>JAOXNZ010000074.1:5183154-5215072 GCA_028566095.1 Kryptolebias brasiliensis
CATCCTTGCAAGACTAAAGTGGAGATTTGGTTTTCAGCATGTGAAACTGAATTGATACAAATGGACTGTATGTTTAAGCATAGTTAAGAAAAGTGAATGTAAAGAAGGAAGAACAGAGGGGCAGGAGAATAAACAAAATACTTGTGTTTGCACCTTTGCTCTGTGGAGGGTTCTGGCTGCGGTCTCGGAGGATGTTGATCTGGTAGACGGCGCCATACGGCTCAAACAGCTCCTTTAGCTCCTTCTCTGACCAAGAGCGAGGGATCTGGCCCACGAACATCTTGATGGCGTCCGGGTCTGGCTGGTCCGAGTGCTCCAGCGCCCCGTTCATCTTACCGGCTGTGCCGTTACTGTGGATAAGAGGAAGAACACCGTGTTAAAGCATGTTAACACCAAATGACAGCAATAACTCCAAAATCCTCGTCCCATTATACAATATTTGCTAGAAATGTTAGATTTTATTTGGTGTTTTTAGATCAAAACAGTTCCATCCCTGAAGGTTATAAGAACTAGGACTCTCCCCAAAAAAGTGTCTATGGAAACTTGTTAGCAATGCCAATAAAAAAAAACCCTCTTGTTGGCATAATAACCTGTGGTATATAACCAATAACAATTAGGACCACCATAAACAGAGCTGTGAGGGACTGGCAATCAGTCTAGGGTGTACCCCTCCTCCCCCCGAATCACTGTTAGAGATAGGCTCAAGCATACTGTTGCACAACACTTTTCACCACCTGTTTTTGGGTCCAGGTAAGAGTTAACGGGTTGAAAACAGTTCTTTTATTGCTGATCATTGGAAACAAAACCTTCCAAATGTCAAAAGAAAGTTTTCTTTATGACTACGAACATTAATACTGGTCCAACTGCAATCCTATAACAACTCATTAGCTTTGGGGATGTTGCTTTAATTCCCAAGGTTTTGCTTGGCTTGTCTAACGCTGTGAGGTAATGTGGCAAAACAATTTCCTATCTTTCATCAACGACTCAAAAATCACATTTTTTGTAGTTTTGTTTAAAACTTTTGTTGGTTTAAGAAGCAGTATGTAGTGCGAACAGTTTTAAAGAAAAGAGGTGCTTGAAGATTATACATCTTGCACAACAAATCAGCATACATTTACGACTTTATACTTCACTTATAGGTTCCCTACTGAGCACAAAAAGCTCCTACTCTGAGAAGGAGACCCTATAGAAGCAGTTCTATGTTCAGTAGTTTGAAAGCAGTTTCAATGGCATATTTGGACTTTCATTTCAGGACATTTTCTTTATTTTCTAATAGGACTTAGAGTAAATGTAATGGCATTAACATTTCTTTAATTTGCACATGGTAAAACCAAACAAAAGACACAGGCAGTAATATCAGATATAGCCTTGTTGCTAGGCAGGTTTGGTTTCGGTCTTTCATTGCAGTCACCCCAGCTAATGGATCTTTTCAATAACTATCAATGTCAGCTGACATTTCAGCAGACATATTCAAACAGACAAGCTCATGCTGAAAAAATTATATCAATTACTAGCTTGAACCTTACAGTAATTTTAAGTAATTGTATAGTGTTATACCTGAGACAGCTGTAAAACGTGAAAAATGTCCAAACCCCTACAGTGGCTAAAAAGAAAAAAAGGAGGACATGAAAATTCTCTGACTCCATAAAAGAACACTTTCAGGACTCTTTGAATTAATTGGAACATTCTACATCCACAAGAGTGAAATGTGGACAGAGACCATTTATATGTTGAAATATGAGAAAATGACAAATATCTCAAATTAGGACCACAAAACTAACATTACCCTCAGATTCTCCACTCATAATGCAGGTCTAAAAGCCTCTAAAACATCCTTCACACTGTAACAGGGACATTGAAACTCAGAGAGCCACACTAATAAAATTCCTAGCAGCTTCTTACTGCCAGGCGATACAGCTTTCAATTCCCCTTTTACAGTCTGATATCCCCAAAGCTAGCGATTTATATATATACACTGACCTGACACATCAGCAAACTGACATTTCACTCTGATGCTTAATGTGGATTTTTGATAGAGATGTGGCGATGGTTCTTCAGAGCGTCAGTAACTCCACACTGAAGAACCTTAGCTGCACTTGGATTTTATTCCTTTTTTTTTTTTTAACAGTACAGCAACAAAGGTGAAACACAAAATCTATCTACTTTTTCTTTAGCTCCCCTTCTCACAAGCTGTAGACTGTAGTGAGAGGTGGAGATGTGTTTTGAATGTATGTGCAGCTGCTGGCCATCGTGCTGCATGAGTAAATGTTTGTGTTCATGAAAGGATGCTGGATAAGCTGCGTGCTGCATGTTAATGTGGCGTTTTTTTGTGTGTGAGGGATTAGGTTGCAGAACCAGTACAGTAAACCTCCATCTAACAGGACACAGATGCTTACACGCCGATCAGTCTGGTTATATTTCAACATCTGGAACGCATATAAAATAGAGGTGAAGTGCTCTCGCCCTTTTCTGCAGAGAAGCAACGACACTTATCTTCACAAAACACACTTGTTGGACCGTGCGTTTGGAATGCTAACTCGATGGTCTCCTTTTTTGGATGAGAAAAGGCAAATAAAGGATTTCAGCAGTGAGACCTGATGGACACGAGGCTAGGCAAAATGTGACTGTTTTAAGGAGAATCAAATGGCTGCAAACACACACACAGACACCTCTGCCATCAAAGCCTGTGGCCTATTTAGTATGGCAAAAAAACATTTTAATGAAACAAAAGTAAATGGCAATGCTGCTTTATTGCTCTACCTTTCCTTTTGCCATTCTCAGCATTAGGGAAAAATTGCCTTATCTTAAGAGGCAAAAACAAAGACAAATCCCAGGCTTGGTTAGCTGACAGCACTTATGCCACATTATAAAGCTCAGCAAGAGAACAAGAGTAAGAGTAAAGGAAGAAAGCAGGGAAGGGTGGGGGCAGAGACAGCTGTAGAGAAAGACTGGGAGGGAAGGAAAAACATCCAGACCTTTGAACGCGAGCCATCCATCTTTTGCAAAAAGAGCCAAGGCGCTCGGCAGAAACGCCCAATTCTTTAAAGGACATGTCAAATAAAAACGCCAGAACTGAGGAAGGAGTCAATGAGCCAAACCCGTGCTAACAGTCCTCAGGGCAAAAACAGCTCCTCGCTAAGCTGTCCGATAAATCGCTCGGGCCTCGGTACTGAGAGAGTCCAAAGGGTGGTAGCTGATGGGGAGGAAAGGAAAGAAGGGAGGCAGGGATGGAAGGGCAGCGGTGTTGGCGAATTGTTGCTTCCCCTTTTACAGGATGATGATTAGACAACTAAAGAACAAAGACGACTGAACTGGACAAGCTACAGCGGTTTCTGGGTTCAGACTGTTGCACATCATTCCTTCGCCCTCTGACACGTTCACCCAGCTGATATTTGTGTGGAAAAGGGACAAAACTCCTCATTGTTTGCCATTTGTGTGAGGCTTGTGGAGACTGAGCGAGTTCACGGGGGTAGACAATACAATAGCCAGAGTCAGAGGAGCGCCTTCCTTGTCCGGGACACTGCCCGCCATTCACCCTCCCTGCTAAGACAATGAATAGCTTCACACTGGGAGCCATAAGGCATACAAATGCTCACAGAGCTTGACTTGTGTAGATTGCATGCTCTATCATTACCCGAGATGGTTGGGAGTAGGTGACTCTTCAGACTACGGAGGAATGAACGCCCCTGTGGCCAAGACTGACAAGGTGTTATTGGAGGCACACTGAGATTCAGTGTGTGCGTGAACATGTTTGTAGAAATGTGTGAAGCTCAGCAGGAGAGTGTCCTCGGGCTCAGATTAAGTCGTTGAGTGGATCCACTCCTGCCATAGCCTCTCCATCTCCCTCCCTCTTGCTCCCCTTCTTTTCTATCTCTCCCTCTCAATTTGAGCCAATTGTTTGCCTTAATGGCTTAAGTATTGCTTCCATCCCTCCAGTCTCCCTGCAGCATCGAGGCCATGACTGAGGGCTGATCTACACTCACACTGTGGGCACGTATATGTGCTCAGGCACACTGCAAAGAAAAGTATCTAGATAGGTATTTGAAGCAGCTGCTGAGAGCTGTTATTGCCACATCTGACACTTACATTAGACAGTAGGCTTGTTCAAAGTAAAGCTGCACATATTGACCATAAAACCTTCAGAAATGATTATTTTTATTTACAGTTTCTTGAAGAGACAGTTTGGAGTCATTGAAATGGGGTTTAGTTGAGTGGCTGTCATTAGTCAGAGCAATCCCAGTTTAGAAAATATGGGACTCCTCTCATGAAGGAGTCAATCTAAGGCTCTTGACTGTGAATCCCAAGATTCTTGAACTCCTTTGATTGAAGCAAGGACTCACCTCTGACCCAGAAGGAGCATTTTTTCCCCAGCTCAGAATCATGTCCTTTACTTGGGGGTAGCCATCTATGGTCCAACCCTCATTTATGATTAGGAAATTATGAAGAAAAGAACAAGATCATAAATATAAAGTAGAAAGTCTGGGCATCTGATTAGGATGCTTCCTAAACACCTCTTTGAAGGCATTTTGAGCACTTTCCATTGGGAGGGGATCCCAAGGCATACCCAGAACTCAAAGGGATTATATTGGAAAGAAGGATGTCTGGGTTTCCCCTCTTGGACCAGTTATCTCTGCCAGTTAACCACTGATAAGGAGAAGAAAAGGGATTCATTTTTTGATGGTTGATTGGTTTAATGGATGAGTTAAGGTAACAA
The DNA here is from genome assembly GCA_028566095.1 of Kryptolebias brasiliensis. Lineage (NCBI taxonomy): Eukaryota > Metazoa > Chordata > Actinopteri > Cyprinodontiformes > Rivulidae > Kryptolebias > Kryptolebias brasiliensis. The sequence continues at coordinate 5,187,869 of JAOXNZ010000074.1, forward strand.
CTAGTCAAACTGGGGCCTAGTCCGAAGTGGATTTCAGTCACGTAAAACCACTCAAACCTTAAAGATCACTTGAAGCTCACCCTATGTTATGTTTTAATTTTTTTTTGTTTGTTTTTTATTCTACTACCTCTGCATCAGTGGTTCTATTTCCAAACTGTCTTTCACAAGGAATGTGTTCCAATGGACTATGGCTGTGTCCAATTACAGCCAGTCTTCAGCGTAAGTAACTTATTTTTAATGTAAATTATCATCTGATGCAAAAGTGACATTGTAAAGGTTTACAATAGACCCTTCAATTAAACAGCTATGAAACCTTTTCATTTAAGATGGCTGAAATCCTTTCAGGAACCGGCTCCACTCCAACTAGCTGTTAGCTTGTCTCCACGGTGAGAATTTCTTTCTCCAAACAAAATCACTATAACTACTCCACTTCACAATTTCCTAACAATCCGTTTAAATGCTCACTTCTGTAAAAAAAAAAAAAAAAATAGTGCAAGACCTTTGAAAGTAAAAGTGGTTTATTTTCATAGAAGGGTGGGAAACCGGAAAGAAAAAAATCTATGATTCAAAGATTGAGAGTGTTAAAGCTAAAGGAATTGTAAAGAACTTAGTCCAAAGTACAAAATAGAGAATATAAAGTCATGTTTTGTGGTCAGTTTACAAAACATCCAAAGCATTTTACGAGCTTGTAGGGAGTAGTGGGTCATGCTGTAGTTAGAACTATTGATTCAAGGACATGCAGAGGTGGACCGCTTCACAGTGCTCCAGTTTTCTCCAACAACCCACAAAACAGATATGCCAGGATTGGTGATCTTAAACTGTCAGAATGTCAGATTGTCTGCTTCTCTGCATTAGCCTGAAATGGACTCTACGATTCTCCTTGTGTCCTGGGTAGGTGTCTGCATAGTATCAAGAGGCTATAGCTAATAGATGAACAAACCTCGAGTTCTGTGCCGGAGTGGTTTCTTCACAAACCATCTATCATTCATCCAACCAGGTAGCCTGACTGTTAAAAAAATTCCTCCGTTGCCAGTGCTGTTATTTTTACACTGAGAGGAGCGACTATTCAGTGAAAGAGAGCAGGGTTTAAATACAAAACAAATGTGTCTAGACTTAATGGTTAAAAATGATGAAATGTGACTTATTTAGAAACTTGTCATTCTTTCCTGCGAGCAGAAAGATTTAATCAGATGCACGTCGGTAATAAGTAAATCAGCTACATGACAACTTTTTGTTTAGAAATTTTGAGTAAATCTTTGGAATCTAAACAAGCATGGATTGAAGACTAATGTGTTTAGCTTGTCTCAGTTTGCATAAGAAGATCCTTTCTGTTCTGCCAATAGTGCACTTTCTGGAATAAAAAAAATGTATCAGGTGAATAAATGTCTGCAGGTAATCAGAAACACTGTTCAGCTTTTACACTGCCAAGGTTACCTGCTGTGTAAATGTGTCCGCTTTCAGTTCCCATTTACCTGTTCTGAAACAGCTACTGGCCAATGCTGATATTTCCTCTCATCATGTTACAAGCTTCAAGTTGATTCCCAAAGGCAATTTCTGATAAACCCCCCCCCCCCCAACAACAACAAAAACAAACAAGTAAACAAAGCATACCTAAATATAAAATATATTACCAAAAGATTTTGCTCGTCTTCCTTCATAAACATTTGAACTTGAGTAACATCCCATTCTTAATATGATCTTGGCCCACACTTTGCAGCTATAACAGCTTCAGCTCTTCTGGGAAAGCTTTCCACAGGTTTAGGAGTGTTTATGCAAACTTTTGACCATTCTTCCAAAAGTGCATCTGTGAGGTCAGACACTGATGTTGGTCAGAAGGAATGGCTCACAGTCTCTGCTCTAATTCATCCCAAAGATGTTCTATAAGGTTGAGGTCAGAACTCTGCAGGCCAGTTAAGTTCTTCCTCACCAAACTCCCTCGTCCATGTCTTTATGGACCTTGCTTTGTGCTCTGGTGTGCAGTCATGTTGGAACAGGAAGGGGTCATCCCCAAACTGTTCCCACAAAGATGGGAGCATGAAATTGTCCAAAATGTCTCAGTATGCTGAAGCTTTAAGGGTTCCTCTCACTGGAACTAAGAGGCTGAGCCCAACTCCTGAAAAACAACCCCACACCATAATCCTCCCTCCACCAAACTTCACACTTGGCACAATGCAGTCAGACAAGTATCGTTCTCATGGCAACCGCCAAACTCAGAGTCATCCATCAGATTGCCAGACAGAGAAGTGTGATTCGTCACTCCAGAGAACACGTCTCCACTGCTCTAGAGTCCAGTGGTGGCGTGCTTTACATCACTGTACCAATGATTTGCTTTGCACTTGGTGATGGAAGGGTTGGATGCAGCTGCTCGGCCATAGAAACCCATTCCATGAAGTTCTCTACACCCTGTACCTGAGCTAATCTGAAGGCCACATGAAGTCTGGAGGTCTGTAGCTACTGACTCTGCTGAATGTTGGTGACCTCTGTGCTCTATGAGCCTCAGCATCCACTGAGCCCACTCTGTGATTTTACATGGCCTACTACTTCAGGAGCGAGTTAGTGTTGTTACCAATCACTTCCACTTTGTTATAATCCCACTGACAGTTGACTGTGGAATATTTAGTAGCAAAGAAATTTCACGACTGCATTTATTGCACAGCTGAAATCCTACCACGGACCATGCCTAGGTGCTTGATTTTATACACCTGTGGCCATGGAAGTGATTGGAACACCTGAATTAAATGATTTAAATACCTTTAGCAATACAGTGAATCTTAAATCTTTGTGTCAAATACCAAAAATTAAGATCAGGATTCGATGATAACAGGCAAACTGATTAACTTCAAGTCTTCAAAGAGATAGTTCAGATCTCTTGAACATAACCTTTTCAATGGAGCCCACTTGAAAAATTAATAAATCATGTTTAACAGGATGTCCTTAAAATGTCCACTGCTTCATTCATGCAATAACCTAATCATAGAAAACAGCTGTATTGTTTAGCGGTAGATTTGAAGGCAGGATACCAGAAACAGTCTCCATCTCTGCAGATGAAGTAACTGAAGCTACACAGACTACATCAAGGCCTGCAAACCCCTCTGCTGGCCTTGTTCACAGCTGGAGTCCAAAAGGCAGTAAGACAGAAATGTGCAACATCCGACAGCAGGAAGGAGCCAAGCAGGTAAAAATTGTGCAGATGAGCTGGGTCGAGGAGTAAGCACAGCTCAGAGCTCAGCGTGAGGTCCCTCAGAAACCAGGCACACGTGCATTTTACACATATCACACATGCATTCACACACACAGGCTGCAGTTCAGGCTGGCTGCGCTGATCCCCCTGCTGCTTCTTCCTTCTGTTTCTGCTCTAAAGCCCACATCCTCTCCGACTCCCTTAACCCTGCAACTGAATCATACACACACACACACACACAGACAGACACACACTTTGGTGGCTGAGCTGCCACACAATTCCTCTCATTGGCTGAATGTTTGCGGGGTGTGTAACGGTCCCACAGGGAACCTAATCTTGTTGACAAGCAGAGTGAGAAACATCAGTTCCCCCCCTCAGGAAGCACAGTGACCAAGGTCAGCTCAACACACACCCAAACACATTCACCGAAATGTTAACACACACACACAGACAGGAACATTTGAACAGCCACATCTCCACACAGGTGTAACTAACTTAAAGAGCTTTTTAAAACATGTAGAAACTCATGTAGAAAGTTAACACAATGCTTGGATTTAAACGCAAGGCCTGTGTAATGCAAATTCTGTCTGTATTTGTCTGAGGGTTTGCTAAGTCCTTCTGACCATGACTGTAAACAGCACAAGATGCTGCCACGTCACAGACTTTGGATGAGGATGAAACTCCCAATCAAAAGGTGGCGCCAAAGACAAAGATGACCATATGAGCAAATAAAAACAAGATAAAAACTGCATGAGATGAATCACCATTATCCACATTTGCACAGTTCATCACCCAGATGTAGCTAAGGAATAAAAATTGCATAAAATTCCCAGAATAATAAAAAAAAATCTTTCCTTTCGAACAGACAGTTGTCAAAAGGTCACATTATTGCTATTTATACTCTGTTTTCATGTTTTGTCATCAAATCAGAAGCTGCTTATATCGGAGATAAAAAGAGATGTCATTTTAAGTGCACCAGCTTAGGATGGTAACCAATTGCAGTTGTCAGTTGTTGAAATGGAACCTGGTTGATGAGAGGCAGCAAGATCACCAAAACCCCTTTAGTCATAGAACATCTTGATTAATAACTTGCATGTAGTAAATACAACAATATAGCTTCATAAAGAAGACCAACAATGTAAGAATTTTTTTGTGTTAACTGAGAAATGTACAGCTATTCAAAGAAGCTCGGCAGGACAAGCATCATGCATGACTAAATGTACTCCTAAAGCTGCCATCGACTCACCTTTGATTTCACAACGTTTGTCTCTGATTACCTTGGCCTGAATGTCCCCCAAGCCTTTAGAACATTTAAGATAGTGGTTCCCAACCCTGATGCTCGAGGAACACCATCCTGCATGTTTTAGTTGTTTCCCTGCTTTGACACACCTGATTTGAGTGAGTGGCTGATTAACAGGCTTCTTGAAGGCAGAACATGAAGAGCTGCTGAAGAGAAGGGAAACAATGAAAACATGCAGGATAGTGTTCCTGGAGGACCAGGTTTGGGAATCACTGACCTAAGGAGTAGGGACTGGATATGTAATCCCAAAGAGAAGACTTCTAACCTCTATTTTCTAAGCTATATTGGTACATTTTGGTAGGTTTGATATGTTGATCTGAATTTTTTCCTTTAACATTGTAAACGTATCTGCAGTTTGCAAAAGGTCTGAATGGTGCTTTGATTTTCACTGAATACCTTCAAAATGGTGGCAAATTTGTAACGTTTGGAATTTGAGGAACCCAGTAAAAACACTGCATTAGACCGAAGTGTTAAACTGTTCATCCATGAAAGGAGCATTTTGCTAAAGCTGATTTAAAAGTACTACAAATATGAGCACATACATGTTGGTAAAGTCTTAGTGTCTTTGAATACAAACACAGAAACCCTGTTGAAACCTTTAGGGCATTTAAACACACCCTTCATATCAATAAAATACAGACTAAAACCAACTGAATGCATGAAACCAGTCCTGAAAAGGCAAATTTACACCTCCAGACAGCCACACAACACACACACGTGGATTGAACGCATCAGCAGTCATTCAAAAACACATCCAGAAATCATTCTTTAGGCCTGAAAGTTTTCTGCCGCTGTATCAAACTGCAAACGAGATTAGCAATTTTTATCGCAGCTCGAACAACTCGAGAGGAATCCCGGCCGTAGCCGAAGCTGTCACCGACGGCGCAAAGCGGATTAGTCACTCAAACTAAGCAAGCGTCAGTCAGTAGTGACTGAATTATTTGGAACACTTTAAGCTGTTTTGTTACTGACTTGCAGTGAGGTAAACTGGCTCCCAGGAGCTACATACGAGCCAAACGAGGGAGTGCGATATTGCCTGTGAATCACTTAAACTTCACAATAAACAGTTTTCCACCCACATTAGGTACAGTTCTGGCAGACTGTATACAGCACATTTCATATATTCATTATCAACATTTCTCTGCTGCAGGGTGGCAGCGGGGCAGCTTTGATGGAGCTGGTATCTGTGAATAACTGTGACCGGCTGAAAGGCCTGGGTCTATGTGAGACTATACGATTGCCTCAGTGTGGGTGGGTGTATACACACACACACACACACACACACACACTATATAAATATATATATGTGCATGTGCATTTGTGGTTGCCATGGAGATAAGGCAGAACATGCGTCGGAGGGAAACGATCAGATAAATGTCACAGTTGCTTAATGAAGCTGCACCGGCACCCTGACGCTCAGCTAGCTCTGAGCTAACGAGCTCCCGCATGCCACCGCCCGCTAATGAGAGGAGATGCACACACACACACACACACACACACACAGGCTCTCACACAGAGTGAAATCCGTCTCATTTAGCTCGTTTCTTCAGTCCTATATTTTCTGCAGAACGTAGTTTTCTAAGAATTAACGTGGCTGATAAGATACCGTGTAAATCCAGCCCTTCCAGCTGTTAATAACTGCAATTATAACATGAAGACGCTGTACTGTTTATATCCATCATTTTGTTCCAAGGCAAGAAAACTACTGAGTCTGAACCTTCAGTTCCAGTCAGGAAAAAAAACTAAAAATCCTTTAATGAGCCCAATGCAAACATTTAGATAACCAATTTTAGATCAAATATTTAATCTCTGTTCACTCACTTATCTATCACAGTGATAGTTCAGATGAAGAGGGGTTCTGTAGAGAGATTATGAACAAACAACATATTACTTGGTGTAGAGCAGCCTCAGTTTAATTCTGACTTGATGAGCTAACGGTGGGAGTGGAGCCAAGACTAAAGTGAGTTCTTAAAATCCCAATCTCGAAAATTCCAGAGTGGTTTATGCAAATGTCATTTTATAAACCTTTCCATTGCTGTCAGTTTGGGATTAAATGATTTGCATAGAATCTTATGGGTATTTGCAAGCACAAATGTCTGCTAAAAATAACTGACGATCATGTATAAGTTTAACTTTTTGTATGAAGCACTAATAGTTTTTTGAGATTGTTTAATTTTGTTTTTTAAACCTGTTTGAACTAGCCGTTAGCTCGTCAATCCAGTCAGAATTAAACAGTTTCTCCAATATCAGGTTGTTTAAAGAACTATCTACGAAAGGAAAGATATTACTCGTTTATAGGTTTTCCTCAAAATGCCACTTCAGAAGATTAACATCACTTTAATTTGTTTTTTCTTTTGCCAACAGATCAATTATTACTTGATGTCAATCTTATGAGTAGCATTATGCAAAACCAACAACAACAAAAAAAGTGTTTGAGAAGTTACTTCATTACAAGCTTGAAATGAAATTGATGTAAATTTGCTTAAGTGATAAAATAAATACTGCAAATCTGTAGTTTAATCTTTACTTTTGCTTGATTGAGTCCTGTGAAAGACACCTCTCCTTAACTCTGTTGATTGGCTTTCACTCGTCCTCAATAAACCCAATTAAGCGCCATCCTCAACCCATCTGGCTTTGGCTCAAAGAGACTTTCAGTCACATACATTAAAACAAACTAATAACCTCCTGAATAAAGAACCTGTGAATGTATCGCAGGAGAATTTCAGCCTTAATTCATTTTATTTATATAGCACCAATATACAAAAGAAGTCATCTCAGGGCTGAGAATCCAAACGAAACACTCAACAGTTGCGTTATAAATTGGTATTTGTGCAACTCGTCTGCATCCCTGTTTAAGCTGAAGGTTTTTTTCTGCAGACATTATGTCACTGATAAATGAGCCCCTTTTTAAAGTATATTTTATATGTCCGTGTCCTATTCGCACCACGTCCGTGCAAGTTATTTATGCTGCGTGAAGAAACAAACTGTATGAGTTGTGGCATCGCCTCTTTACGTACACATTCGTGCTGCAGACCCAAGGGGTTTGAGGAACAACAAGATGAGGAGCACCGACATGTGGAGGAGGTGATCCACCTCAACTACAGCTGAGCCCCAAAAACCCCTACTTAACTCCTTTCACCCATGTCCATTAAATGCAACCTAAGTATGGAATACTTGAGATTTTTACTGTTGTGCTAAATGCTGGAAAGAGTTCGATTTCTGGAAGCTTTTTTCCCTGCCATTTCCTTTTATAATTCGCCAAAACGTGTCAAATTCAAACAGCGCTGACAAAATGTAATGAAATTTTATGCCGATTGTGACAGACTGTTCAGCTAAGAGCAATTTTGAAACTGTGGAAACAAGTGGAAACAACTTAATGTAGAGCTTAAGTGGGGGGGGGAAAAGTCCATAACCAATAAGAAGTATTTAAACACTATTCTCAGTGTTTCCATATTGACACATTTGGGCTAGAGTATATTTTACATTATAAAACAGTTTTCCCATTTTTTTTGGGTCATTATTAGTATTTACTTGGACTTGCTACAATATCCATGAAAGTGATCAGATCTTTTGATGTAGTGTTTCGTATAAAGGTTATATGTTGGTGATGCCTCTTTAAAACAACCTCAGCTTGGAGAAAGAGTTTACTTTGAGCAGACTGAAAGCTGGGTAGTCCAGGTGGGGTGAAGGCCAGCGAGGATCGCTAACGTCTTAAAACAAACCAAATCTCAAGGATTTCAAAGAATTTGATGCAAACTATTTTATAATCCTTAATGTCGTCATTAATTTCACATTACACAGTTATTCTGGCAGGAAATATTATGAAATTATTGCTTGAAGTGCTTCAGGTTGCACCTGAACTGCTACAGCTAGCTGCTGTTGCTGCTGTTTTCCCTTCCAAATGACCATAGAGTGAATAATCACAAGTGAATAATTGTGTAATGAGAAACTGACAGCACTGTAAAGGTTTATAAAACAGTATCTGAACAAACTGCAATAAAAGTTTTGAGATTGAACTTGTTTTGAGATGGTGGCTGTTCATTTTAGATTTCGCCGCATTTAGGCTAGCCGTTAACTTATCGATCCGGTTGAAATTAATTTATTTCCCCAACCTGAGGTTGTACTAAGAGCTTGCTACAAGTAGTGGCAGATTGGCCTCACAATGTCGGTTAAATGAGAGGAATGCCAGCTGTTGAAGAAAAACTAATAAATGTGCAGCTTTGATTAACGTCGCTGATCTGAAGAGAAAGTTTCAGGTCCATAAAAATAAACTAGGAGAAAACTAAACTGTTGCTAAAACTACATGCCACCTATCCTATCATCTCATGCTTGCAGGTGGAAACACGCAGATACAAGCTGTTCTATAAACAGACACTCAATTGAAGATGCCAGCGGATCATGGGAAATTTTGAGCTGAAAGGCAAAAAAAAAAAAAAATCACCATTACCTTAATAAAAAACATGTTTAGGTGCTTCTTGTTTAAAAATTAAACAAATTAAAGATCTGTTTTCCTCTATCATTGATCTGGACCCTACATTTTGATAAAACAGTACCTAAGTTTAAAAGCAGCAGAATTTTCCTTTATATTTTGCTGTATTTGGGCCCATATTTCAGAAACTTTGCTTTATTCTGCCCCCTGTTCCACTTTGACAGTGCAGTTCGTAGAATTATCTCCCTCAAATTATGCTTTCTAGCTCACATCAGCATGACTGGGAGTTTTTACATGAGAGAGTGTGTGTGTGCTATAGCGGGAAGAGGAAAAGGAATTAGAGCATCTTAAAGCCTCGACAGCAGATTGGTCAAATCCAGGCAGCAGCAGCAGAAAATTTCCCTCTAATCTCCCGCACACTTCCTCTCTTCTTCACCTCCTCACCCTCTCTGTCTTATCTCCCTGCTTTGGGAACAACAGTGTCGGCGGGCCGTGGGGTGAGGGTAGCTCGGGGCAGCGAGAGTCGGGTGGGTGGGTGCTTCTTGGGATGACAGCTCTGCAGATGCGCTAACCCTTGATTCTGTCTGATTTGTGCCCGATTTGTTGCCAAACCCTCTTATCTGAAGCTGGGAAAAAAAAAATTAAAACTTTGAACTCTGCGCCTCTTGCTCTTCATCACCTTCCGCTCCTCTCATTCGATCTCTCTCGTGTTTGCGATCTTAATGAGAAACAGCTTGTTTGTGGTGTGAGTCGGCGTGCCCGTGCGTGACCATGTGACGAAATGGCAATGACTCTGATTGTTTGGCATGGCGCTGCGGCTGCACTCTGCCAAAAGTCATCAACTGACTCGCCGACAGGGATGATGGCCCATTTGACTAATGCTTCTCCACAAAACAGGCCAACAATTCTGATCCAACAAGAGAAAAGCCAGGTCGAAGGGGGGGGGGGGATCATATCAGCTCAATTCAGTCGGTCCAGATTTTGAAACCAGGTGCAAATAAGTCACCTGGGCCTGTCTAGCATCCATTGCTTGTGCTTTTTTTTATGTTTTGTGTTTTGTAGTAAATTGGTGATTTCAGGTGCCTGCGCTGCATGTAACACCCCCACCACTCTGCCCTTGCTCATGCACATTGGTCGTGACACCTCTAAAGGGGACAACTGAGCTGAAAACACCAGGGTGGGGGACATTAAAAAATGGTGTTAGGAGGTCAGAACAGGTAGACAAAGACAACCAACAGACAGCGACAAAACACCACTGATTTAACAACACAAGTGCGTTCGTTGAACTGGTTTCAGCACAATTCTGTCCTTTTGTGAGCAAACCACTATGTACTTTGCAACATGAAGGTTACAAAAGCCTGTATAATACCTCTATTAGCGTTCAGAGAGCCTGCTATTTTCATGCAGGGTGCCGGTAAAATGGGAAAAATGTGTTGCACCTGTTCTATAAAGGTGTTCAGTGTTGGGAAAGACAGGTAGAAAACACCTCTGACACTTTGATCAACCATTATTAGTGTTTCCTACACACACATACACACACTAACACTAAACAACCTAAGAGGGGAAGGAGTTGATGTGTTGGCGGAGAAAAAGCTGGCAGCAAAAGCAAATAAGTCGAACAAGGTGGAGACAGACAGCTAGAGGTATCCGATTTATTGCCAACCATGGGAAGGAAATGTTTTTGTCCGAGTGTGTGTTTGTAGGGGGGCGTAAAAAAAAAAAAAAAAAGAGCCCATCACTCCAAAGAAGTTACTTTTCTCCAAGAGGGCACATCTGTAAGCTCTTGTTGGCACTGTAATTTGCCTCGTAGAACATTTCACGGCGGTTGCAACCGAGCGCGTTTGTGTGTTTGACCTCAGGCTCCCTTTAAAAACAAAATACAACCATTTTGTCCACATGTACAACAATTTTTTTTAGTGTAGCTAAGCCACAAAAAACACACACACACAAACTGCACTGATACAGACAGCTGGCGGCTAGGTCTGTGTACTGCTCTTTTTCTATTTTTATCCTGGTATTCCTTCTTTTTGTGCTCCCTTTTATCTCTTTTAAAGCAGTGTTTACCGTATTACATTGATCCAGCAGTTTCACTGTAATCTAACAAATACGGCCTTACAAAGCACAAGTTTTGAGTTTTAAACAAATAAGTTTAAACTCAGACAGACAAGTGTCAACTACTGTCTTAAACAACTTAGGAGCCAATGTTAAATGTTGCAGACAGCTCATGTTCAAATCAAGTTAAAAGTTAGTTGAGAAAGCTTGTAATGACACCTCCTCTGAGTCTTTGGACTAGTCTAATTTCAGTTGTTGTCTCTACTTTACCTCAAAGCTCAGTTTTGCAGGTTTACACCAATTGTTAGGGGTGCCCCTATTGTTTTTAGACGGGTAAAGATTACAGTAAATAAAGAATTTACAAGACAAAGTCGCTCATCACACACAGAAGTAATTAATGTCACGGATACTAACTACAGCTAAATTTGTCTGTAGTCTGTTTTACCTCCAATAAACTAATCCACCAGCATTCTCAGGTGCTAAAAACATCTTAATTTTTTTAGTTTCTCCCACTTTGCAGCACACAACTTCAAAAAGAGGCTTTTTAGCCCACACACTATTTAATTGCTTAGAAGGAAAATGTTACTTTAAAAAAGAAAACAATAGTAAGAATGTACACTAATCCACATCGTGACCTGATTTTTTTACTAGTACACTGCAATGTGTAAAAGTATTAAACTTTGACGGGCCAAAAACCAAATACAGCAGGTTGATTAACTGGCCATTAGTTGCCCTGATTTGTCAAGAACACCATCAACCATTGAAAAACAATAATCAGTTGATCTGTATTTTGAGCAAAACACCAAAGTATTAGTCTTGTAATGGCAAACCATGGTTTAAGTCAGTCAGGGTGAGTCCAGTCTTATTTAAACATGACTAAAATCAGTACTGCAAAGTCCCAAATAAATTCAACGTTTCAAGTCAGTAAAGATAAAACCAGGTCAGGCCTGCGGGTTTGTGCATACAAACAAATGTCACATCGCAATTTATTTCAAAGCAAAAGTCTGATAAATTGCTTGCATTTTTATTTTTCATCTTACATATTTCCACACACTCTTGCTTGTATTTTGACAGATTGGCTAAAAGACTTAAGTATTTTCTTGCATCAGTCTCTTCATCAGCTCAAAAAAGGTTGGGGTTTGTTGATTTCTTGCTAATTAATAATGTTTCTGTGGTCAGGTCTTTGGACTTTCCCAGAACTCATCCAGTTTCTGCCTCTTTGGCTCTTAGCATCCTTCCCTGCCTTTTTTTCTCCCCCTTATGTCTGATTAGTTCAGTGTGCCATGAGTATCAGGAAGGAAATCACTTGCACATTGAAGCCATGCTTTTCCAAGAGCTTTAGTCAATAAAACGAAGCAATTCACACTCTAAACTCTGAATCGGCTGAAAGATTTCCACTGAGAGCAGCAGGACATGTTCAATCGTTGGACTTGCGTCTCAGACAGAAAGTGCCTCTAGAAGTGGCTCCTAATGCCCACTGGTATAATTATACCTACAATAATGTTGTATTGGTGGGGGGCTGGGCTGCAGGGGAGTGGGGAAGAAGTGGGTGATAGTATTAAGGGTTATTAGAGTGGGTGGGGTGTTCATTTTCATTAGGTTTTATGGGTTGGAAAAACATTGTCATGCATACCAATTAGCTCTGGAACAGATGGCTCAGTGTGGTTGTATGTATCATCACATGCACAAGTGTGTGCATGTGGCATAAGGAGCAGGAGACTGACAGTAACAACTGCAGCAACATCATCAGGCCAGTCAACAGGAGGAAGGAGTTCAGGCTGACAGCTGTTCCTCCACTTCTATTCCAGCTTCCTTTCCTGCTTCCTTTCCTCCCTCTGCCCTCCATCCCTGGTCAGCTTCTCCAGGGCAAAATTAAACCTTGATCAGTCTGTTCAACAGCGTCTCCGAGGAGCGAGCCATATGCTGACATATGCTGACGGAGGGGAGGGAGGGAGAGGGAGCGGGATCGCCTAATTATTCACATGTCTGTGTGTTTGTGTGCGCACGAGCAGCTCGGTGTCTCTCCAAGGTCCCAGATGCAAACACTGTCAAACCAACACAAAGGTTTGACTGATTTGGGTTTCTGAGGGGCTAAACGTGAGAGATTTTCCACTGCATCTAACTGGCTTTTTTTCCACCCCCGCTTTAGAATCTTTTTTGGTTATAAGTCAGCGTTTTTCTCAGGACTGTTGCGTCAGTTTTGAAAGGTGTGTCAGTGAGCAGATGTTTAAATAAAAACAGTAATAAAACTATTTCTAAATAACTGATTCCAATCAAGATAAAGAACTTCAATGCACATGTGAAGACTTAGTCAGTTCGTTCAAAGAATGTCTTTTGCGTAACTAAAACAGCAGCAAAGTCAGTGCAATTCTATTCAATGAATGAAGGAGTAACAACTCAATAGAGCCCATGTAGCCTGTATTTATACATCATGTTGGACAGCAAATTGTCTCGTAGTTTACTGTGTTGTGATATGCATGTTTAAAGTTCTTTCATGCTCAGCAACAGGCTGTACAAACTGTCAGTCAGACAGTGGAAAATGAAGAACAGCAATTTGAAAAGAAAATAGTGAGCCAGTAACGTCACTACTACTGACTGATTTAGTGAGGTCCTCAGCCGTGGCCCTGCTAATGACAATACTTATCAACAGGAAGTGTAAGTAGTAACAATATTTCTGGCATTGTCTCCAGGTCATAGGTCCCAACCTTCTTGTCCATCACTGTCCTGGAGGCTTCCATGTGGGGGACATCCACCTGTTGCCTAGATAACTTGCTTTTCGGTCACCTACCCAACGACAAGTTGCCACCCGGCTGTCTGAATCAGGCTCTGATCAGGGCCAGCTGTCCGATGAAGGGACTACCTTCACTTTAACATGAAGGCAGTCCCTGACTAAATCCATCTTAAAGTGTCCGGTCCAAACGTTTTGCTCTGAAGGCTCGATGAGGTTTAACATCGAGCCACGCTTGGAGGTTTGGTGTGAGGCGCAGTATGCCAGTGACTCACAGTTCAGGCCCACACTTCAGAATGCAATCTGTAGTGTGAAACAATGGGTTCGCTTTAGCCTGTACCTGAAAATATCTACACAACCAGTTATATATACCAGCGCTATGCTGAATGCACGTAGCAGTTCACAATCATGGCAAATTGCCATCAATCATAGCCGCATAAACACTCTTGATGATGTCACCGAACGGGTTTCATATCCAGCATGAAAAAGGTAAAACTAACTCTTCCAGCCAACAGGAAATTAAATGTAAACACTCAAAGGCTAATTGTTCTTTTCTGATCTGATAGTTCAAACTCTTCTTCTTTCTTGGGTTTAGTTATTAGCCTGGATTTTGTTTGCTGGCATTAGCCATAAAGATTAGCCATAATCTAAACCGAAGAGCCTTTACTTTACACCTGTGTCTAACCAAAGAGATTTTATTTCCATTGATTTTCAGGGACACTTTAGTTGAGTGCAGGCTTTCAGCCCTTTGAGGCTTGTTGTTGCCGCGGCAGCTGCAGTCTCAGAAACAAATATCTTAAAAGCTCCAAAGTAAACCCCTAAACCAATGGCATGGCAGGGTATCAGCTCAGGTAAGTGAGAAAATGTGTTTCTTTGTGTGTAAATTGAGTGAATCCAGGCTTTAACACCCTCCCACTGGACACAGTCCGACACATCAAAGGCTCCTTTTGTACAACTTCTCCTTTCTTGTCCGCGGTCGTCCTCTCACTCCTCACCGGCTTTAGAGCTCAGCTTTACATCGGCAGAAGCAGAGGGGGTTACAGGTGCGCCTCCCCCGCTTCGAAGACTTTTTTTTTTCCACGAGCTAACATCCCAGCTGCGGCGTTAGCCACGGCTCAGTGAGTCTGAATGGGGACACGCTAACAGGCTAGCGCCGCAGTCCCGGAGCCCATTGATCTGTGCTGCTCACTAATAGCAGACAGTGGAGACTCGCTGGTTCTCCAGGGCCATTAGAATGCACGAGTGAGAACCGTGCTAAATGAGACAATACACAGAGGTGTGTACAAGGGTAAATACACTCCAGTTCATATGGTAAGGTAGGTACACAGCTGGTGAGCTCCGCTAACATTGCTTTGGCTAACCTTGGAATTGAATTACTCTGGTTGTTTGTGCTTAATCCGTATATCACAACACACACGTTAAGAAAGTGTTGCAGCATTACAGACTTATTTAGGGCCGTGTTGTTTATTTCAAAACCATTATTTAGGCCTGCAGGGATTTCACTGTGACAGAAAACACAC
This sequence comes from Kryptolebias brasiliensis, assembly GCA_028566095.1. Taxonomy (NCBI): domain Eukaryota; kingdom Metazoa; phylum Chordata; class Actinopteri; order Cyprinodontiformes; family Rivulidae; genus Kryptolebias; species Kryptolebias brasiliensis. The sequence continues at coordinate 5,203,079 of JAOXNZ010000074.1, forward strand.
AAAGACAAACAGAGGTGTATTTCTGGTCCTCCATTCAATGGCTTATCTCTTGAACTGTAAGAGGAGAAAAATGGAGAGGCCTGTCTGCTCTCCATCCCTCTAAATGTTTAATGAACCATCTCGCTCCGTCTCCCTCCCTCCTGCTGCTGCCTCTCCAGCCCTAACCCATCATCCACTTTTCCTCACTTCTTCCTTGTTTGTCTACCTCTCTCTCTCTCTCTTTCGCTCTCTTCCTGCAGGCTAACAGACACCACAGAGCTGCACTGGCTCACAATGAGATCTCAATGAGGAAGAAGAGGATGCCGATGAAGGCTCATCTGCATCCCATTTCCCTTCTGAACTCGGTCTCCCCGTGGCTCGGATCCAGACTCGCCAAACGCATCATTTGTTTTCAGTTAACTTTCCTCTCTCCATGCTTGAGATGTTGCTGGTTGGGGGGTTTTGCGTCGATGGGATGGTCTGAAGCCAACAGGAAAGTGTTGACAGTGCCTGGAATATGACGACCAATTTCATTTTTTTTATCGTTTTGGCAAAAAGAGACCTCGGAAAATACTCCATCGTCACAGCTGTTACTGTATAGAAAACAGGACAAATGCTGCACTGTTTAATCAAAGCCCCATTTCCTGCTCTCCTCTTTATCTTTTAATTCTAAGGACATCATCTTTATCTTTTTACCTCATTAATCTGCTTTTAGATGTTAAACAGCAGTGGCAAAGTGGTTTTCAGTTGTTTATCCTGTCAAAATACCTTTAATCTGGGCTTTGTTTACAGGTTTAGCTTGCAATTTAAATCAGTTGTAAATCTGAGAAGAGGACACATACTGGTCAAACTGAAGCTTAAAGCGATAACTCAGGTTGTGGAGTACTACAAAATTAAACATGACAACACTGTCCACCCACATCATCATTTATATTAACCACTGCTGTACGATTATATGCAGAAGGTACAAAAACTAAGGGGTTTTCAAGCACAAATAGCCGAGGAAGCAGCTCCAGTGGAGCTTGTGGTGCTTCTGGCCACAAAATCTTCATATTTCTGCCAGAATAATTACATAATACAAAACTGGCAACAACGAAAAGGTTTATTAAATAATGTTTACATGAACTGCTATTAAGTTTTCAAAACTGGAGCTGTTTTAAAATGGCAGCAATCCACTTTGGTCTTGGTCACTCATAAACTAGCCATTAGCTCATCAATCCAGTTGTTCAGAAAGCCTTCTACAACAGGTAAGATATTACTTGCTCATAACATTTCCACAGAACCCCACTTTAATAGATCTGAACGATGCGTTTAATCTTGATTTGTACTGAAGCCCATCAGATGGAAATGTTCTACAGTTTAAGGAGATATAAGCAAATGGTTTAAACAATATTTTCATGTGACTTTGTTTGTTTAGGAAAGAAAAATAACCTTGGAAGGACCCAGTCCGTGTAAATATCTAATATAAAAGTGACAGGGCAGAAAAATCCCAGACAGAGCATTTGCACAAACTGCTATAAAGTTTTTGAGGCATTGCTCAACAAAAACCCTCCGTATTATCTCAGTTGATGTAAAATACACCACCACAGGGGCAAATGCACAAAAAGTTTCTCCCACCACGGTTAAAACCATCATACTAAGCAATGCAGAGAGATTTAATACAAAGAGCAAAGAGCTTAAACACATATTTTAATGGAACGGCTGAAGCCTGCATAACTCAAACTGCTCTCGAGTGACTTGGACTTGCCCTCATAAACTGAATTATTTATAGAAATAACAAAATAGTTCTCAGGAGACATGGTGAGTCACTTTGAATAACTAACACTTGTTCGTTACAAGTCAAAACACAAGTGAATGAAACCGTTTGAAGCAGAAATTGCTCCTTTTCTCTGATTTCTCCGATTTTGTTTTGCTTGGTGCCTCAAAACAACGTCTAAAATGCGTAAAAGCCGTCACTGCCGTGAAAACAGAAAACACACGGGACAACCGCGACGGCGTGCCTGCGAGAGTGTGTGTGTGTGTGTGTGGTTGTCGGCACTCGCTCGAGTGCGCGGAAATGTGGGTGTTCTGCTCCCAGCCGCAGGACTTCAAATTATCCCCAGGCTCCTCCAAAACACACTTCACAATTTTTGTCTGCTTTCCAAACTCATTACTTCGGTGGGGCAAATCCAACAGGGCGCGCTAAATGGAAGTCAGACGTGAAGACGAGCGGAGTGCGGGGCGAAGACGAGCGCGTCTCCGTGGTAATGAGCGGGATCCTGCTCTAATTACCGGGCCTATGAATAGCCCTGCAGCGTGAGGAGTCAAGGTTAGACACCTGTGCCGCCATATTGATGCTGGAGCAAACTTCCTTCCCAGGGTCTATCAGATTATCCACACTTAATGTAAACACAGGATTGGCAGCTTCCTCTGCTGCCAAGCCAAGAGAGGAAGCCATAAGTGTGTGTGTTAAAGAGATACAGCGAACATGGATGATGTCAGAGCAATTAGAGAACACATGAATCATCACTGGGGAGGTAATGACCTCCGAGTCCCGCGGAGGGGAGTCAATTACTCCCCCATAACAAAACCTGGCAGTATTAAACATTATTTATTACTCATTTCAGAAGTGATATGATGACTTTGCCGTGCTCCGTGGTAACAATCATTCGGTATAATCCCTGAATTAATTCAGTGTTGCACCAATTTAAACCTGCAAATTGAATTTGTGCCAACACAAGGAGCATATTGAGACTCTTTTAAAGTCTTTACTGCATGAGGAAAACTCTTAAATTAAACTTTAGTGAGTTTTGTTTACTAGATTAGCTTATTAAAAAAGGACAGGATGACATGAAATCCAGCAAAACTTTAAAAAGTAATGAGTTTAGTTGGAATGTTTGCCACATTCAGGCATCTGCATGCGTGCTTATATTGAAAGGGTTTTTTTTCTTGCAAATTGGCACTTTTTGTTTCAAACTTAAGTCTCGATTTCACTGTTCGGGACAAACTGCAAACAGAATTTGCGAGAGTCTCCAAAATGTCTTGAAATGTTTGTGAGGGTTCTCTGTTTGCTCTTATTTCAAAAACTAAAAATTCACAAAACATTATCTCTCAAAATAGAGTTGTTACAAGCGTCTAGAACCCTTCTCCATTTAGTTTCCAACTTTGGGACAGCTTGGCGATTTATGAAAGACAAAAAAAAAAAAAAAAAAGAAAAGTTGTGATCAAACAGACATGTAAATTAGACACTTTTAGACTAAAGTTAGAAATAAATTCACACATCATTTGTGGGAACGTTGCATTTTATTGGCAGTTATGTACATTGCAAAAGTACTGTATTTAACAATTGATTGCTAGTGAAAAATTGCATGTTTTCTTGCAATTTTTGTCTCTCCAACAAATTCCTGAGATTCAGAGCTGCCTTTCTCAGCTGTACCTGACTGACAGTGGGTTTACATTATGAGTTTTCAGGCTTGTAAAAGTAACTCCAGTACAAGTCTTGGTTTATTTTTGGTCAGCTTGCTTGGTGTGTAAACGCTAAATGAAAACCTTGTTACTGTCCCAACTGTTTCAGCAAATATAAAATGTAAACAGAGACAAAAACTTGTTGCAATATGAAAAGAAAAAAAATCTAATTTCTCGTTTTTCGGTGAACAGAAGCTGAAAAATCAAAACCCTTGACATTCTTTTAAGGACAATCCAGAAAACTTTCTTAAAATCTGTCAGAACTGTTACTATAGTCACCAAAAATTCATACTTGTTTCAAAGCAGGTCGTTCTCCAGGCTTTCTGAAGTTTTACTTTAGACTCTGGCTGCTTTTTTACTCACTTTTCAGGTCAGTACTGAACCAGGACAGCGTAATGGGACAAAAAAAGAAATGTCAGGCCTAAAAAACTATCTCCAGCAGTAAACATTATCTGAAAGTTATGTTTTTAATTTAGGATAGACTTGACACAGGACCTGAGAGAGGCATCATCCTTCAGCTGACTGACATGTTTTCAGCTAACAGCTCTTTAGGCGTCGGCATGTTGATGCTTAAAAAACATTCAAAATTCCTGCGACGACAGAGGAGGCCCTGCAGCAAATGCGAGTTTCTGAACTCCAGCGAATGCAATTTGTTGCCAACAGTTGCAGCCCAGTGACATACTGGCTAAACGGTTGTTTTAGCTCCCACAGACCTTAACTCCAGGGAGACGGTCTGGAGTTCATGTTCGTCCCAATGCTGACAGTGACTCAAAAGCATCTTTTTAATCATATGTTTATGTCCCACACCAAGTCCTGTTCAGGTTTACAGAGGTGGCAACTGGACATCTAGAGAGTCAAGCTTGAATATTTGGCTAAAAATGTCCTTTTCATCAAAGTACAGTAAGTTGACTCTTAGTTCATATTCAGTCTGTTTTAAGACATTTGCAGCATTAGAGCTAAGTTCTGAATCCAACCTGATAACGGCAATAACCCTTCAAGTTCACATGTACTGAACTATTTCTTTAAGAACGTAAAAGAGTTATATGTCCTCAAACAAACTTTGTGCACAATGAGGTCACTGACGGTGCGAGCCACATTGTGCACAATAATAATACTCCATGTCAATTTTCTCTGCTTCCATTCGCAAGTGCAAGAATTTCCGGCCTGACGTGTGCACGGCCTTGTCCTTCTGTGTGCGAACAAAGAGAGCATTCCCTCGCCAACAGATCAATACGTTGAATCCATTCTGGTTTGTTAAGAGTAATAGACATGGATTTGAAGAGTCGAGAGGAAGGCTAACAGGCGCTGATTTGGCCGGACTACACCGGACCCATTTACTTCTCAGCTCCAGCTAATAGGGTTTCTCCTGCCTCCAAAACGCTTTGTACTGCTATCACAGCGCTGTATACACCCGGAGAAAAATTACCCCCATTATGTAATCTCTGTAATGATTCCTATTGAGAAAGCAGAGGCTACAATGGCGGTACAGTAAATTATACTAAACACCATTACTCTTGACAGCTCCTTCTGAGTTCATGCGTGCATATCTGCGCTTGTTTGAGAGTCGATATGCATGCGTGCGCCAAAAAGGTGTTGTGTAAGAGAACGACTGAGTGTGTGCGTGCGTGCGTGCGTGCGCAAGAGTGTGAGAGCCACACTCAAGGCAAAATTAAACTGGGGCTCAGGTGAGAAACAGAGCAATGCTTCGGCGTCGAACCCCACCCCCCCGAGGACGTTGCACGCGACGCGGCGTAAAGGACAGAGGGAGCTGACAGGGAGACAGAGATGAGGAGATTGATGGCATGTAATGATGAAACGGATGGAGGACGAGACAAGAGAGACGCACATCAGAGGCCATTACTCATCTGCGACACACAAAGGCTGAAAACACCACCCAAGGGTGCCGGAGGAGCCGTCTACCACCCACCTCTCTATTTCTTTCACCTTATTTCTTTCTTCTCTCCGTCGCCCTCGTGTTCATCCCACCCTCCATCTGTGCCTCTGTCTCTCCTGCCTTTTCTCTTCTTACACTTCACTCTGTTCCTCTGGAGATTTAGATCATTCACATCAAATCGTCACAAACTGTGAATCTTGCTTTTCACATTTTACATTTCCAGTGGCGCAGCGAAGGAAAAGATATTACAGGCTGATGAACTGTCAGATGTAGTACTTTGAGCCTGGGCTTTCTTAATACGTACACAAGAATTGATAAAGAAAACAGAACAGCTATTTTTTGTATTAACTTTGTTTTTTCATTTACAACCTTTAAGGGTTGATGTGAAGATAGGAAAAAAAATGGAGACTTATAACGTCACCAATCACACTTCTAATTTATTGGAGGTGGCTACTCCAATAAGATACAGTCAAAGTAAAGTAAATACTATATGCTTTTTCAATTTAAAGGTTTATCTGTCAAAAATAATCAGGCAATACTGTACTAAACTGACAATCAGAAGTACTTTATTTTCCATGAGATCAAAGCAGTCCACGACAACTTCAAAACATTATTTGTCCACTCTGCTTTTAAAAAAGAACAAAACTACAACAAGAAAACAGAAGAGTCCTCAGAAGAGCAGAATAGCGTCAAGTTCTGTAGAGACTCACAACAGGGTCAGTAGGAATTATTAAGTTGGACAAATAATTAGTTTGAATATTGCTGAGTCTAAAAAAAGCACAACAGGAAAAGACAACTACTCTACACTAAATATGACATTAAACTGAGCTTTCATTTGATCCTTGTTTCCTTCCTCAAGTGTGCTAAAGCTCACATTTAACTCTGTGCTAAAATATGGATAAAATCCCCCAGCCTGACCCCTCGACGTACTGCTGTCGTCAGAAACGGGAGACACAGAAAACTACTACATCTGGTTTGTATGTGCCAGCAGAGTTTTAGGCACACGATCTCCTATAATGAGCACCCAGGGGACTTGTTGCACTGCACTCTTCACCGAGGTCTGAACAGACTTCTGCGATACCTCCGATGCTCCCCCGGGGGCCCCGAGACAGACTAAACACCCATTTCCATAACAGAACGCTCACAACCAGCGGGATCGTCCCCCGTCCCCTGGGTGTTTATTCCAAATGACGGGCAGCGCTCTGTGCTTCAACAGAAACAAGAGCAGCACAGGATTAATACAAGTGGTGGGTGACATTTTCATGTCAAGGATCTTTAATTAGATAAACATCAGGGGATCAAACTCCATTTGGTAAAATGTTACTCCAGGGACAACAAGAACATTTTTGTTTTCAATCGAAAGTCTGCAGAAAACACAACTTATCAGCACAAGTCTTCTTCAAGCTGTGAGTTGGATCTTTTAAAAATAACAAGCAAACAAATTTGATGAAATCCTGATGTAGCATTAATATTTACTCAGCAGGAAAACTAGAAAAAAGACAAAGATTTGGATTTGATTGTTTATGATACTTACTGGTTAGATTAATTACTGGTAGACAAGAAATGTCTTGTAAAAGTTCAGTTCAAGGAATGTTTGGATTTTGTGATAATTCCCAGCAAATGTCATCCAACAACAAACAAACAAACAAAAATTGTCCAATTTAATTTTATTTACATACAGTGAATTCACTGGTGTCCAGTTCAGTCCAATTATATTTCAACAACTAGAAGCACTCAGAGAGAGCAAACCTCTGCCAGTGTGATTAAAAAAATAGTGCAATCCGGATCAGAATCTGGATCAGCACCAAAATTTAATCCATTGTTTTTGCTTCAACCCCAACATTTCCTGAACATTTCCTCCAAATCTGTTCTTTAGTTTCCACCTGATCTTTGCTGACAGACAGACAAACCAACGGACACAACCGGAACCAGAACCTGCTTGGAGGAGGAAACTAAAGGGTCACATGTTGGAGCAGAGAGAAGGTTTTAACAAAGGGGTTACCTGGGACCTTGACCTTTGACCCCATGAACCTTGAAATCAGCAGCCATCATCTTTGACCCCTGAGGTGTGCAGCTGTGCAGTTTAACATTCCTACATCTTAACTGCTGTAGAGTTAGAGCACTAGGTAAACTGTGATGTTGACCTTTGACCCAATGATTTTAAAGGTAGGGGTGATCACCCCTGACCTAAGAGGTGTCCAGCTGTGCAGTTTATTGTCCTCTATTACATGGTTGCATAGTTAGAACACAAGGTAATCTGTGACCTTGACCTCTGACCCCATCACCTTGAAATCAGCACTGATCACCCTTGGCATCCAGCTGTGGAGTTTAACATTCCTGTTATCCAGCTGCAGAGTTAGAGCACAGGCTGATCTGTGAGCTTGACCTTTGACCTTGAACTTTGACCAAAATTCAATCCCTTGTTCCTTGCATCATGTTGAAGTTTCCTGAAGATTTCATGAAAATCTGTTCATAATGTTTTGAGTAATCTTGTACACAGACAGACAGACTCTACCAAAAACATAACCTCCTTGGCAGAGGTAATACCTCCAGACGTTGAGAGCAGTGCAAGACATTTCAACAACCCCTTCAGCCTGAAAATGTGAAACTACGAACAAGATAAGTCTCCCTTTCAAGACACATAGATGTACGTTATATCTGTGGCTTCTATAAAGGGTAAACTCTTCACTCTGCCAGCCAGGTTGGCTAAAAGCATGTTCTCTCCTCCTGACGAAGCTCCTTTGTTGTTTCTGCCCTTTTTAAACTGACTGTTTTTGTCAGTATGATATTTTCAGTGGAGCTCTGATGTCTGGCGCTTCAGCCTGAATCATTCTGCTGTTTTGCAGCAAAAGTAGTTTGTCCTTTTTTATTGTCTATCATTGCAGTTAATGCCCTGTTGCTTTTTATTGTTGGATTTTTTTTATTTTATCAACACAAACAATGTGTCACATTACTGTGAGCAAATTAGAAGATGGATTAGTGCAGTCCTTGTGACTCAGCCTCTTTTTTCCCCCTTTACAACTGTAGAAATAACATGTTTTTATCACATCTCTTTCATTTCTCATAGCAACAGGTAAATATGCCTCTAGAAGGTCACTCAGTCTGATTTCATGATATCCTCATTAAAAGAATGTGAATCATTAACGTTTCAGCAGATCCACTGTCTGTTCAGATGCAGATGGTTATATATGACCTTCTTTTATATAATCCATATTAAATGTGTCCACCTGTGCTTCATTTCAACTTGAGCACTGCAGGTAAAAAAGTCTCTGGTAGTTCTGCGTCGACAGTGACACGTCCTGTAATCGACTGTGATTAATAGTCGCCGTGGAATTGCTAATGTGCCCCAAAGGTGGAGGTCTGGGCCGGTCGTATTACTAAGCGATGATTAAATGTCCTCGGCGTGTCCTCCGAGTGGCGGTAGGCCATGACAGCATGTCAGAGGACAGCAGAGGAAATTTCCATCTCAGTTAAAAAAACAACATGTCCTGTTTGGCTTTGTCTAATTAAATTACCTTATTTACAGGTTTATTTATTTTCTTCTTATTTCATTCATTCGAGTGTTTGATTTGTTGTTAGTTTGATTATTTCTTTGAGCTCTCATTTAAGGAGTATGTTAAGGTTTCCATTCATTTTTGTTCTCCATCTTGGAAATGCCCTCTGTCCGTCTGGTTCATCTTGTGAGCTGGATAACTTGAAAAATAAGTGATGTACCGACTTCCATTTTGGTGTGTGGCTCCTTCTAGGCATTAGTAAGGTCGCTATCAAAAATTGGGTTGCCACAGCAAAATATATATATATATATATTTAAATATTTATATGTAAACCAGCCACCCAATTTATTTGAGGAAACTGTATTATTAAGGAAAGCAGAGTTTTCTCAAATGATTGGGTTGACTGCAGATTAATCTATGGTGGCCACCATTGGCTCACCAGGATACGTCATTCTGCACCGCCTCAGACAGCGAATTATCTCTAAAATAAGGTCAATATATTCTTTCTCCCAATCTTTATCAGCAAAGACGTAATAGAAGACTTCATCCCTTGTGAAAAACGTTTTTTAAACTTAGTTTTAGTCGACCTGTAACACACGCAAACATGTCTGTTGGAGCGCACAGCCTGTTTGAGTGTCTTTCTTAATGCTTTAGTTCTTGGAATCGAACAATGTTAACACTAACGGATGTATATCTGTATGGCCTGTTTAATTCCAGTCCACAAAAACACTTATTTTAAAAAACTAAGAACATTCACTATTCAAGACCCACAGCGATGGGGGACATTGGCGTACAGCTTGTTTAGAAGTAATTGGAGACAGAAAAGCTTTAAAAAACACATCTGTATTGTCACACCTTCTATAGCACTTCAGACTTGTGACTAACTTGACGTAACCTGCAGGCACCACCTTCAAATCACTTCAGGAGCTGCTGTGATACCGGAGATGAATCAACGTCAGCGTCGTGTTTTTGGACTGAAAAACCATGTTCCAGTACATCATAAACATGATGCAGCAATTCAGTATTCTGTTCCCAACTTGGTTTTGAGTCAATTTGCAGATAAAATAACATCGAATGCGGTCATGCATCTCGATCGTCTCATAATCATTAAAAGGCTGAATCTTGTGGGGAGTTTTAAGCTTGCTTTTTCTTTTTTGGGTTTTTTTTTTTTTGCCCTGAGCAACCATAATGCATAACAAACCATAAATGGGTTTGCAGAATTTTCACTCAAAAAGCTATTAGCGCTCTCATTAATAACTTAAACTGCATGTTCTTTAATTTTGCACCAGGAAGAAATAAGTTTATGAAAAACTATTTTTTTATGAAACTCACATGAACTGGCTGTTATGATCGACTCTTTAGACGTCAACTTGTAGGTCCCTATTTAAAAACACTGCCAATTTTAAAGTGTATATGGTCACTTTATGTCTTGATTCGGGTTTTATGTGGTTTTCTTTTTGTATTTAGTGTTTCTGTTTCTGGTTTCTTTATGGATTGGTTTCAGTTCTCTTGTCTTCATGTTCTGTCTTGTTTTCTGTGCTTCTGTCATTATTCACTTCTCCTCAGTCTTTCACTTGTCTGCCTGCCACGCCCATCTACACCTGTCCCAAGTTCTGTAATCATTCCAGCTGTGCCCACTTCCACTAATTACCTTCAGTCTTTAAAAAACCTGGTCATGTCCTCCACTCCTCACTGGTCCATTATTGCTTCATGTCACTCCTATGCGTTGTCTGGTTTCCCTCGTGGTTTACGTCGTGTTGCCTCTTGTGTTTTGCTACAGTTTGGATTGTGTTTGGTTTAGAGTTTCGCTGCCTTTTGTTTTGTTTATATTGGTGTTTAAATAAATTTATTTTTTCACCTTAATGATGAGTCTGCACTTTGGGTTCGCCTCGCTCTCTTCCTTACCTGACACTTTAAGCCATATTATCGATTAGGCCCCAGTTCCTAAAGTATTGGTAAACTAATGAGTACGTGTTACAGCATCAATTCTTTATGGTCTAAAATGCAATTTGTTGCACAGATTAGCTTTACTAAATCTTTACAAAGCTCATAAAATCTATTTCTAAGCAAATGAGAAGCTTTAAATTGTATCAGATGTGGACTGAATTATGAATGCATAATTTAGTGCACATTCTGGCAAGGCACTTCAAACTTTTTAATATAAATGTAAATGATTTTTTTTTTTTTTTTTTCCAAGGAAAACAAGAGCCAATAAATTCAGCTGATGTGTCTGGCACTGGAGTTAGCGCACGTCTTACATTTGCAGACATCTGAAATAAACTGGTCTTTGATCAATTTCTTTATTTAACCCATATGGGAGGAAAAAATGCTATTGTGAAATTACTAAAATAACTCAAACTACATCATTCTCCTTGGCTTTTTGTTACAAATACTTAAATACATTGTTCTTAAGCTGTGATATGAAATAATAGGGAAAATCAGTCCACTTCCAGGCTTCTAGTAGCTAAAACAACCAACAGCTGGCTTTGTTGACCTAATGTAGAATGTGCTCTTTCGCTCCACAGTATTCTTAGTAACATCTGTTATCGTCTTCATGAATAGTGTCTCCCTGACTCCAGAAGAGAGGCATCAGTTCAAACTACTGCACATAGTGAGAAGCCCATTGCTGCAAAATCCATTAATTTGTGCATTTTCTTTAACTGCATGTTCCTGTTCAGGGTCACTGGGAGACAGTGGCTGTCTCCAGTGGTCATTAGGGAAAAGGTGGGGTACAATGGTAGAAATATTAAAGAATTCAAAGAGTGCCTAAACTTAAGCTTTAATGTTGTTTTGCTGTTGTGAAGCTACAGCTCATCTACAGAGAATCTAAAACTGATAGAACATGCGCACACGTGCATTCCTAGCTTCTTATTTATTGACGTGACTGCCAAAGAGTTGGCTCATTGTGGGACAATTTTTCTTTGCATGAAGGATGACTCATTGTTGACCCAAAGGCCCATCTGCTCTTGTGAATACAACTTAGACGCTCGCTGGTCATTTCACTCAGTTAAGAACCCTTCCAAGCATTGAACATACCTAAGGTTGTGCATGTGTTATATGGGGGTGGCACAGTGGTGTAGTGGTTAGAGCTGTCGCCTCCCAGCAGGAAGGTTGCAGGATCTCCTCCCGGCCTGGGGCCTTTCTGGGTGGAGTTTACATGTTCTCCCTGTGCACACGTGGGTT
>JAOXNZ010000074.1:5231319-5241373 GCA_028566095.1 Kryptolebias brasiliensis
GTCCAGGGTGTCCCCCGCCTCTCGCACAGTGACTGCTGGAGATAGGCACCGGCTCCCCGCGACCCGGAATGGAAAAGGCGGGTAAAGAAAATGGATGGATGGATGGATGGATGATGGCATTTTCATTTTATCATTAAGTTTTAACAGCTCCTACTTTCTGAGCATGGAAGTCTAGTTAAAAGCCTGACCACAGCTGGAAAGAGCTACTGTAACACTTTCCTGCCAAATACAACCGTCCTGAGCTGGTAATCATCTATATTTAAACAACTAAATAATTCATTTCAGGCGGCCATGCTTCAGAACATCACAGCCCTGGCACTAAACTAGCTAAGGTGCTAACTCATGCATCACTGAGTTAGTGGTGCTACTCTCTGCCTTATCTCTGAAGCACTCATCAGATGACTGTTTTCAATTATACAAATTAGGCTTACTTAGGGAGGGGGGTCTTGATCACACACATGCAAACATGCGGCGAGATCACATAACGAAACATCCCGGGTGGGAAATGTTCCGGGACGGTGTAAAAACGATCTGTGTTGAGGGAAATGAGCCAAACAGTTGAGATTGCCACGATGCTCTGTTAAGGTTCTTTCCAGCAGCGCCTTTAGGGTCCCCCCCCCCCTATTCTGCCAAAAGCCATTCAGCCTGTTTGATCAGTGGCAGTTTGGAGGATTGAATCCACTAACGAAAACATCCTCCACCCCTCCCTCCTCAACATCCCATCGGGACCGTAGGACCTCGAGGCCAGGTTATTACAGAATACAGCGAGACACCGTTGGACGTGCATACATGCATGGGAGAGCAGCCACGCTCATGGGCATGCTCAGCTCATACATCCGTACACACACACACACACACACGAGTATTACGGCATCTATCAGAGCGAAGCTAAAGTGCACCAGATGTTTCATCTGCAGGAATGGCCTCGTTTTTTTTTCCCAGCCCATGGTCCCTCTTGTTGCAAAAGGCTTAGGCCAACAGGAATCAATGGCTCAAAAGACACCTCAGGTTTCAGCTTCTCAGTGGCAAATTACACAGCCCTAACCTAAGTGGTGGTGTTTCAAAAGGAGAATCACCGTTTTCTCACTTCTTTGAAAATGGACTTGGCTTTTCAGCAGCGTACCCGTCTATTTCAGGCTGCACCATTATACTCTGACCCCCGTTAAAAGTTGCATTGTGCAAAATGGACTGTATAGGTCCACCGCCGCCAGTTCACCAGGGGAATAGGAGCTCCTACATGATAAAGGCCAATGCTGCACAAACACTTTCACAAAGAGAAATCACAAATTGCTGAACTCAATCCTCCAGCACAGTTTAGCCATGCTTGTTCTGAATACAGAGGGGGGGGAAAAAAGGTAAACACAAGAGACTGTATTGGTTTCTGCATGCTCCACTGCTCTATTATAGCTGCCTGTTTACTCATCTAAACACGGAAAATGCACTACACTCTCCCTGAGGTGAATGCAAAGAAGGTGAGCAACTAATGTAAAAAAAGAAGAAGCATTTTCATGATCTTTCTGCACTTAAACACCCACTTGATTCCCCCCAGGAAGCAGGAATGGTCTCATTACATACAGCATAGCATGTCCTCTACACCCTAAAACATTCCAGTGCTCTACTTTTCTGCCACTATCACCAATCATACATATACACTAAAGCATATAGGGTAGAAGACACACAGTGAGAACAAGCAAGGCATGAAAAACAAGCCCCCGACTTCAGTGAGCTAATTCATCAGTTTGAACAAGTTATCGCATTTTAGCAAATCGGAGTAATTCATGCCTGAAATGACGCCGACTTTCCAACAAACCGAGCTGCTGATGCTGAGCGGACACGCTGGAAATCAATTATTTGTACAATCAAATTAGAAATTTGATTTAAAGAGGTCATATTTTGCCCATTTAAACCTTTTTATTTTTGCTTTTGGTGCAGATAACTTGTCATCTCCAACTTGTAACTCTTCAACTAGCACTCATTATCCTCCACCTCTCAAACCAAAAACTGCCCACCATCACTATCTATGGTTAAATTACACCTGTTGTACCTTTTATTACACCAAACAGTGGTGTCATTAAGGAAAGCTGATAATATTCTTCTCATTTTTCCCCGCTGTTTGACATTTAAATACGGCCACATATTAGGATGCAGACCATTGCATCACTTGTTAGGTTGTAAAGTGCTCTTTGGAAGCCCTAAACTTAAAGTTTTTGGTCAAAATGTGAGTCACATATGAGCATTTTTGGACAATAAAAATCAGACTAGAAAATTTGACTCTTTATTGCTAGGACTCAAACTCTTGAAATAGTTTATTCACTTTATTAAATAAGGTAAAAGGTATTTATTAGTGTGATAAAGCCAGGTCATGGCAACTGTCAGTGGTATTAAACTTGAAGGATCTTACCTACCAGCTTCATGTGTCTAATCAGATGGTTGTGTTTATTTAAGGTGGTATTTCACTGGACTGCAACTGTTCGGAGACTTATTTGGCGACTCAAAATTGCAGGAAAATAGGTAAATTTTCTGTTGCAGCGTCACTGAATTCAGAGTGTTTGCGACCAAGTTATGAGCCAGCTGTGAGTGCGCGCATTTTGAGTGGCTAGTTTTTGTCACTTTTGCAATATTGCCATGACGATATATTCTCAGTATATAATGCAGCCCTAGAAGACAGTGAATATCAGCACAAAGTCTCATCTGTCAGCAGCTCCCATCTGAAATGCTTAGCACCAGTTTCAGCTTTAAAAGGTCCACTGAGCCTTAAGGCAGAAGAAGGTAAATGGGCGGGGTGGGGGTGGATGTATAAGGGACTGAGGAAGGAGACGAGGCCACTTGGGTAGTGTTTTAGTCAAAGCTTGGAGTAAGGAATGAAAGGAATTGTGGGTTAGAAAAGGGAGGATAAATTACAAAAAGCTGAAATGTGGTCAGAATGGATGGCTTGGATGAAGGGCAGAGTTATAATGAGTTAAACAGATGATTGGCGGCAAGGGCACTGAGAGGGAACGTGTGTGTGTGCGTGCTCCAGAGGTGCAGATTAGATCACCGTTATGGCTGCAGAAGCCCCGAGGACACCGCAGATAAACATCAACAGATTATCCACACATTTATTCCCACCTCTGCACAATCATCACTTCCTGCCTCTATCCACTCCCCCTCAACTCTCCTCCGAGGCACACCCCCCTCCACTTCCATCCATTCGCTGTCACCAGCTCTGCTCCTTTCAACTGCATCCTGACTTGTTTTGTTTTGGGCTTTTTTTTGCCCTCACTAACTACGTCTAAGAGTCTCGGGGCAGTGCACTAGATCACGCTTCTCAATAAACCCGTCAAGTTCTCCACAGCAGCTTCCAGACCCCATCTCCCTTTAGCTTTCCGAAACACAATAACAGCAACTCCTGAACACTCCTCCCAACAAAACTCCCATCGATCACCTTGCTATGTGGAACACACACATCTATCAGTGCTGTGGAGATGACTGCAGGCCTGGTGCCCACTAAAGACCCTAGTCCTCTGCTTCAGAAAGCAAACCTTTCCATACTGGGAACTGCAAATACAGATTCTGTTTTCAGCCAATATGAGGCAATCTTCTGGATTTATTTCTTGGCATAGGCTAACAATCTTGAAAAACAGAAAACATGCAAATAAGAATTTTTTTTTTTTTTAAATGTTTGACTCAATAATTTCAAAACTCGTTGCCCAAAAAGCAGCCAAATTCTGGCACCCGTTTTTGCCAGACGTGTGATGAATGGCACGCCAACGCTGCGCATGATTAAGACAGATCTAAACGGATGATGCATAGGCTGATGCTGGCATAATGAACGCTAATTGTGATCAGTTTTAAAACTCAGTTGAATCAGGTCTACCGAGCTTTCTCAAACTGGAAGGTTTTTGAAAGAACAAAAGAACTGGTTAATGGCTGGTTGTTCATGCCAGAACACGTCTGAGCATTCGGTGTGTTGGTTGAATAAGGATTGTTGGCTAAACGCTCCAGATTTGGGGGAATGAGACACCTCCAACAATCTCCAAAATCGCATATTTCTGCTGCTTTTGGATCAAACGACTGCTCCTAGCATTAAACATACAACTCAAGAGCTAATAGTCAATGCTTCTGATTTCTAAGTTGACATTAGATGATGCTGAGTAATACACCAGAGCTGAATTTTGCTCTTTAGTTGAGGAGAAAGAATATTTTTAAAAGAAAGACTGTGCAGAATTGGACTCCACAAGGAATAAGAAAGGAACGTTGGGCAGAGACAAGCAGCAGCTCTCTGACATCCTGTTTGTGCTGCCTGCCCTCCTCTTTGCATTACAATTCATTCTCTGTGTAAGTCAGGGTTAGACCTGACAGCTCTGCAACTGTGACTGGATGTGTGCGCTTGCATGCATGCTTTGCAGATGGGGGGAGATGGAAATGAACAGAGCCAGAATGACGAGAAGCCCCGAGATACTCTTAGGATGCAGCATGTTCAGCTGTGTCTTGGTGAGATTGAGCAGCACCCTCGAGTTTGGAAACTTCAGATTAATCCCTTATGCATAGACCAAGGAAACTTGTATGATCTGTTAGCATTTAGAGTATGTGATGGTAATGACTCTCAGCTACTACCACACCAAATTTTAGCTCAATCTTTGTAAAATCAACTGAGTTAGACATTTTTGTCCTTTCTAAACCAGCTGGCTGTGACGCTCATCTTGAACTGGGTTGGCTCCAAAGGTTTATCAGTTATAGATGAACATCCAGTGATTACCTTTTGAGAAATTTATTATAATATGTCTGAGGGTTCATGAGATATCTTGCTAACAGAGAGTCAAGGTTGACTTCAATAGTTAATGCTAAAGTTTTAAACCAAAGTATTGTGCTACCGGTTATGATTTTGGAATTACTCTCAGCTACTACCGCACCAAACTGTAGCCCAATATCTGTAAAATTAACTAAGTTATAGCCCTTTTTAATGCTTTCAAAAGTCACTTTGCTGTGACGGCCATCTTAAATCATAGTGATTTCAAAAGTTAAGCAGCTGTAGATGTAAATCCAAAGACTGCTTTCTGAAGGTTTCATGAAAATGTGTCGAGTGGTTCATGACATATTTTGCCAACAGACAGACCCACACACAGGCAAAAACATCATGGCTGCCTTTCACCTGTTGGCAACAGCAATAACTAAATTAACCTGGTTACACAAGATCATCTGTATAAAAGGCAGAATTGAGGAAACAATTGACAATTTGACCCTTTTAAAAAGTTTTTTTGTGCCCTCTGTTATCAGAGATAAACAGTGAGGTTCAGGAGCCAGCAAGGTTTCATTTAAATACAAGTTTACTGAAGTTAGTTCAAACTCCTCCTGCCAGGATCTGAAGCTCTGTTAATGATGTATAATCATTCTGAGAAAGGAAAACAAAAATGTTTTGTGTATGTTTTTTGGCAGCATACACAATGATTTAACCCACCAATCAGACAGTCGTCAGAATGATTTTGTTTGCCATTTTAAATTTTTGAGTACCTGCTACTTTTTTTTTCTTACTTCCACTTGGAAAACAAAAATTGATTTGATTCCCAATTACGATTCGCTGTGGACAAACAGACTGCTGCCACGTGCGTGAGCAAACACACTGATGAATGCCACCTAGTTGAACTTAATCAACCATAAATGCAAGAAAAAGACTTCACAGTGTTGATTGCGCTGTTCGACAAATTAAAGATGCCACGGAAAAGAGCCAATTAGCGCCAAAGAGGTAAACAAAATCCAACAAAGAGGACACGGAGGATGTAAAAATCAGAGTGTCTGGATTTAGGAATATGATTTGTGCTGCAGGAGACGTCGTGTTCTCTGTTAGCCGGTGGTGATGACCTTTCAGTGAGCTTTGAATGCCACGTGACCCTTGAAGTTTCAGAGGCATCTAATGTCACAGGGCCAGCTCTCACATGATCTAACAGTTGCACTTACGCAAGCTGACTGTTCTAAGAATGGTACAAACATGGCCGTGTGCACTGGAGAGAAGTTTGGAAGCTACAGGTGATCAGTGGGAGTTAAAGAGCATGAAATGAAGAACCAGAACCTTCATTTTTTATGGGTTTGTGTGTGTGAGATATAAATTAGAATAAAGCAGTCTGAACAAACATGAAAACCTCCTGTAGAGATTTGATACTGGCATACAACACATCAGACATCCACTGTAAAAGCCCATCTTGATCCATGTATGAAGCATGAACAGAACACAAAATATCACCTCACAGAAAGGCAGAAATTGTTTTTGTGGAACAGATGCAAGCATTTTTACCAGAAACAGCTCTGTTCCTCAGCTGCTGCATATCACCTCTCTTACCGGTTCGGTTTATGCACCAAACTACTTGGTTAGGATGAGGAAAATACTAGTATACTAAGCAAACAAATGTTACAGTAAAAACAAACAATAAGAACTTTAACACCAAAACTTTCACAGGAACAGCAGTGGAGTTAGCCTGCCCTCAACTCTAACCCTCATCGTAGATTGTTGTGGTCTTAAAACAACTCAAAAAAGAAAAATCATGGTAGTTAATGTTAATAAAATTCTATAATCATCTTTGTCAATTTCACATTTCTTTACAGGGGATTTGTGGTTATTTGCCAGCTCAAAAAGCAGCAACAGCTGTAGCACTTCCTACAGGAATAACAGAATATTTCTCTCAAAATAACAGTGTAATGTGAACATAGTGTTAAAAATAAAATACTATGCTTTTTTATAAGAGTTGTTTTAGGATAGCAGCAATCCACTTTGGTGTTGGTCCCATTTGGATTAACGTCCTAATAATCTGGTCAGAATTAAACTCTGTTTCTCCAAACGGAAGTCATTCAAAGAGCCATCTACAACAGGTAATATATGTTTGTTCATAACCTTCCCACAGAACCCAGTCGAAAAAGTTTGAACCATTGCTTTAGAAATATATGCTGCTTCGTTTGGCAACGCACTATGAAATGAAAAACAGTGAAGCTAAAGCATAAATCATAGCAAACTTGTAATGTTGTAATGTCAGATAGCTGATCTGTAACTTATATTTTGTATTTTATGTAACTGTAATGTAATAAATAATATAAAGGATATGTTTGACCTGGTAATACACAAGAAGAAAACTAAAGAGCTGTGTAAAAAAGCCAAAAATGTCATCAAGAGTTTCCTGCATTTACAAATCTATACAAAAAGCAGCTTTTTACAGTTTGTTTCAGAATGTTAGAATATTTTTAAATAACGTAAAAAAGAAAAGTCACAAAGGGACTTAAGCCAGTATCTCACTGGGCTGTGACTGATGGCGACTAATTAAAGATGTAAAAATGTGAGTCAACAGGCACATTTTCACATGAAAAGAAACTGAATTACAACTCTTAAGTACACTTAACTGCAAATGAATTGCGACATTCTTGTAAGGTACTACCGTTCAGATTTCAGATACTGCCTCATACTCCCAAAGTGCCGTGTAAGAAGCATACTGTCCTGTCAGTTTGGACTAAAAGTCCAAGAGGAAAGCAGTCAAACTCCAGAAATTTCAAATATTATAATTTTTTATCAATAGCTCAGTGTCCATTGCTGTTTAAAATGAAACTGGTTGCCGAGAAATTCTTTTTGCAGGAAAAGGATGAACAACAACAACAACAAATGCTGAAAACACTGAATGGAAGTAATTAGTGAATATTATTGCAAACTAATGCAGGTAAGCTTATCCCTCTCTGTATTCTGATGGCTTTTTTAGCTGAACAAGAGCCTCGGCCCAAAAATGTTGCTCCTAATCCCAAATTCCTCTCCTTCTCCACAATAATGAGCTCCTCTCAGACTCAAGAGTTGACAGAGGTAAAGCATTTAGCACGCTCGAATGAAGAGGGAGAGGAGAGAGGGAAAAGTGAGGAAGATACAGGCCAAAGAGGGGATATAGCGAGGGATGGCGGGGAGAGAAATCCACTGAGACGTGCATGAGGTAAGCTCTCCCTCTGGCAAGGCAGAGTAATGCTGCTGCACAATCCAAACGCATCGGCTGACTGTTGACAATGAGATGAAGAAAGGAAGCGAATGACAGAAAAGCAGGAAGGGAGGCTGCATAGAAGAGCTTTTCATAAACAGAGAGAAAAGGCAAGATCATCTCCGAGCTTCTTGGAGGAACGGTTATTTTCCTGCCTGTCACAATAACCCAGGGGCATGATGTAAACAACGTGGGGAGTGTGTGCTCGCCTGCATGTGTTTCTACGTGTCACGTGTTGTGTTCTGCGTATTTATGTGGGTGGAAGTGTGTGTATGCAGCACTGGGAAGAAGAAGAAGAAAAAGAGAGGAAAAAAAAATAAAAAAATCACGATTCATTCGTTTCAAGGCCCAGTGATGAAACACGGCTCTCAGTAAACAGACATAACTCAACCTTATTCACATCACAAAGTGCTCCTCCGCACGGCTCAGTTCATGAGGTAAAGTCAGAACACATCTGTGTGCGCTGAGCAAACGCCTGCTCGACTTGAACAAGCGGACCGGTGAGCTACAGGCCAACACGCTCATATAATTTGGAACAGTCAAGGCGGATAGGTGGAGATGCTCATCCCGGCGCAATAAAAGTCCATTTCATACGAACGGATAGTTGAAAAAGTCTCAAAGAACAGACAAAACGGGGGTCGTAAGGAGGAGGCGGCTCTGCAGGGGACATGGCTGACAAAGAAACAGGAGTGATGAGTCCTCGTAGAGGCTTTATCTCCTCTAACGTCTCCGTGATGAGACAATCATGAGCAGATCAGCTAACAGAGACGACACACTCAGATTAAACAAGATTTATGTTCAGGTATATTAGGTACAATAAACACACCGGCAGCATCAGATCTCCTCAGCTATACCGTCTCTTGATCATTTCCTTTTTGCAGCATTGCGCGGACAGCGAGCGTCAGCTCAGATGTGTCAAACGAGGCAGCTTCCTGCCAGCGTGAAGCACTCAAAGGTCAGGACAGGAAGTGGGAGATCACAATGCTTCAGAGTGTGGCTGCGAGCACGAGTTAAACTCTTTCTCCGTGGCCACCTCCCGTTTCAACAGTAAGCTGGAGTTTTACTCCAGTATGGTTTTAATTCAGACTTAATGAGACAGTAAAACGTGCCTTCCAATGTGTCTGTAGTCTTAGCCAAATGAGCTAATTGAGAGTTTTGACATGCTTTGTGACAACAGCAGGAAGGGTAACAGTGCTCAAAATTGTCTGAATTTTATTCCGGACCTTGTGGCTTTCTACCTAAATGTCTAAAAATTTATTTTGTAGCCATTCACAAAGTTACCGCACAGATTTAACGAGCCGAAACAGCATCACGGCTCAGCAAGATCTGAACTTGTTGAATTCTAAACAATGAATCAGTCCAGCAGAACAAACCTTTTTAATCTACAAGGTTTGTTTTCCCCAAACTTTGAGCCATTCATGTTGTTATTTTATATACGGACTGGGGGAACACAGAATGTTCCTTCAGCTTCAAATGAGAGTAATCCACTGAAAACTCTTTGGATAAGAATCATTTTCTGATTCCTATTTGATAGAAATCTACATCCTCTTTGGACTGAGAACACCTTGGGAAGAAGGAGAAGCTAAATCTTGCTTTTCAGGTCAATATGAAGAACAATGGATGCATTTGCCAGAGAACAGACAGACAATACAGCAGCAACTAGTCAGGGGTCACCGAGGTCAAGTCTGATGGTTTATCCCTTTCAGGTAAAGGACCTGGTTTT
Source organism: Kryptolebias brasiliensis (assembly GCA_028566095.1). Taxonomy (NCBI): domain Eukaryota; kingdom Metazoa; phylum Chordata; class Actinopteri; order Cyprinodontiformes; family Rivulidae; genus Kryptolebias; species Kryptolebias brasiliensis. The sequence goes on from JAOXNZ010000074.1 coordinate 5,241,019, forward strand.
GGGGCATCAAAGCAGGATTTATTTAAATGCAAAAATATTATAAAAACTAAAGTGTTGTCAGATAATAGTGTCTTTTGACCAGTCAGCAATTTTTCTTTCTTGAATGCAACTAAACTCACCTAAATGTGATCCTATTTGGATTTTATTACAAAAAATGTATGTATAGATGGATAGATGTCATTTACTGATAAATTCTAAATAAGCATAGGAATGTTGAGATTATTCTCCATTATCAATGTGCAACCTGTTTATTTTTTAGGCTGATAAAGTGACTTAAGTGTCTTTAACCAAAAAGACTATATAAGTTGCATCAATCAAATCTATATAAAAGTGCTGCTGTTTTTTTTTTTACTCC
>JAOXNZ010000074.1:5241473-5258736 GCA_028566095.1 Kryptolebias brasiliensis
CTGAAAGCTGAGGATAAAGTTTGATTATGGAGAGAAATTAAATATCTGAGAGGAATCATGATGCAGTGTGGCTTCATCTCCCCTCTTCACCATCTGTGTCTCCAGTGTCCCCTGTCTCCAAAACAAGCGTATATGGTAGCATGGCCCAGAGTTGGCGTGAGGGAGTCACAGTTTCCCTTTAGGTTTGTGTTTTATAGATCACAACCTTTGCGTGGAAAGTGACGTACGCAAGTTTTATAAATGAGAACCCAGGTTCTAGATTCATTATGATTCAGCAAAGTAGAGATGTCATCATGTCCTCATCACAGGCATTACCACAGCGCCATGACACACAGTCAGTGAAACTGAAGTAACAGTTTAAAAAAGCTTTTTGGATTTTAATGAGCATTGTTTTGGAACAAATGAGGTGTGTCAGTATGTACCTATGGCGTTTAAAGCAACAGTACACAGCACAGTAAGTTGCTAAGTATTACCACTATATTATATCACAACGTCCCATTTGCAGTTTTGGTGACAAACTGATTTTATGCAGATTTTAGTCATTTGAGTTGAAAGAAAAAACACTTTTAGGTGCATTATTATTTGCCTTTGTGAGATTGGTACAACAGCGTGAGAGGAGCTCTTTGCTGTGAACGCATGACTTATAGTGAAACAAACAAATGCTGATGAAAGAAGGAAACATGTCGAACTCAGCATAAAGGTGACAGCCTGAGATGTTGGTGTGAAATCGTAGTCATTGTGTATGCATTAGAAGCCTTCACTCTGTGGGTTCTTGTGAAATAAAGGTCACATGATGCGTTTCAGATGCTGGAGGCCAGACTGATGCTGACCCGGAGTCCGAGCGGGGGAGAGACGGTCTGTTCACGCTTCATCAGCGGCGTGGGGCCATCAAACAGGCCAAAGTTCACGTCGTCAAATGTCACGAGTTCAGCGCCACGTTCTTCCCTCAACCGACCTTTTGCTCCGTCTGCAAAGAGTTCGTCTGGTGCGGCTGAGATATTCTGATCCGGCAAATTAGTCATTTTTCTCGTTATTGTATTAGTCATTTCTTGTATTTCTCTCCACTGCAGGGGTCTCAACAAGCAGGGTTACCAGTGCAGACGTGAGTGTCAGTTTTTCAGTTTTTTTCCATTCAGGAAGATCAATTTCACAGATGCCTGTGTGTCCACCTCCAGAGTCTAGCTCAGTTTCCTTTGTCTTCTAGAGTGCAATGCTGCGATCCACAAAAAGTGCATCGATAAAGTCATCGCCAAATGCACTGGATCAGCCATAAATAGCAAAGAAACCATGGCAAGTATTTGTTTCACGCTGTGTCAGAATATAAAAAAATAAGAAAGCAAAGTTCCTAATGCGGCATGAGTAAGTTTCTAGTTATAAAACTTGCACTTTTTTTTTAATTTTGTTTTCTTCTCACCTCTGAATTCACAAGACTTAAATTAGAGAAGAGAAGCAGCTGGGAAATCCTTTTAGTGTAAAAACCAGAAGCAGCTGCTGTCAGCTTTACTGTATGTGTTTATTCTGCTTTTTACACTTCATTGGCTAAATGCTTTAAAGCCTGTACAGTTTGTTCTTTTATAAAACAAAGGCAAAGGCAGAAATGTGCTCACACACACCTTTCACAAGATCTAAAAACGTGGATTTGTAAAGCTTATAAACAATAATCACTGGAAATTTTACACACATTAGATCTGAGGTTAGTATGATGCTAGGCAGCTTGTGACTCTGACTAGTTTTAATTAAGTTTTTTGTACTGACATACTTTCTGTTTGCCTTTTAAATGTTTCTAACCACGAATGGATGCAGACACTCATGTCATTAGTCAGAAGTATTCAAAAAATATATTTTAAGAACTAAAAGTGAACAGGACCTGCAGAGCAGAAAGTAACAGATCAGGCTGTAAAAGCAAAAATAATGTCCATCAATATCAGAGCTGCAAGTGGTGGACATGCAGCTGAGGACACAGATGCACAGATGGATCAGGTTGGCTTTTTATTTAAAACAACCTTTGAAAGTCTAAAATCTTCTTTTGGTTGAGCTGAAAAATCAGAATGTTTTTTTTATTTTATTAAACCTTTATTTAACCAGATAAAAACCCATTGAGATCAAGACCTCTTTCACATGGGTGACCTGGCCAAGAAAGGCAGCAGCTCACGTAAACAGAAAGAAAATAGACATTAGAAATGCCAACAATCTGACAATGAAGGGCAGTAGTTGTGACAATACTAACTTAAAAACAGTGACAGTTTATGGTTTAAAACACAGGCGCTGTTGACAGGATATCAGTTGTTGGTTTTTTAAAATTTTACAAAAAGCGTTCAGTGAGACGAGCTCAGACAGTTTTAGTCCACCTTGCAAGGCGTTCCAAGCAGAGGGGACAGAAAACCTACAAGCTTTCTTTCTCTTTTCAGTTCCTACATGAGGAACATAGAGGCGCAAACAATCCTGAGAGCGTGAGGCATAAGTGCTGTCCGTTCTCCTGATGAAAGTGCATAAATAATTAGGAAGCGGGCCAATCTGAGACGTGTACAGCAGAGTCATCCAGTGTGGATATCTCCTGACATGCAGGGAGGACGTGCCTGCTTCAGAGTACAGATCACAGTGGTGGGTGAAGCAGCTACAACCAGAGAGAAATCTCATTGCTCAGTGATACGCTGGAGTCAAGGACTGGAGACAGCTGCTTGAAGCACACATACAGACAACAGCACCAGAATCAAGTACAGGCAAAGAAGTTTCCAAGCTCTGAGGGAGAAACATGATTTGTTTCTGTAGTAGAACCCAAGCTTCAGCCTTAATTTGGAGATTAGATGTTTCACATGAAGTTTAAAAGAAAGCTCCTCATCAATAATTAAGCCCAGGTACTTGTAACTGGAGACCCTCTAGAGAACTTTACCTTGGGCAGTTCTTATTAGAGGGATATTCTCCAATCAAACAGAAAAAAATGAAAAAAAAACCCAACATTATTTTAGATTTATCAGCATTTAAAACCAGTTTTAGTTGCTCCACATGAATCTGCACTTCATCAAAAGCAGCCTGTAGAAATGTAGATGCCTGAGCAACTGAATTAGAACAACAGTAAATTAAACAATCATCTGCATAAAAGTGGTAGGAGGCATTTTGCAAATTGCAGTAATGTAAATTGTGAATAAAATGGGCCCTAAAACAGAGCCTTGAGGTACACCTATTTTTACCTTAAGAAAACTGGAACTTGCTCCAACCATCTGAACACACTGTGTCCTAATCTGCAAACCAACAAGATGCTTCTTTGGAGATGCCTATTTTTAGAAGGATATTTAACAAGATATTGTTGTCCACAGAATCAAATGCCTTGGATAAATCAATGAACGGAGCAAAGCAAACCTTTTTAGAGTCCAGTGCCTCGAACACATTTCAAACTTTTACAGCAGCAGCTGCAGTGCTATGCTGCTTCCTAAAATCTGACTGAAGAGGGTTTAAAAGATTATTTGCTTCTAACAATTCTTTCAGTTGGTCACAGACCAGCTTTTCAAATACTTTTGCCAAAATACATCATTTAGAGATCGGCCTGTAACTGTTCACGCTTGCGGGTTCACCTCCTTTTAGTGGTGGAAGGACAAACGCAGATTTGTTGTGGTAAGGCTAAGATTAAAAATACAAGTTAAAGGCTCAGCAATGAAATCGGCAGCCAGTTTTAGGAAATAAGGTTCTAAGCCATCAGGACCAGCTGGTTTTTTGGTGTCCAATTTTTGTAGCGCACCATGTACCTCAGAAACACGTGTAAAATGAAAAGAATCAGCTGAATGACAGCTAACAGGTACATTGTGTTAAACAGTTTTTTCCACTGTTGAATCACTATTAAGAGAATTAAATAAGTTCCCTGCTGCAATAAAATGTTCATTAAAACAATTTAACATGGCACATTTATCAGTCAAGTTTACAGAGTCTTTAACCAAGGAATTGGGCATTTCACTAGAAACAGATCTCACAGTATTCCAAAATTTCTTAGACTCATTTCGATTTTTGGTCCTAAGAAATGTTGGTAATATAAAACTGGTAGAAGCAGCAGGATCATACAAGGAAGAACGAGCAGAAGCAAGGCTGACTGGATGATGTAGGGAGCCGGTGACTCATGAAGGTATCAGAAAATAAAAACACCTGCTTCCCTCTGTGTGCGCTTCAAGCACACCTTCCCGATCGGGTCTTCAGCTGGAAAGTTTGCAAACTGCTGCCCCCTGCACGAATCTGAAAAGGCCAATACGCCTATAGGTAAAAAAAATACCCTTTAAAAGTGACATGATGAGTCAGTAACTTTACATCCAAGTTACAAAACTTTTGTTCAAGCTATTAGCTATGTATATATTATTAAAATTGTGATCAAATAGTCATGAGAAAATTAAACGTGTCTATTATATCTTCAGTGCAAGAGAATAAGAATAAAACATGTCCTAACATAGAAAATTTAGGGCCATAGTTCGGTGGGAGTTAAAAAAATACAACTGTAGCGCTGTAAGGTTAAAGAAATTAAAATGAGGAGGGTTTGAGAACATGTTCACAATTCCAAAGCCATGGGGATCAAGTGGAGAAATTGAGAACCCTTGAAGGTTTTGAGACATTTTGGAACTTGTCTCGTGAATGCCATTCAGTTTGTTGCCAACAGTGTCAGCCAAGGAAGGTACTACTTTAATATACTTTGTACTACGGTATACTGCAGTATTGAAAGGCTGAGCAGTATTCCAAAGCAGATACCACCCAACCCTAATGTACTCCTCATTGATTTTTAATGACATTAATAAAATGAATTTGCTGGGGAATTGTGGTGCTGTTAAAAACGGTTTTGACTGGATAATTGTTTGCGAAGGCGAAGCATGCGTTTGCAGACGTGAAAAGCAAGAATACATCCCAGGCCATGATGACCCCATAATGTACCCACATATGGACACCTGCTCATATACAACCACACCCGTCATACACACACATCCTCACACAGACCTCAGACACGCGGTCGCGATACATCACCACCTCCACACAGCGGTGTCAGCCTTAGACAACTGCTCCTGAGCCCCAGCAGAAAGAAGACATTTATCATTATGACAGAGCGCACACACACACACACACAAAGCAGGATAAAACAATGTTGCAGCTGGCGATGCATGAAGACGACTTCATCAAATCATATATCGCTCATATACTGTATACGTTTCCCAACTAAATATTATGAACAAAAACATGAAAAATTACACATTTTTTTCCTTATTCATTTTTTTTTGTGGATCATTCTCCCCTCATTAGAAAGAATAAAAATCCATCACTACTGGTTCTCTTTTCCTCTCCCTCTTCATCTCTACATGGGATAAGTCACAATTGAAATCTAACCAGATGTCTGTCCAGGGACTTGTACACTGTCAAGCTATCACTCCTCTCTTTTCTTTCACGCTTTTCTCCCCATATGCCTCCTCCTCAAATCTGCCAATGTCAATTTTCGCTCCTCTCCCTCCGCTGGTCTCTCTTCACTTCGTTTTCCCTCTTAAGATAAGTCCACTGTATCGGTTTGATCATCTTTGTGTGCCAAGAGTTGCCAGAGGGTCTTATCTGCCGTCTACATAAATGGTTTGGTGTAATATTTGTTTGGCTACGCATTTAAATCGACAATCGATCCACTCTGAAATGACTCTCTCTAGAAGTCAGGATCTTCCAGAATTATCTGCAAAGTGAGAAGGAGTCAATACGTTTTAGCTGTTCTATGTAAAACATAGATTGGATTTTTACATTTGCATTACTGTAACAACGCTTTTAATCCACACAGTGATAGATTGGAAAAGAAATTGCAAAGATCTATCAAATGTTATCTTTCTTCTCCCACCGAAACACTGCAGGGAATGTCTCATTCTGTATTTCTTCTGATCATCTGAACGCAATTTCCTCTAAAGTGACATCTGGATCAAGGGCTGCATAACAATGGTCAAATTTAAATTAAATGAATTAAAATAGGCATTAGCAGTGGTGACAGTTTTTGCTGCTCGATTAGTCAAGCCTTCATTTGTCCCTTTGTAAAAAAAACAAAAAACACCAGTTTTTCCACCCCAACCCAACCCCCAAACACACATTTACACAGATATATCTCATGAGAACCCCATGTTGTCTGTCACAGAGCCCTTTCAGCTGTTGGCTTCCTGATTTGTGTGCTTTCACGTTCGGAAGGGGGTCAAGGCAAGGGAAGTGAAGCGATAAGGGATAAGTGGGCGGGCTGGTCATAAAATAAATTTATGTTCTATACATTTGGCTAGTTTGTGTAAATGTTGGGATGTGTGCAGACTTGGCAAAACTTCACTTTCTTCAACTTTTGTATTTAAAGCCTGTCTCTCTGTTCTTGCTAGATTTACCAACACATTTTTAATGGTTTCTTAGCCATGCCGCAGTTATTTCTGAAGGTTGAGCTTACCGCAGCCTAGACGTGCGATAGACCCTTAAGATTCGTATGGTTCTGTAACAGAAGAGGAGTCAACACACAGGCGAAGGAGGTGAGGGGTCACATATTTCCCAGACACAGACTCTGGTCTCAGCCTTGCAGTTGGAGTACGAGTGGAAAAGTCAAGGGCAGAGGTGCTGCTTCATTCTTCCTGAAGCTCTGGCTTTGGCCTCCCTTCTCTGAATCGAACACTAACTGGACTCAGGAGAGACTTTAAACCGTTTCGAGTGAGTCCCATTTCACTCCCTGCCTTTACCACTTAGACCTACTCCTACATTCTGGATGTTCACGCCAAGGAAAAAGAAGAGCTGCAGTTCTTTTTAGAGTCCAGGGAAAGGGCAAATTAGGAGGGCTATGTAATCCTTAAACTGGAGAGTGTTTTAGGGGTACATTTCAAACAAAAGGCTCCCAAAAACTCACAAATATGGGTTTTGCCTTTCTTTTAAAACCACAATTCAAAGATGTCTAGTTTGATGTACTCCAATGTATCTTTAGTATAATTATTAAGCTTTCTTAAACATAAAAAAAAAAGAATAGTGTCATATTTCTCTGTTAATGAACTTTATTTTCACAACAAGCAATGTACTAAGTGATGCTTTATGTTTAGCATAACTTCTTCCTTCACAAGTATAAAAGAGAATGAGTGCTGATCTCTGCTGCGGCCTTGATGGCTAGTTATGCATGAAGTTCATCACAAACCTGTCATGTCTGTTTAAGTAAAAAGGAATCAACAGTCGGTAGCATATTGTATAGCATGTTGTAGTAGATTTGAAACCCGACCCATCAGGGCTTCAAATTTCGAGGTAAGGGGTACTGGAATACTAGGGGAAGGGGTAATACAAGGAAGTGGGAGTCAGCCTTTGTTTCACTTAGCTCTCGTCCTGATTTACCTCAGCTAAAACTTGTCAAGTTAGGTGTTTTAAGGGCCAACGAGGAAGAAGTAAAAAGTCAGGAACACAGCCTTAAAAGCTGCAAAATAAAAGCAAGTTGAAAGCAAGTTAAGAAGCTGGCACAGATGCCAAACTCTTACATCTGCCACTCAGTAAAACGGAGGACTTAAACACTATGATCCAAACAGCGAAGGCAAAAGACTACCAAGAGCACCTCTCACAAGCTTGAACAGAGGTGAGCAAGTGGCATGTTCACGTAAATGCAAAGTGTCATTTCCATAAGCGCTATCTGGTTAAACCTGTCCGCCTCCTCGCCGGCTGGGTAAGAGGGCACAGATAGGCCTGTCTAATTCCAGCAACGCGCATTATTTATAAATCCTTCACTCCGGGGCAGATACAGCCACAACTGGCGAGAAAGAGAAGGGTGGCTGCAAGTGCGATGGCTTCCTCGTCCACCCCCGCCGGCCCACACCGCGAGAGCCGATGACACTGATTAATGAGAGAACCGTCTCGTCACAAGAGCATCTGGGTAATAGACTACACGAAAAGTCAATGGAGGGAGACTCGGAGGGGTAAAGTGCACACCCTGGCCTTTTATCATTGAATAATTCTGGAATTGATGCCATTTTGAAAAAAGAAATATGAAACAAATGAAAGCGCAGCTGGGATTTTCTTCTTCCCCTTTTCTTCCACAGTGTAATTACATGACTGATGATGTTAGCACAAATTTAGGAGGTTGCTCCTCTAGAAGTGGGTCATTTCAGCATTTTTACTGGAACAAAGACACGTTGAGGAAATTATCTCATAATTCTTCAGATTCTGGGGCTCCTTTATTGGATCTGGTAGAGCAAGTCTCTAAGGATTATACAGTCACTAAACTGATATCACTGTAAAACTGTATTGTTTTCCTCCCAAATCACATTAATGAGCAGGTCCTAAACAGAACTTCAATTATTTATAGAGAGACTAATGTTTTTAGTCTGAAAGGATATTTCAAAAGAAGTGTTAAATGGGTTATTTTTGGTAGACAGGATGTGCTGGTGAGGGGTCTCAGTCATCCAGGTGATGCTAATAAGTTGAAATTATAAAACTGTAATTCTAGAGCAAGTGTCCCCACCTTGTCTCGTTGGGACTTGAAGCTAACAGGACCTGATTTGCGGAAGTCGTCATGTCATATTTTGGAACCAGAGTCTGCACACTAGCGATTTGGGCTTTAAGTCCTGCCCACTCCCTCGCACACCATCGCGGTGCGGTCGTTTAAGCATAAAATAATTAATTACAGCTAAACCCAACCAGCCTCCAGGGAAGGTTGGTCCCATCCCTGCTTCAGCTTCTGGGTACCGGTCAGAGGTCTAGATATATAAACAGTCTGAGGTTAAAATGAAAGCAAGTGGTCCGTTTTGTTTTTTTGAAGGCTTTTGTTTCTTATGTTTAGAGTTTTCTGGATTCAAACAGAAAAAAAAAAATTCAAGCTTGAGCTGTAGAGCTCACATGCAAATCAGACCTCCTTCCCCTCCTTCCCGAGGGTCATCAGGGTCCTTCATGGATAGTCTACACCTTAAATGTTTCGGTTGCATGCATGAAGTTGGGATTTGTTGTAAAACTGTCTGGGGCTTCGACTGAAAGCTACATTGCAGGAGCTGGAAAAGCTGAAAACTGAGACCCCACCCTCACCCCCAACTGACTTATCTGTGGTCTGGAAGATTTTATGAGTTTTTATGTTTTTACATGATTTGCCACCTTAAGTTAAACACTAAGGAAGGATATTTTCTATGCTGGGGAATAAAAAGAAACAGATCCATCAACAAATAGGAGCCCTGAGCTGATGGGACATAAGTGGGACACGACAGGGTGTGGGGAGTGTGTGTGCGTGGGGGGGGGAGCACATGATGTCTGGATGAAAACCTCCCTTTGTCCCTGCTGCAGAAATGCCAGAGTTTAAATACAATTAGAGCAACAATCCAATTAAAAGCACACGGGGCAGCAGTCATGCACGCAGGAATGCGTGTTCTGCTGCTCGTGCAGATGCGTTTCCACCCCGAGCGGGAGTCCGAAGTGAGGAGAAAAACACGCGAGGAGGGCGTGAACGCGCCTGGAGTGAAATCACTCTCATGTGACACTGATCCTTCAACACACTGGGCTTTTTTTGATCCCTTCCGTGTTTCTTTCAGGTCTTTGGCAGCACAGTCCCAAACGCACCGCGTCCAGCCCCGGAGAAAGGGGGAGAAAGGGGGAGAAAGGGGGACGATGGGCGGCAGCCGCGCATCCATCTCTGCTCCCGTTGTTCCCGGAGTCCGCCTAACACTTTGGATTTATTCTCTCACGACGCGCGGCAGACATTCCAGCCTCATAAAGACGAGCTTTACTCGCATTAATTCCCCCGTAATGGCGCTCATTCTTCACCATCCTGTCTGGAGCTGATCACAGCCCGCGGGCGCTCCTGCCTGCCTGTGCGCGGGCGCTCCTGCCTGCCTGTGCGCGGGCGCTCCTGCCTGCCTGTGCGCGGGCGCTCCTGCCTGCCTGTGCGCGGGCGCTCCTGCCTGCCTGTCCGCCGCGCAGTTTGCCCACGGATCTGAATCCAACTGAGGGGAAATAACCCAAAATCTACAGGCAAGGAGGGCTCCTTAGGACCTCAGCAGAGGAGCCGCGTCTCCACACCGGACAGCTGCTTTTCAGGACAGGAACAGAGAGGGAGAATAAAAAAAAAAGAAAAAAGAAAAGACAGAGCAGATAACTTACATTCTGTCTCCGGGAACGAGCAGGCGGCTCTCCACCATCATTTCGGGCAGAAAATCCAAATTGTAGGACGAAGTCATGCTGCCTTCCTGCTTGCCTGTCTGCGCGTGTATGTGTGTGTGTGTGGGTGTGTGATAAATAAAAGGAGCGTCGCCCAAACTGCGCCTGGCCGCGGACACGGAGAGGGACAGGGACAGGTGCAAGAAGAGCCGAGGCCTCCCCCCCCTCCTCTCCTCCTCCTCTCCTCCTCTCCAAAGGCAGTGTAGCCAGCCGCGCACACTCTGTCCACATCCAGCGCTGGTCACATTCTCCCCCTGCTCTCCTCCATTCGCCTTGGGTTGTTGTTGTTGTTGTTGTTGTTGTTTTTCTTCTCGCTCTCGCTGCTTTTTATTCCGCCCGTCCTGACTGAAAAGCCTCCGCTCTGCAAACTGCGCGTCTGACGGACTGTTGGAGGAGCAGGAGCGGAGTCAGGGAGGAGGAGGAGGAGGAGGAGGAGGAGGAAGAGGAGGGAGGGGGGGGGGCGTGGCGCTGCAGCTGATCTTTAACTAGTACAGCTCCTCACTCAGGCTCTGTAACAATGTGGCTGGAACCATTCAGGTTTTAGGGTTAAATGACCCCCCCCCCCTCTCCCCTCCCCTCCACCTGTGCCAAAACCAGCAGCAACGCGCATCAGTTTTAACCCCCCCCCTCGGGAGTCCTTTAAATTTCAGATTTATTTTCATCCGTCTTCACACAAATGTCTCTGTTGGAGGACAGCGTTCTGACAGGAAATAAAAACAACAAAAAACTTTTGTTTTTAAAGGGATGTTCCAGCCATTGTGGAGTAGGGTTCTGTGAAAAGTAGAGAAAGACCCTATTTAACACTACCAAACAAAGCCTAATTGGCTCAGAATAACACGTGGAAGCAAACACCTGCCTGGTTACTTCAAATCAGCTGTGTGGAAAAGAACCTGCTGCTGCTGGAGACCAGGGCTGCAGGTATGGCAAGCAGTTGTGTCATGTAAGCGGAGCCTTTGAAACTACTGTGGCAAGCCATTAGCATATTTATTCAATCCCCCTGATATCAAGCCTCATTTGCTCACACAAGCATTTCATTTTTAATTTATTTATTTTGTTTGTTGATTTGTTTTATTCAAACGAAGATATTCTGTTCTGTGTTGTTTTTTTTTGCATGAGCTCTGGGTCAAACTACTAAAGCAAACTCTCCTTGACTTTTTATTCATTTAAATAGTAGCAGCAGCATCTACAACAGGTGATATACACACACATCTGTAACTAGATATGCAACTATTCCTTCAATTTTTTTGATGGGGTAAATTCAATCACATCTTGAAGTTTCCTCTTGAATTGTTGCCGTTTCTCAAACCCTCACTCCTCAGTCCTGATAGATTTAAAAGCTGAAGCTGAGGATGTTCAAAGTGCTACTTAAAACAGGCGAGACATTAATTAATCTGGAACAGCCCTTTAAGTTTGTGATCATTTAGTTTATTTTCAAGAAGCAAAGAGGCCAGCAGGCTGAAAGTAAACCCATCCCAGAGACCTGACTTGACTGAAACTTTTCAAACTTTAGTTTTACACGTCTTGAATTTCCATCTCATGGAAGTTTGGGAAACTGTCACAAAGTTTACAACAATATGAATCATACCCTGGTACACAACTTTGTTTTCTGAAAGCAACAGAAAAACATCTCGTGACAGAGCCTTTCGGGGTCACAGAAAGGTCAATGAGGAACGGGACAAACTAAATAAAAACAGCTCGCAACTTCTTCTGACTCCGTCATGACGGACAGTTTTCCATTCAGCCTGACTTCACGTTTCACGTCACTTTTGTCTTCAGTTGCTGTTTTCTTCACATATGGGTTAGATTATTAACCTAAACTACTTGTTTAGGTTTGGGAATTAAAATCCATTATTGTCACTAAATGTGTGAAAGGACAAAACATTTCTTTGCAAAATGATTTTGGGAGATTTTAGAGCATCTATAAGCTGTTTATGTAGGAATATTACTATGCTGGCTAGCTTTATTTTATCCCCAAGAAGCTTTAGTTCCAGAATTTTTCTTAGGATATCAACATCACTAGACCAAAATTCAGCATCCTTCAATTTTTTTAAGCCACATATTTTATTATTACTCAGCCTTGCCTTTTGGAATCAAGTCTAGCTTTCTCCCAGATATCTAAAATAACTCTCCTAAACCATTGTAATTCATTCTATTAACTGAAATCTACGTCTATGTCTGGTCCAACACTCTGAATACTAGCCAAGGCTTCATGGCAGCACTTGATCTCCATGCACGGTACAGGAATCCATCAACAAATCAATTGTTAGTTTAATGAATTCTTGCTCAACAAACCGCTAATTATAACAGTTGCACCGATACTCACGCCACATTGCACAATCACAACTGAGCGCATGTGAACAGTTTGAGCTGAATATCACACATGCTTCACTGTGGTGCTTTAATAAAAGCGTGGCCAGTTAGGTGATTTACACTCAAATGAGTTGACCAAATTTGGAGAGGTGCAATTACACATGGGGATAGCTTTGTAATAATCATCCTGCCTATAATTTGCTTCGAATTTGCTGACTCCATTTTACGCTGCGTTAATTGCGTGGATGCAGAATGCCTCCCTGTGGAACTGGAGTGGGCTCGAATATGCAGCATGACTACCAGGTTGCCCCACTTCCTTCTTCCTCTGAAAGAAAGGAGGGGGGGAAAAAAAAGCATGGAGGCACTCCAGTAAAATTATGAACCTCTCTTATACTGAGAAAGGCAGCTCTCTTGGGGAAGAAAATGAGTATCTGGGTCAATGTAGAAAAAAAAAAAAAGTGCATAGAGCGGAGGAAGTGGATGGTGTGGGCGGGACTTGGCTTGCATGTTTATTTGCAGGGACCTGGGTCAGAGTATGGATGGGAAAGTCTGATCCAGCATCAGTGCCCTGGGGCGTGCAGTCTCCCAGGGGGTGGGGACGATGCTGTATGTTTCACCGCACTCGACCCTTCTCAGAACGAGGGTTGAAGAGGACATTATATAACCGACTGCTGCATCATAACAACAGGCTTTGATGTTCAGGCTTGAATTGATGCTTGTGAAAGTGTTTTCAGATGACAAAAGCATCACTCGAGATAATATAATGGAATATGAACTCTTATATCTCTGCGTCTTTTCGCCCTGGAGGTCTTTTGGTAGTGCCCAAAGCAAATTACATCTTAAAACAGTCATTTACCTGTCAGGAAGGGTTAGGTTGGATAGTCCACAAATCTTCCTGTCAACACACTGAAATTACTCTTCAGCAAAGAAACAATCCTCTTGTAAAATCTCTTGACAGTGTGTTCTCGGTGCAAATAAATCTGGAGAAACCTATTTAAACAAACTGATAATACAGGATTTATGTAATTTAGGTAAACGGCCCTTTTAGACTAATACAGCCATGTCATGATGAGTATCTGAGTAACTCTTGATTGACTGATCTTTCAAACCACTGTTCAGATTTGCAACCTAAACTTCCAAAAAGATTATCCAGCTTCCAAGCTGAGCTCCACTTACCCCTTTCTATCATGCTGCATACGTCAGTCTGTTTACATTGGATGTTTTTGTTTTCCTTGGATAAGTATGAGTTCTGGTATTTTGGTTGTTTAGTCATGTTGCTTGGTTTTGATCGTTGCCACTAGAAGTCCTCCAAAGTCCAGCTCCTTACAGCTTACCTGCATTCTGTTAGTAATCAGCACGCTTCTTGTCATTCAGTAATCACCTCTCCGTAAACACACAGTCCCTGGTGTTCCTCAAGTCTTCGTCAGATCCTCCTGGCTGTTCTTGTGACTCATATTCCTGTCTGATTCTGCCGGTTTTGTTCTTTAAATGTTCGGGGTTTGTTCTTCATCTTCCTGCCACTAAGCTGCCTGCGTTTAGGTCTTGCTTCAATCACCTAACAGGACAAAAAGGTAATGAGTTTATTTGGTGTCAAAGTTTGCATAGTAGGTGCCTTTCTTCCTAAAAATGGCTGCTATGACCAGTGCTGTAAAGACAGGATTTTAAAGGTGGTATTGTTTTATTGTGGTATTTTCACACCCCTACAGTGTATTCATGTTCAACCACAGTCCTAACAGCAACACAAGGAATATAGGAGGTATGATATAATAACTACACGTGTGTGCTCCTCTGTTTGCCAAAGAATCTGAACACCTAGATAACTATGTGCAGATGACGATGTACTTTCAGCTGCTCCCCTGTTAGTGCATCAGGTATGACGGGGAGCAGACAGGAACGCACGCTCTCATGTGCGTCTGGTAAACAATCATGCAATCAAATTTCCTCATTTGCTTCAGTTCTAAACAAACCCTTCCCCTCCTGTTCGCCAGACAACACAGCTCCCCTCCATTATTAGAACCTGATCATCCTCGATTTTCAACGTGCTCATGTGAGACCTGCTTCTAGAAAAAGAATTATTGGATTTAATATGCTAGTTTTTGTTTCTGCTGGCAAAGCTTGCACAAAATATGATTTGTTTAGCCTAAATATAGACAATATGTACATTTTAAATGCCCTTTTCTACCAATAAAACAAGCTACCATAATATAAAACTGAAAGAACAAAGAGAAGGCAGCTTTTTCCCTCAAGTCTAAGAGTGTTGACACCATAAAAGCATCCTTGAGCCTGTATTTTACTCAGGGCCAGTGGTCAGCTCTAGTGAACATTTCCTACACAGTGGTGTCCTTTATTTTCTCCCTGCTACTGCTGTTGTTCTCTTCTCCTGCCTTAACCCTTCGCCTCTGCTATCACTCCATCTCCTCACCCCGGGGCCTCGTGTTCTCCTAGATCCTGCTCGTGGCAAGGTCTGCCACTGCCACCGCCACCGCTTCGTTCTCGCCTTTTCCCTCCGTCTAGTTATTTCTATCTTTTCTCCTCCCCTCGGGCCCAGGGTGGGGGTGGGGGCTCAGCTGTCTGAACAATACAAATCGATCACTTATGAAGGAGGAGAGGAGAAGGCGGAGGAGGAGAATATGAGGTTAGGTGAGATAAAAGGAAGAAACAATGAGGCTGGATCAGAAATAGCTGGTTTCACACAGCAAACTAGAAAAAATAAAATAAATAAATAAAAACAAAAGAGCCACTTTGTTGTCAATCGGAAACTAAAAACTATCATCCCGGCTCGTCTTTGCATCTCAGAGAAAAGGACTGCGCGTATCTGATGGGCTGGCTTTTCACATGTGAATATTTAATGAAAGCTTCATGAATAATTCATTAAAGCAAGCAGCTGCGTTTGAGCCTAAGTGGACATGTGAGGAGTCCAATCCAGACAGACTCTGACTGCTACCGTTCACCCTCACCGAAGCCCGTGTGCACCCAACAATCTGCTGCATACATGTGTGCATTAAGGATGCTCTAGGCGTCCCAGTCTTGTCTGGTCCCTTTACTACTTCCCCATTCCTTCAAATGCACAACTGCAGACAGGAAACCAAATAAAAACAGAGAGGAAGTGGATGCATACTCCCTGACATCTCTTTCTAACACTCTCTCCATCACTGCCGCCGCCACTCACTGTTCAATCTCCACATCTCATTCCCATATTTTCTCCGGCTGCCTCCTCTCCTCCATTTTCATGCCTCCATCCGTCTCCGCCCGTCACTCAATACTCCCTCTGCCTCAGTTTGTTATTGGCCCCAGCTCGACTCTGGTCAGGACATCGCGTTCCAGTTAACATGGATTCCTGCTCTACCTGTGGGGCTGCAGCCTCTACTATAAATGCTCGCTGACCTGGTTTGCACAAAATCTGACAACTCAAACGCAGTGTGGTTGGACTGATGGAGCAGTTCAGAGCTTTCCCTTTTCCTGAATAAAGAGCAAAATTCCAGTGAACCATCCAGCAGTATTTGACAACATGTGACATTATTGTTTTTGCTAATTAAGGGAATCCATGTGATGTTTTTGGACATGACTTGTACTCAGAGTGCGTTTACTGAATGGCAAAAAGCCCCGACTCCATGACAGGGCTGTTTGAATGACTTGAAAAGTCACGTTATTCAAACAGGTGGAAATCACTTCCACCTGATTTTCAAGTAGGAATCATTCAAACAGATAAAGCAAGAAGGGCTCCAGCATGAAAACTCCAAAAAGAAGGGGCCAAATGGGTTGCTGCAAATGATAAAAATTCAAATCCAGAATTAGAAATGTGATTTGCAATGAACAATATGCCGGTTATGTTAGACTTTATGTCAAAAAATCAGTTAATTCTGCAATAAAACACACTGCAGACTGCTTTTGCTTGCTTTGTTTTTTAATTTAAAATCAAACATTTGCCTTTTTGGGTTTTTTTCTTGCGTTTTCTGCTCCGTTTGTTCCTCCGTCACTCATAATGGAGCCTGAATGTTGTGTGACAGTGAAAACACAGTGACCATTGAGCAGTATGCAGTCACTTGGATTAAATGAAGCAAAAACATTTACGCTGAGGGTTTTTGCAATCCAGTTACTCAAATCATTAAATTCCTGCTATAAATTTAAAAAAAAACCTATTCAGTAATTCCCATTCATAGTCTGTAACTATGTGTCTTCTGGCATTTGAAGGGGTAAAAAATGAGGACGATCTTGTTGGTCTGTGTTTTGGACCAAGATAAAATATTAGCTGGTATTGTCATTCAGGATCATATTATTAGGGAGTTTTCTTGGAAAAACAAAAGTACTGAAAATAACTTAAAGTTACCACCTTCACACAGTAAATCATGGGCTGAACAGGTGATTTTCAAACATATTACCCATCTGAAACAACAGCAGAGCAGAAACTGAAACTGTCAGTTCACAACCACAAGATCAACTGAGGTTCTGGTTATTTTAATTTTAATGACAAACTCTGTTTTTAGGTCCAACCAGGCATCCAGGCCTTGAAATGTTTTGCTTTGTGATTTTTCTTGCTACAGAATATAAGTACATAACAGTACGACCAACGACGCAACTATTATATCACTTTGAAAATAAAGAGAAAGTAGTCAGTGATTAAGAAATATACATTTTTATAAGGGTGACAAACAAGTCACATCTCACACTGTAACCACACATTTGGAAATGAACCATTAAATTTGAAACCTAATGGAGGGTTAATAAAAAAGGAGATCGGTGCTAATAATATTAGCATAAGGAGTTGATTTTGTTGAATGTGTTCCAGTTTGAGATCAGACTGAGAAAGAATAATAGATGGATATAT
>JAOXNZ010000074.1:5264999-5275496 GCA_028566095.1 Kryptolebias brasiliensis
CCCCCCCCCCCCGAGAACACATTTATTTAACCATGACCTCCTGCTCAGCCATCGCCCTCCCATTTGTGCTTAATACATGCAAGAAATTGTGCAGACTTGAATAAATAACTAAAATAAATACAAGGCAGATTCAGGCTCTGCTAGGTGGCTCGGAAAATGTCACATCCTGCTTCGGTTGAGTGGATGCCTTTGGTCTTAATATCAAGACCCTCCCATCAATCTGTATTCCATCTCTCCTTCTATTAAACAGCAACACCGGAGCACAAATCTGGTTTGCAAAGATTTCCACCCCCCCTTGGCAACAAACTCCATTTTCATTAAGTTATTCTAAGGCTGAAAATGTTGTTTTAAGGACTTTAAAACTTCATGAGAGAAGAATTTTATTAGCAGAAACTTAAAAATGGGCGCTGACTCGAAGAGATGCTGCAGCACTTGACACATCAAGGAAAAAAGTAAGAATATAATTCATACATATTCATGCTTACGTGGGAGGAATAATACAAAAATGGAAATTAGCTGAAAGGCAAACACAGCAAGCGTTTGATGAATACTGTATGTAAACAAAAACAACTGAAATGTGAATGAAGTCAAAGGTGAATGACACTGCAAAGGCAGATATTCAATTAAAAGCAGAGAAAAGCAGCTCTGAGTGGCAGACTGTTTTCTGTTGCAGCTGTAACTGCCTGTCCTGCACACAATCCTGCAAACACAGCAGGAGGCGGGTTGAACAGAGAGGAAGACAGAGACGCACAGATGAAAAAAAAAAACAGAAGTAGAAGAACTGGATGTTATGCTTGACTGGCTGCAGAAAAGCAGTGAGAAACCTCCTGCCAGCAACACAGAGGCAGAGCGCCCAGGTAGAAAGCCTCACAATAAAACCTGCTCAAATCGTCTAAAGCGAAGGCCAGCGACTGTACAGCTGTACTTTGCTTCTCTTCTTCTGCCCTTCAAACAAACAAACAACAAAAAGATGCTTAAAAGTAGCCACAACGCGTCAGTTTAGGTGGAAGTGTAACAGGGCATGGAGACAACATTTGGGTCACGAAAATGGGTCTTCACGTGTGTGTTTTCGTGTGTGTTTGTTGTACCTCAGCAGCAGCTCTTCAGTTCTTATGGATCCTGCACCGGTTGATGCAGGAGGGGGGCCACATGTGACATCAACGCGCACAGTCCCCACAAAACCCAGCTCGGACGAATGCTCCAACATCATACAGCACCTTATCAGGCTCTCTTTTTGGGTTCGACTTTTTTTTCTGCCCGTCTTCTGCTTTTGACAAGCTTCTCTGTCTCCCGCCTTGTTCCTCTCAGCCTCTGCCGTTGTTCCCCTTTTCTCTCACGCAGAAACAACCCCCCCCTCCCCTCCTGCTCTCTCTGTTAGAGCAGCAGAGCAGTGGAGACCCTGCTGGCTTGCCTTGCTGAAGTAATCCCCTGTGACAGCTCAGCTCATGTTGTTATGTTGTGGGCCTATTTGAGTCTAATACTACAGCTCTGGAACAAGCGAGGCCCGGCCCAGCTCTGGACTGCCTGCATGGCCGCTGGGCATGGCCCGGTCCGGCCGTGCCAACAATGCCTGCTATTCACATTTATTGCACATCATGTCTGCGCTTTTGGCACAACTAGGCCCGGTCCAGAGAGCCAGAGCGGAAAACAAACCAACCCTGACTCAGTGTTGCAATCCTTTCATTAATCCTGTGCATCCAGATGAAGATGAACCTAATGGGATAGGTCAGATTTTTTGAAGGGGGATAACCTATTGATGAACAGTTAATATCTTACTCTTTGTAGATGACTTTTCAAAGAGCTTCAGTTTGGAGAAAAACCAGATTAGCTGTTCCATCTGACCAGATATAACAGCTGACAGCTAGTCTGTGCGGGGCCAAGACAGAAGTTGATTGGTGCCCTAAAACAACTCACAGTTAACAGTTTCTGTGAACTGTACTTTATCAACCTTGACACCACTGTTTATTTGGCATTACATGGTTATTCCAGCAATAATTTAATATTCCAACAGGAAGTGCCACCAGGCTACAGATTACTGCAGCTGCTCCCATTTGCATTTTAAAGTAATCATAAAATTCTATGCAAATAACCATGTAACACAAAACTGACAGCAATGTAAAGGTTTCTAAATCTGTGTAAAAAAAATTTAACTTTTGAGATTGGAGTTGTTTTCACACAACAGCAATCAACTTTAGTCTTGCTTGGGCTAGCCATTAGCTCATTAGTATTAAACTATTTCTTCAAACTGAGGTTGGTCAAAGAGATAGACAACAGGTAAGATATTGATCGTTAATAACCTTTCCACAGTAGCCCATTTCAAAAGATCTGAACTGCCCCGTTAGCAAATGATAAAAAGGCCAAGAATAGCACCAAGTAGGTCACGCTCTGGATTCTCAAAATTTATAAAGGAGCATAAATATCTTAAAAACGACATGTCAGAAAGGTACAGCATGCAGTACCTGAAGCCAGAGGTAGAATTATTTAACTTTCCCATAAAGTCGGATCACATTGTACCATTTTACTGCATGATGTATGATATCAGATCAGATCATACCAACTCAGAATATTTTTGCTAAACAAATCCAACAAAAACTTATTCAGGCTGTGCTTCAAAGTTGGTGAAATTAGATACAACTACAAATCAATGAACAGTTTAAAGTCTGTCCTAAGTCAGGCACCTCTTTCTAACTTTTGATTTCACAAGAAAAGAATGTAAAACCTTTAAAACCCAACATAAAATGAACAAACAAATAAGGACAAAAAGACCAACTCTAGCAACAGTAGTCCTTAAAGTTTCTTTTCAACAAAATGTGATCGTTTAAGCCAGTGTTTGGAGAAACAGTTAATAGTAGGCTTCCATTTCTCAAGCTTGTACATCACTGGGCTGCGACTGTTGGTGACAAATTGTAAATGACATTCAGGAGGGAGTTTACAAAATGTCTTGCAAAGGCTCTCAACTGCCTTACGTGAGTCGCAGGGCCTCTTGTGTCACAATTTGAAACATGTTTGAAAATTCGCGCAAAATTGTGACTAATTGGAGACCAAATATCAAAATTAATTGTGACCTAATGAAATCACATTTTTTTGTACTAAATTGTGACTAGCAATTTTCAAATATCACAATTTTCCTGCAGTTACGTACACAAACATGTGTTAAGTACCAATTCAGTGTGACTCAAAGTGACGATTCGCGTATTTTCTCACAATTTTTGTGTCCCCAACTGGTCGTCAACAGCTGCAACCCAGTGAGATACAGGCTTCAAGAAATGCACTTCCAGAAATGTGGGGCAGAACACCGGACCAAAGCTGTTTACCCTCCTGAGAAAAAGCTCTCATGGGAGAAACCTTCAGGAAAACAAGAATTCTGTAAAATAATTCTAAGCCTTGTGATAACAGTCCTTAAAGGCCCCAAGAAGGTCTGCAAATATACAAAGTTAAAAGGCAAATTGAACTAGAAATAAAATTTTGTACACAGTTAAAATATTTCTAAAAGTGTATTATGCATATTTATGCTAGAAACAACTGATCACATTTAATTAATACCAGATCCAGGTCTTAGTGTGTTCACCCTCTTGGCTGTGTAAGCCTTGATGAGGTGTCCCACCATAACTGAACCCGATCCCCCCCCCCCCGCAGAAACGGCCAGTCTGATCTCCAGAGACTCAGCACCCAGCCGGAGTCAGGCATGCCTCGGCGAGCAGGCCTCCCAGAGGAGGAGCTGCCACATCAGACTCCACATACCTGGCACGTCACAGCCTCTCCTCCCCATAGGAGGCTGGGGCTGAAGACACAAGCAGGGAGCAGCTGATTAAAAATTCATCTCTGTTTATTATGATTTATGCATGTTTCGCTGAGCCAGGAACGTAAAGGAGAGGAGCGGAGAACAGCTTCATTAGCGCATATTGTGCGTCTGTGTGTGGGTACGGCGTGTCTGCCCGTTTGTGTTTGCGCGTGTGTGGCTGGCAGGTGGGGAATAGTTAAAATTATGGATCGTACGTGAGCTTCATTAGAATGTTTGGCATACGGGGCAAAATCATCTGTCTTCACCAAACACCTGCATTTCCCTGAAAAACAATTGAAATCCTAAATCATCTGAAGTGCACGGGCCATCAGCATTAAAATGCACAAGCCCCTTTCGCTAAGTTCTAACTTAATTACCTATTTCCACCTCTGTTTGTAATTCAAATCAAATCTGCCTCTCACTGCACTTCTGTCACAGCCGACAATGATGGCAGGCGTGCAGCCGTAACAAATATTGACAAAAAAGAAGAAGAAGAATAAAAAAAAGGTGGAGGATAATAACAGCATGAAACTGGTCATGGAGCTAAACAGACAAAATTATCTTGTGCTTTTTCCAAATTTAACAGATGCTGCAGCCACTGATCGTATGTTGCTGACTGTTAGTTACAGTGACAGCTGAATGTGAAGAACATTATGAACATGACAGGACCACAGATTGGAGAATGGAATGAAGCATCTCAATGTCTTCTTTTCCCTCACAGACACAGAAATGGTAAAGAAATTATTTAATCTGCCTAAAGAATTTATTGAAGTGACACATTTAGTTGGTTTCCACCTTCTGGTTTGTTCTTCGCTTCAGTCTTTTTCTGTCAGACAGGACCGTAAACGTCTTCTACGCTGACACGTATGAGGACGCATGATTTCTGACATCTATTCTTGTCAGGTTGTTCTGGACAATTCCATCAAGAGTTCTCCTCAAGCAGCAAATACACTTGTCAACTTGGGTGAACATCTTCACAACAACTGTCTCCAGATGCTTGAACATGTACAGGCAAAAACACATCCTCTCCCAGATCATGAAATGGGGTTAAGACCTCCCAAAAAAGTCCTTCAAAGTCCAGCATAGGGTGCTTTAGGACCATGTACAGCGTGTGCAGAAAAAAAACAAAAAACTAAAGATCCTCATAGTTCATACATTTGTTTGAATGAAAACCTACCTTCAAAAGGTCAATTTGTGATGCAACACTGAGTGGAGCTGTTGAACAACTGAAGTATCTGTGTATGTTTCTCAGCCTGACACGACAAACCGGTTTAAATTAAAACTAATTAAAATGAAAAATTTAACTATCATTTAAGCGTCTGCTTTTTAAATTAGCTTAAAAACATTAAATACATTTAAAAGGAAAGTAGCATCCCTTGAAATGACATGTAATGCTCGCTGCCTTGCGTGCCAAAGTTTGCACAAAGATGGCACAGGATTTGTTACTGCTTGGTGTATACGTTAGGGATGGCTCTCCTACTCCCACATCACTTTGTATCTGACAAACAACTGAGCTACAGACATTTCTGTGTTGGCTAAGGTCAGTTAGCTGTGGCGGTCATCTTGAATTGGATTGATTCCACAAACCCATCAGTTGTAGCTGTACATCCAATGAATACTTGGAAAGTTTCATTAAAACCCATCCATCATGGCAGTTTGACAACTCCAGTACTCTTGTGATTCGTGTGGTTGCATACAGAGTGTGTGTGTGGTGGTGGTGGTGGGGGGGGGGTGTTGTAAAGGTGTGTTGTTTAAAATACATTTTGAAACCCAAAAGGCTCATTAAACACCTTGTGACCAATAAAGGTTCTCTGTAGGTAAAGTCACGATTTTAGACTTTAATTAAAGAATGAACCAGTAAATGGGAGTGGATGATCCCAATAAGGCTTTCCTAATCCTAAACAAGTATTCTGAGTACACAAACCTAACCAGAGAGCAAATGAAACAACAAAAACTGTATAAGATCTCAGAGTAGTGTTCTGCTCTTTTAATACAAGAAATTTTAATTTTCTAATTGTCACACCTTTGTTTTATTTACGTTGATCAGCATATTTAGTTTGAGGTATTCAGCAGCTTATTCTCAAATTCTTACATGCTTGCATCAAGTCGATGTTTTTAGTTATCTCTGTTCATATTTTAGATTCACTGCCTTTGCAGAACTTGAAGGAACTCATTTTATGCACTGTTGTCTGAACCAAGGTCTGCATTTGATTGGCACAGTGCATTCAAACGTGGCGCCCAAAGGAGTTGTATTTAAATGACTGTTTTTAGGAGTACTAAGCCAAAGGATACTATATTCCCCGACTGAAATTTGTCATGCAGGTGCTGAACTCTTTACGATGACGTGGAAAAGCTGTTGAAATGCAGACTTGATTTATTCAGTGTGATTCCATCCTGTTACAGCCTTTAATTGGCTCTAACGAGGGGCCCCACGGAAGGCTTGGCTCTGTTTCCATTATCTTCACTGCTGTAAACTTGAATCACGCATGTGCTCAAGTGTTTTCTGTGAAACTTTCAGGAAGTAATCACTTGATGTACATCTACAACTCATTACCTTTTGGAGACAATTTATTTCAAGATGGCTGCCACAGTTAACTGACATTAGCAAACACAAAAGTGACAATACTTTAGTCTGTTTTACAGATATTAAGCTAAAAATTGGTGTGGTAGTAGCTGAGAGTTACAACACATACAGGAGTGTGACATCTTGGAAATTACATGTTTTCAAAGTTTGACCAACTCATTTCTCAAAAAAATATGGTTTGTGTCTAAAACTAGCATAAAGGTGGTGAGAATTAAGCATTTATCCAAGGAATGCTGAGTCTTCCGTTTAAACACTCGATTGTATGTTTATTACTTAGGAACCCCTCTGCCTTCCTTCCCACTCATGACAGCACTCCCCCCAGTGAAAATGAGCATCTTGTTCTTGTCATTCACGGGGAACACCCAGCCTGGCGCTGACGCTGCAGTAACTTGAGGCCACAGCTCAAACCAAGCAGCCTCTGCCTGTTTTGAATTGTGTTTACAATTTAATGACCTAGTTGTGTTTGTTGTTTTCAGCCCAGCGCCCGCTCCGCTCACGCTCTCTCTCCTTTCCCCATCCCTCTCCCTCACTTTGTGTCTCCTGCTCCCTAACACGCTCTGACAGCGAAAGGTCAATGCCCATTGGCTACATGGGGGGCACTGAGTGATGCAAGGAGGGGGTAGTTGTCATGGTAACATGCAGGGCATGGTAGAGGCAAAGACGCAGGATGCATTCTGTGGCACACACACACAAAAAAAAGGCAGGGACCAAAGCGGGATCAAAAAAAAAAAAAAAAAAAGGTCCACTTGCCAGGCGGTGATGCATGGGACTGGGGACAGAATAAACTGTTTTAATTGGCTGGCGGTTTACACGCCTGGCAAATGGGAAGGGTGTTGACTTGGCCAGTCATGCCAGTAAAGCAGATCTGCATCAGAAAGACAGACAGCGAGGCCCGGACACAGTGAGCAGCGCTGTTCTGTCTGTGAGCCGGCATTCTGCTGAGCTTGGCTTCACATTAATAAAAGAGGGATTACCAAAGTCTGCGGGCTCCTCTTAGGCCCTTCACCAGCCAAGAGCTGAGCGAGGCTCCATTCCCTCCACCCCTCTGCCTCCTTCCTAACATCCTTCACTCGCTTTTCTTCCTCTCCTCTGTATGCAGCTCACGTACGCTCCATTCAGAAAAAAAAAAACAAAAAACACTCATCTGCCTTCTCTCCTGTCTGTCTTCATTTTATTTCCCTCCCTTTAAATAGAAGTGGGGAGGAAAATGCACCGAAACACAGCTAAATTATTTAGATTCACCCACTCCCCTGCCACCTACACACACATTCAAAGACAGTTAAAAAAAAAATCTTGACTCTGCAGTTTGAAAGAATAAGGAGAAAAAAAGAAATGAGAGGGATGAGAAATAAAAATTACATTAGATACAAGATTCTGCAATCAGCCCCGTGATATGAAGAATTAATCTTATCTTTCACCGGCACACACGGCCAAGAAGGAGAGCGCCTCCAAAGACTCAGAGATGACAACGGGACAAATTTGCCTTTCCATTCCGCTGCCATTCATGCATTGTGACTGCGAACACCTTGCGATAAGCAGACGTATTGTTGCCATTGACGATGTCATTATGGGACAGTAAACAAGAGATGCAGCGGAGGGTCGGGATGAACCGGGCGGGGCCAGAAGGTCACCAAGACAATCTGGGATGAAAGGAGACCCCGTGGGAGCGATAAGACTCTTCTTCTGCTTCTTCATCTATCTTTTTCTCTCTCCGAAGCCAAGGACGGGCATATGCTTAGGAACAAAGCCCCGGCGCCGAGGCGTAATCAACTCCTCTGTTCTCCAGTGGCAGTAACACACTCTTCCCTGGAGGTCGTCTACAGAAAGAGGCTTAAGAGGAGGAACAGCTTCAGGATCATGGGCTATTAAGATGAGAAAATAGGTTGACATTCACCCAGGCTCTCACCTCGTTTTCTTCTACAAAACATCATGTAGATCCACAAACGGCACACAGACTGGAGCCACACAGGTTTTACAGACCTATTTTTAATATCTGAAGGACAACTGTTACAAACACTTGAACCTGGAGTGTCTTGGTACAGGCACTCATGTCTTTGCACATTTAATATACAATATTTTCACTGGGCAATCTATTTTTTAAATCAACCTTTATTGATGCTTTTATAAAGAGAGAAAATGTTTCTGAAAGAACCCAACAGTTCAATCATTTGGTGTTTCTAAACCCACAACAAATGCATCAAAAGTCCTGCCAACATATTCAAAGGTAACTGAACGGAGCTCTTCGTGGGTTCATGTGAACTGGTTTCCTATTGTCAGTCAGGTCATGTCACATTCTATTACCAAGAATCCTCAGAGTCCCGGCTGTAATCACATAGCGCTGATCATAATGGATGTTTAATTATGTTGAGTTGCTGCGTTTCAGTTGTGTAGTGCAACGGAAAATGCAAGTGAACTGAGTGCACCCGGGTGCAATCAAACGTCCTGCATGAGGACTGCTGCTGCTTGACACATGAAAGTTCAGGGAGCACAGGTCAGTTTTGAAAGTTAGGAACGGAAATAGTTACTTCTATTGCTTTGGGTGTCATAAAACAAACTGTTAATGAGTTGAATTCGTAATCTTTGACCATGAAAGCAATCAGGAATAGTAAAACTAGAGCGTCACAGCAGAGAGGGACACAAATGTTCCATTAGGTTTTTACATTTTGTAAATTTAGGTTATTTTTTTGATCAGTTGTGCTAATTGGATTCCAACTTTAAACAACACACAGGTCTGATTTACTTTTAACAGTAAACTTTTAGGTTAAGACTAAGGATTTCCCAAGATCTCAAGGTCCTAATCAAGGCAGGGAATTAGCTGACTATATTCCACTCTTGATATCTACTGTCTACGGTTTTATGTTAATGTGCCGTAATACAATAAATGTAAAACACTGATGCAGCATGCCAACATGTTTGCAGAATGGAAGCATTTTAAAATACAAAATGAGAGGTTCAGCTGCCACTCGCGACGTTTGCACTTCAGGTATTTCTTGTGGTGGAAGTTATACAGCTACGTTCAATGTCAGCAGTTTGGATTTTACATTTCTGATTAAACACTATGATAAGGTCAAAGCTAAGCTTTAATGCTAGCACAGCTAAGCAACACAATTTAAAGGGAACTCTAAGAAAAAGAGAAGATTTTACAGGCCAGTGATGAGGCAAGTAAAGATTACAATACAGGTGACTGAATTCACAGTATCGAGAAGATGACCAACCCATTGTTGTGGAGGAAAAGAAAGGTTTCATCAATCTTTGGAGCCACGGTGCTTCCTGCCCTCCTGGCAACATAACGGTCACAATGCTACCTGAGCTGTATAAAAAAGGTTCACAATCACCCGGTGTATTTTGTTTTCTTATTGACAATAAAAAATAATAAAGGAACATTGAGGAACATGAACACAGATTTTCTGCGTTGTAGAGTTACCAAGGTGTCATGTACATGATTCATGGATTTTAATTACTTTAATGTACTCATGATATGTAATCTGCAAGTCTGTGCTGTAAAAAATTGCAAGTATTGCATTAAGACTCAGTATTGGCTGATCCTTTATCTTAAATGACTCTGATCTGTATTGTGGACTAAAAATCCTGATTAGGACGTTGCTAACTGAGACTAAACTTTATGAATCCACAAACACCTACTCTTACCACATAAACATAAACAACTATGTACAGTTCAATAGATTAGGTTTTGAAGCCAACTCAATACAAGATGGCTGTCACAGCTAGTTGTCCTTAGCAAACACAGAAACGGCTTTAACTCTGTCATTTTGTTGAATATTGTGCTTAAATTCAGCATGGTAGTAGCTGAGAGTCATCCCCAACACATACTCCAAAGGCTAACAGATTGCATTAGAGTTTTGTTTAAACTATTGGCATGCAAGGTAGGGGGCAATATGCATTCCTTCCATTAACGCTACTGTTCAGTTATGTGTAATATACCTTTATGAAAAAACATGGTTGTGGAAGGATGTATTCATGCATTCTTTTCCTCACATAACATGATACCAATCTCATCAACTAAACATCAGTCTAAACTCAAACTTAAAGGCCAGTGATCCCCAGTCAGTTTCACTCCAATCAGGACCTGCATTCATGTGACCAGAGTGGCCCATCAGTGAGTCATGTGAAC
>JAOXNZ010000074.1:5292977-5306056 GCA_028566095.1 Kryptolebias brasiliensis
TTTTATTTTATTTTATTTCCTCTTTAAAAAGAACCACATGGTCCATTAAATTTGAAAAGAACAGCTGGGTATCTTGTAAAAAGCTTGCAGGCCAAAGGCTGAAATGTTTAACAAATGCCTAGACTATTCTTTTTCATGTTTTTGTTGGGGGTAACAAAAACATTTCATGAAATTAAAAAAAGAACAAGAACTAAAGAAGCAGACTTTTAAACAAAATCAAAATTAAAAGCAATTTTGGAACTCTTAGCAGCTTAGATGTCTCTCTATGACAGAAAGGAAAAGATCAATACAAACTCGGGTCTTTTTCCTCTCCTTGAAGGAGGTTTTCACCTGAAGAACATGGTTTATACAGTGGAGAAATAGAACATATAACACACTTGTGTGTCAATATTTAAGTGTGTAACCACAATTAAACATATTATTAGAGGACCACCAGGTTCACACAAGTAGCTCAAAAATACAAACCAAATCTTTTTAGGATATTCATTCATTTTAAAAGCCACAAAAGACTGAGGGTAGGTGGAAATTAGTATTTAGGTTGTAAGATATTACTACATTTTAAAGACGACTGCTCATTAGGTGCTGGTAAGAAGACTTTATGCCACTTTAACTTTAACAGCTACAACACTAAACTTGACTGTGCTCTAACCTTGTGACATCCCAAGCAGTTACTGCATACACAATATATGACTTTTCTGCCCCTTCTGTCACTCATTGAGTTTTTGGTGAGGAAACCAGAGTTTTAGATGCATTTGTGTGGAATTAAAACACAAAGCTTTTTAGAAACAATAGTCTAATAGTTGTTTTTTGTGCACTTCCACTCAGTTTGTAGGATAGAAACTTAAATGGAGCTGTTCTTAGTTTTTTTTTCCCCTCTGTCAGTTTCACTTACTTAATCCTGATCTTGTCACAATCAAAGTTTGAGCATGTATTAAAATTGTTAACAAGTAAAAGGAAATTGTAAATGATACTAAAGAAAAAAATAAGTTTGGGGAAAATGTTTGTGAAAGCTAAGGATGTTCTTTCTCTGTGGTTCGATATGTCACTGTACAGGTACCAGTACAACCTACTGGTGTGGCATGGATATTTCAGCATTTTTGTTAGAATAATGTAGACCTAAAAAAATAAACAAAGAAAAAAATCTGTAAAAACAAAAAAGCCTACATTTAGGCAGACTTTTTGCTGCCTAAGTTTGACACGTGTTCTAATGTGTCCATTGGAAGTGAAGAGCACATGCTCCTGAGTCGCTGCATTCATTACTGTTGATTTTAGTGTGGAAACATACAAGATGAAAGCAGTAACAAACATTTTACAGTCACACCAGTCGACATTTAAAATGGAACAGCTCCGGAGTGTCATGTGGGAATTGCAGGAAAATGGCCGTTACGATGTAATACGAAGCTGTAAAACTGTGCATGTGTGAATTAGAGAAAGTCGGAATTGAGAGCCCCAGACCTTGACTTTTTTTCTTCCCCATTTTTATGTTTTGCTGTGAGTGTGTGTATGTGTGGTAGCAAGTAAGCGAGTGCTAACATGTGCTCATGCATGCACGTGTGACATATTGAGGACATTTAAATGCAGCGAGAGTAACGACCCGAGTGGTGAAGGGTGAACAGAGGGGGCAGGAAGTGCCAGTAGCGCGTTAGGCCTCATTTACCTTGTGATATTCAAAGTGTGCGCACGCTTTGCACTTCAGCACACACACGCACTTTTTCTTTGTGTGTACGTTTACATGTAAGTGCCATGTACGGCAAACTGTACAACAACCTAAAAACTCAATGAGGGAAAGATTCCTGGATCATTCATCATGCTTCTGGGAGAAGAGGAAAAGACCTCCCTTCTTTTGGTCTCTCCCTCCTCTGATTTAATACCCCCCATCCTCCTCCTCATCATCTCCTTCTCTTTCCCCCATTTAATGACAGCACAAGAGATCAGCTCCATTAGCCAAGACCTCCTCACACATGCAAATGAAGCCGGCGTTATGGAGGCATGCGTCACGCATTACTGATGCAACCCAACCCGACCTGTCACGGCTCGCAGCCGAATAAACTCTGCATGTGCGCACGCTTCAGAGAGAGAAAGGGGTGGGGGTTCATGTGTGTTACAACAGTGGTTAAATTGAGATGCATTAGGATTTTGATTGGCGCAATGGATATGGTGCTGGCGTGCACGGAGTCGAGAGCGGGGGCCATTACCGCTTGGCTGGATGATAAAATGGTGCAAAGGGAACATGGAAGGAGGACAAAGGTTCCAGGAGAATAGGAGAAAAGGGGAAATTAGAAGAGACAAGTAGGGCGAGATGAAGAACAGTCAGCACAGCAGCTGATATTTAATTCATCAAATGTCTTTGTTTTTCTGACGAACGTTTCAGATGTTCTCTGTTTTATCGAGGGCCTTGTGGCTTCCTCGTGGAATCTCAGGATGGATGTATTGACACTCATTGATCAGTCCAGTGGCAGTCAAGTTTTCTAGCAAGCATTAGGTCAAGTTTATATAACAGACGCTGAGAACAGCAAAATGCAGGCAATTATTAATTTAGGTGGGATTTCTTTAAGTTTGTGAGCTGACCATTTTATCCTGATGTAACCAAGCTATTTTTATTATCTTAAAAATATATATTTTCTTCTTTAAAAATATCATGTTATATTAAGAAGTGTCTGTTCTCACATGATAGTAAGATATCTTTAGAGCAAAAACATGTGGTTATTACCTTAAAGGGCTTGTTCAGTGACAACACCAAGGCTGGTGTTCCAGCATGATGGACAGCAGTTTGCCATGTATTACCTACAACTATGTGCATTTAGCATAGCATTAGCACTTATTGTTAATTGTATAGGTTTTCTGTGGCAAAAGCTGAACCAAGATCATTGCCCGACACTAGAGCTTAAGTTCTAAGGTCTGAGTCTGGACTGTGAGTCACCAGAATGATGTCGCTCACACCAAAACTACAAGCGAGGCTCATAGTCAAGGTTGTCTAGCGCTCAGAGCAGGACACCAGGACCTTCCTCTTTGGGACAGAGGCAGTCAGGAACATGTGGTGGCATGCTTATTTTACTTTTACACTTACGCTGTACTTACCCCTGGATGTGGTGAAAGAGTAGTGGCTGTTCTGAAGAAAAAGTACAGGCTATTGTTGAGCATGAGACAACTATTTTACTGATTTTTGTGAGAAATCAGTTCAACAGGAACCACTCAGTCCCACAAACTACCAACAAAGGACTTTTAGCCATCATGGTCACATAATTCGCCGACATAAGCTGAAAGAGGCCTATAATCAATTTTATTGTTTGAATAAAGGCCTCACCTACACTACTCTAAATATCTTTTAAACAAATATGCATTCTCTGTTTAGATTTTCTTCTTATGTCTACAGATTTCTAACTAAAATACCGATGTTACCACTCTGAAATATCAAAATCTAAAGAAAAAACACTTTTTTTGTCCATTGATATCATTTAGTTTTCTTTTTATTAGTAACCATTTCAGCACACAACTTTTAATGATGACAGAATGAAGATAATTTGAGACAAACGTAGAAAAACTAGTAAAAACGACTCCATTGTTGGCTGTTACGTCATCGTATCTGAAAAGTTTTGAATTTTAAATCCACCAAAAAGCAGTTTTTTAAAGTATTCACTTTGGAAAGCATTTTAAAATAATCCTAGTTTTTCTAAACAAAGACTTATATGCGAACAAGAGATGCAAATGTCTGGGGTGATGTGAACGGGATCGAAGTCAAGTCATGCATACTTATTTTATCTAATGATTCTTGACGTGACATTTTCAGCTTAACCCAGTTGCTTTGATGACATGATGAGAAAAAAAAGATTTCAAAACAATTTCTGATTTGTGATTTCAAAACACTTTCTAGTTATCTTGAGAAAAATCTTTCAAGGTCAAAATACCTAAACATATTAACACAAAGAATCTTCATTTTTTTGAGATAATGAATTAAGCCACTATCACTTCAAAACAAGCTTCGTTATCATGAAATGAAATACGTTATTATCTCAAGATAAAGACAAAAATAAGTTAAGCATAGATTCTGTCAGCTTCTCTAACTATATTTGGTAATTTTATGATGTTTACAAGAGTTTAAGCTAAAATGGTGTTTAATTCCAAAAGCAATAGGAACAAACAACAATTCTAGGCAAATAACACAAAAACATCTGAATCTGAATTATAGTCTGGTTTCAGTTTAGACTCTAAAAACAAAAAACCGCGCAAATTGGATTTGACTCATGATTGGTTGTTTATGTTATTTAAAATGTTTGGTTACAATAGATTTTTAAAGCCTAGTGTTATGATAAAGATTAGCCTCTTTGATTGTTACCTTTTATTTTATTCCAACAAAATGTTTTAAGTCCAAGTTATTGGACTCTTCTTTGGAGTTTAAAACCAAATTGAGCCCATAGCCATGTTCTGCTGTTTGGCTTTGCAATTAAAGCCAACACACTGATGTCAACAGAGGTTCATTAAAATGCAGTTGTTGCATATTAGAAGTAATCAGCTTGATTATGCAAACAGTTGAAGGAACTAATTCTCTTCTTGGCTCTAAATATGTAATTTTAGTCAGTGTAACATAAATAAATAGGTAAACAAGTACTTGAATAAAAAAAATGCGAATACTGTTCAAAACATTTTATATTCCCACATATTTTCTCTATTTTTCTAGGCACCTTCAATTTTGACTGCTGCATTTACTTAGTCTCACAATCGAATAGATGAGTGTATATAAGAAGTAAATGACATGATAGAACCAAACTGTCACTGGATAGACCTATTGTACTTCAAGACACAAAATGCTGTGCATCAAAGCCATGGCTGAAATTTTTTGAATTGGGTGTATGTGTAATAGTTTGAAAAAACACTATAATTATTGTTGCAGAGAGCTATTGGAACCACCTCAGTTTGGAGAAAAGGAGGATAACTGGACTGACAAGCTAACAGCTAGTTAGAGTGGGACCAATACCAAAGAGATGTCTACTGTTCTAAAACAGCTTCAGTCTCAGAAGTTTCAATGTGGTTCATGCAAATGCTACTTTCTAAGCTTTTATAACACTTTCAATTTCACATTACACAATCATTCTGGTGAAAACGTTTTGATATATTCGTACAGGAAGTACCCCATGCTGAACCAGAAGTGCTACAGCTAGCTCTAACTGCCACTATTTGCACTTGTTTATAAGTAGAATTCAATGTAAATACCTAATACAAAATTGACAGCAATGTAAAAGTTAATGAAAGGATTTGCATGAGCTTCTCTTAGACTGTGTACTGTATGTGTTCATTTGTCTATACAATTAGTAAAATAGCTCATGAACCAGTGGAGGCATCTAAATGAAACTCTCAGAAAGTAACCACTGAATGTACATGTACAACTGATAACCCCTTGGAGTCAACCCAATTCAAGTTGGCTGACACAGCCAACTGACTTCTGAAACAAAGTTTGCCACAACTAAACCAATTTACAGATATTGAGCTATAAGTTGGTGTGGTAGTAGCTGGGAGTCATCCTCAAGGCAAAAAGTATGCCTTGAGGATTTCTGTTTATAACATTTACATCAACCTTATTTGTTCATTGGCAAAATATCTCACAAACCACTGGACCAATTTTAATGAAACTCAGCAAGTCATTATTGGTTGTACATCTAAAACTGATTAAATTTTGGAGTCAATTCAAGATCACCTCCACAGATAGTCAACATTAGCTAATATATGAAGGGATAATTAGATGTGGTAGGATGATAGTCTTCCTTGACACATACTGTGAGCACTACACACTGCACAATATTGTTGCCTAAACCTCTGACATCAACTTTAACAGTCAACACTCTGTTAGCAAGTTATCTCAAACCATTGGACAGATTTTAATAAAACTTTCAGAAAGTCATCATTGGATGATGACATTTGCAGTCAACCTAAATCAAGATGACTGCCAAAGCTAATCTCCTTTTGCCAAAACAAAAAAGGCAATAACTTTCTCTAAATTACAGATATTGAGGTACAGTTTATGTGGTAGTAGCTGAGAATCATCCTTAACACATACTCTGAGCACTAACACATCTCATGAGATGTGGGTATGGCAGCCATCTTGAATTAAAACATAAAAGATGGCGGGCGATATACATTCCTTTAAGAAATCCTGGGCCTTTAACTGTCTTTAACATGTGGTCATTTTAACTCTTGCTAAATTGGTCAATTTAACAAGCAGGCTGAATTAATGAACTTTTCCTGGTTCATGTAATAGTTACCACAAACAGTATCAAATTCATTTTAAAAATCCATGCAGTCAATTAAAAAAATTCAACAAAATTGCAATAATAACATTGAAATTTATGTCACAATGAGTCTACTATCTTTGACTTCATGGATAAAAAGAATCCTTTGGAACTGTTCAGATGGTGTTTGAACATATCTGCATGGATACTTCACTCAACTGATTATAGGTCTGAGCAGATGCATCATCGGAGTGACGCAGAGGTGGAGGCATATCTGGTTGAAGAGCACGAGCAAGAAAAAGGAACTGGATGCAGAAATGAATGATTGGAAAGATATTTAAGAAATGCTCTCCCTTGATTGCACGTCTGTTCTCTTTGCAAATGTGTTTGAAAACTCAACACTCTGTGCCACCTTGTCAGCCTTGACGGATGTGCAACATAACTGAGCTGAAATGATGGTTTGTCAAAAGTGGAAATAATTAAGGTTCTTTTATTCCCGGTCGAAGCTTTCATTGGTGAGCTCAATAGTAAGACCTTGCTTTTGTCCACTTGAGAGCTAAAATCATTTATGTCCTCATTTGCCCTCTAGTTCTTTCCAAACTACAGACTGGATGAATAAACTTTGCTTCCCTGAACAATCGGTCAAGGCAATCGGTTGGCTGTTACTTAGCGCCGAGGCCATAGTGACAAGGAGTCTCATGAAAGGCCATCATATCCGATCTAATGCTGCCTGTATGAATGTGGACCGATAAAGGAAGCTGGGGAATAAATCAATATCATGAAGGCCTGTTCATCAGATTGGGGGATTGGGGGTGGGGGGCTTAGACAGTGAAATGTCAAACACTAATCTCTTTAATAGACTGATATTACATTTTAATCCCAGTCTGATTCCTTCACTCTTTTCCTTAAGGCCGTCTGCCGACGTCTGTCAAGGAGAGAGGGCAGGAAGACGGTAAATATAGACAAAATTATCAAAATAAAGTGGTAATTAGGTGAAAGGAGAAAGAGCAGAAGGGAAGTAGAGAAGTGGTGAAAGGTGAGAAATGTTTGGTTTATGGCGGCACGCTGCTATTTCAGGTCTGGATTTACAGTGCGAGGGTGATTGACTACGAGAGATGGAGAGGCAATAAAGTGATGTCAATGAGAAGTGAGGACAAATTGATATGATCACAACATGTCACATTAAAGACAGGCCTGCCATCCATCAACATGATAAAAGGCCTCCTTCATTCTAACACTAACCCCACCACCATTGATCTCAATGCTTCACTTAGCCAGCCACTAACCATTTATGATAACTATCATTATGCAGTTATGAGGATGGTGATGATCTATCATAGCTGTGCAGTCCACAATGAAAAGATAACCCTTGCTAATTTGTTGCACTGACAAGCTCAAATCATGGAGGGAAATTGGGTAGAAAAGCGAATAATTTCACTCAATTTCTTTCAATTATGTCATAAAATAATATGATGCCGATGGAAAAAGAAAGTGGGTGGGGACGATTAGGGGAGATTCAAAGCTTCTTTTTCTCTCTAACAATGTGTTTATTGTTTGCATCGATGCCCTCAGGGAGAAACACAATGAAAGAGGAGAGGAAAAGTAACATTGATGATAACACCAAACATGCTTTTAAATCACCCATGAGCAAATCAGTAAATCAATATCAATTAGGCTGTAAAAGAGCCCAAATGGACAACTGGCTTTGTTTTAACTAATGAAGTCTGTGGAGAATCCAATCAGTTCTGGTCCCGCTGCACTACACGCTTCCCTGTCAATCCTACTTCTCATTACCACCAAGACGGTGTAAAAAGCAAAACAAAACAAAACAAAAAAACAGACTAATGCAACCCATGACGCACTCATTTATGTATATTTAAAACTAAAATTTGTCTGGAGTATCATGGAAAAATATTGGCCAAAAAGAATCATTAAACTTTAGAGTGCATGCTAAGCAACTTAACTGAAACCTGATATAAACAAATTGAGAAAGTTCTTTGTGTGCATCTTATTTTTATTAAAGACATCCATATGTGCAAGGTATAATTATTCAAAGGGCAGAGAAAAAAGAAAAGATTCTCGAGACTCCCCTCATGATGATTCAAAACCCACAGTAAGGCCTCAGTCCAAATGATGAGTTTCATTTCTACCTGGAAGTCAGAAATTTCAAGTTCCAAGTTGGAAGAATAAACTCTCCTTGATGTTGGAACGTGCAATAGGAAAGTCAAAGGTCCCTGATCAACTCGATTTCAAAATCCAATATGGGTGCATGAACTTTTTTATAGCTGCAGTAATAAACTTTTCATTTCCACTTCTGTCAAGATGTATTTTTTAAAATTAGTCAGACAGTACTTTACAATCTGTAATCGCAAATATCTTTCTCCAGTATTTGAATGTAAAAGTGGAGAAAACTACATTAATAGCTTGTATTGCTAATGACAGCCTGGTTACTGAGCACAACAATTAGCAAATTGTACAAATTTGCCAACTTGCAACAGAAAACCAGTTACCTTTGACACAACGTCATTCCCAGATCCAAGTCTAACTTCTGAGGTAAAGGGCACGCAGTCTAACAAAAATAGCTTTAACATCTAATGCCTGTTAAATTAATAAACTATTTTCAAAATGGTCACTTGCATACTG
Source organism: Kryptolebias brasiliensis (assembly GCA_028566095.1). Taxonomy (NCBI): domain Eukaryota; kingdom Metazoa; phylum Chordata; class Actinopteri; order Cyprinodontiformes; family Rivulidae; genus Kryptolebias; species Kryptolebias brasiliensis. Next base: position 5,301,842 of record JAOXNZ010000074.1, read on the forward strand.
TTCAGAAGAATTAATTCTTCCTAAAGATACCAAAATGACAACTAAATAATTTTCAGATTTAGTATTTCGTAAAGAACTATTGTGAAAAGCTTTTCATTGCAACTAGTTTCTTTATTGGAACATGTCTGAGCCCCCTAGGGGTTGCCTGAGTAATTGCACCCAGAAAATGATGTCTGCTGGTTGTCCCACATATTTAATGAGGATACATATGAATTAGATTTTTTTTCCAGTGTCAAGATAGCATGAAATAGATAAGTAAGGAAAATTAAAAGAAAAAGTTTCCTCAAATTATGCTATGTGTCCATTAAGACACAAAACTTAAAACTGATGGTCTCAGGCCAAAAAGGTGACAGCAATGTACAATATACAGAGGAGGTCCTCAGTTCAAATCCTGGAAGAGACCACATTTGTCACAACCCACCTTAAAGTACTGACAAAAGCAGAGACGCACAAATGTTAAGAGCCTACTAAATGTTTTATTAAAGTAACTGAAATAAACATACCAAAGTGAACTGAATATGGCGTGTGAACGTCAGTACATTAGTGGTGTAGAATGTGAATGTTTAGAAAAAGTTTAAGTGTTGAGTGCAAACTAAACCAAATGGAAAAAGAAAAAAAAAAAACAACTACAGAGCTAACTGAAGTGGGGGCAGAGCCAGTCAGCCAGAGATACCAGGATCGGCCATGTTAAACTGGAAACACTGGGCTATCCCAATAAGGACCAAACTAGCCAAATCCATCCAAAGTAAATGCATGGAAGTTGTGAAAAGTTTTAGAATAAATGATTTGGATATAGATTTACAGAGTGAAACACACAGGCTAAATGCACACACACCGTCCTTGGCAGGCAGCATGCAGTGAGGCTCCTCAGGGTTGCCATATCATTTTAAACATCCATCAGCTCAGCAGAGATATCATATTAGCTGCTCATCTGCATACGGCACAGACAGAATGACAAACGAGAGAGGGAGAGAGAAAGAGCGCTCACTTCGATCCCTTCATTGCATCTCCCACCCTGCGTTCCACCCCTCCTCTCCTCTCTTTGCTCCCTCTGTCTCCTTATCCCTTCCCTTCTAACCTCTTAAATTGGATCACCACTGGCAGCAGAGCGTGTGTAAAAGTGCGCGCGAGCGTTGTTGCAGTGTAATCACATCTTTTAAATGGAAAAAGGGGATGAATCTCAGGAGGAACGATGACCACTGGGCCCACATCTGCCTCCTGACCCCCCCCCCCATTCTTTGTATTTCAGAATACTCCATCACATTTGCTTTCACTGAGCATTTTAAAGCTTTAAGATCTTTAAAAACTTTTACTCCACAACTTTTGGTCCACAACTTATTAAATTTGTTCTATAGTTTTATACTTTTACCAACCTTTTTACACTGGTGGCTTTTCTTTAACAAATTATCATACTTTTAACCTACAGTATTACCCCACAGAACACCGTCAGCAATAACATTTTTTTTGCCAGTAATCTAAGCAAGACATTGCATCAACTCTTTTATATATATATATGTGTGCTGTGAACTAATGAGATTATTTAGAGAGAATAGTGGTGGTCCAGGTTATGCAAACACAATAAAACATTTAACATTCTTCCAAACAGCTGCTTGGTAGCTATACTTTATTATGCGGGCTTATAATTCAATTTTTACCGAAGTTTACAAACACTGTAACCTCCTGCTAAACGGAGTCTAATGGTAATGTCTTCCAAGATTTGGGAAAAATCTAGTTTAAAACCAATAAAGTAAGGCATTTGTTTTCCTTTTTAAGCCAGTTATAAATGACCCATGATTCATTGCTGTTATGCTTAGTTTCTAAAAATAGCCAAACAGTTGATTCAAAGGCATCATTACATGCTTTTCAAAAACTCAGTGGCCCAAATTGCTGCTTGAGGTTGGCTGTTTCTCCCAAAAATTTTGTATTTTTGGCAATGGAAGCCATAGATAATGGTTCTATTTTTTTTATAAACTGTTTGTTTATAGTGTTTATTCAAGCATGTAAGGTTTTTAGAGTACATAACCAGCACTCAGTGGACAGCTAGGGAAATAAAACCTGATAAAATACACCAAACTGAGGTGTAAACTAAACTTTGTACCAGCTCTGTTTTAACAGTCTGTTAGAAGTTGTTGCATGCCTTGTTTTAATGGCACACTTTTTATTTTTCTAAAAGTGAATTCTTACATAAAAGAAGGATGCCTCCAGTATCAGTTTTTAAACTGTCCGGGGGGGCGGTAAGAAAAAAACCAAGACACTGTTTCACTGTCCACTCGATAGTGAGGCCTGTGTGAAGTAAATTTCATCATCTCTACCAGTCTCTGGTTTTGTCTCAACCATCTACTGGTCTGGACTATGAAACTGTAGACCAATGTGTTTAATGATGGGGTACAGCCGACCCTAAAGTGGGAACAAGTGTGAGTGTTTTGACAATCTTCCAGTATGCTTTGCACAAGCAGACAAAAACTTTACAGAAACATTAATTAATAACAAACGGTCTTAAAATGCCACTAGCTGTGTTTACTGATGTTCCAGAGAACCAGTAAACCAGGTGGATTTGCAAAACCAGCAGTGTGAAATCCCCTCTGAGCCCTACTAATGGCCCCAAATTCACTTCTGAGAGCTACATACTAGTAAAAAGAAAGTGTTTAAAACCAATGGATAGGACCGTTTGCTAAGGAATTATGACCAGGCCAGAGCCTGTTCCGTCTTGCCTTCATCTTGAGTAAGAGTAAGGAATAACAGAGTAAAGATGGATAAAAACACTTGGTGCTCTTCACCCTGCTTAATGTCAAAGATATAAAAACAGTTCAGAGTGGAAAGGCGATATCACAGAAAACTAGAACACCACACGGGAACACTGGTACACAAAAACTGTGACAAAGGCTCAGAATGCTGCAACATAACAGGGTGGGGGTGTGTGGGGGGGTTGTGCTGAGAGTTTCAGAAAAAGAGATGAATGCAGTGGTATCCTCAGATCTGAAAGCAAATCCCCCTTGGTGTTAGTTCTGCTCGAGCGGCTGGCACTGACACATGAATATTTCATACTGTTGATGTTTAAATCCCATCATTTGCGATGTGGCGTGCATGGAGATCCATTGAAATGAGGAAGAAAGAAGGCATGCATGTGTGTGCGTGAGAGAAACCCTGTGTTGATCTATAATGCATAGTTTCAGTAAGTTCACTTGTGATATACTCTATTGCATCTGTATTTCAGTGTTGTGAAAGAAGCAGAAGTGCTTGCGTTTGTTGGAACTCTTGAGCAACTCGAGGCGCAGATTACCATGTGTTAGCTCATCCATATGCAACTCAGGCCATGACATATAACATTACAGTAGCAGATTACTGTACGTGCCACAGCAACATAAAGATCTGTGCACTGAAAGGATTTTTCCACTTAGGTCAAAAAGCAACATGATGTCAAGGCATCCATCAGTTTGAAAAAAAAGGGGTATAATCTATAGACAAGTATGAATTACCCAAACCATTGACCAGTGACAAGTTCTGGTGACTCAAAAATGTTTGAGTTTTTATCTTTCTTATATAACTAAATATTTCAGTCTGTTTCCTCAATGCCTCCATTTATAAAGGCACAAGGTGTACTGCACTGTTTGAATACAAAAACAATGTAAATCCCATGCAATGGTCTGTGTACTGAAAACCAAATGAACATTTTACAACACTAAATTATAGAAGGCCTTGAAATAAGCAATCACCTGTAACTTCCCAAAGTCATCCATATCAACAATCATTTAAATAGGTCAATCAGACGGTAGGATTTTGAGCTGTAGTAAAAGGCATCAGCAAATTAATGACCTAATTGGTTAATTGAATTAAATAGAAGGTAATTCTCCAACTACAGAAGAAAAGATTACACAACCACCAGAGAGCCATTCAAACCACAACTGAAGAAAATTGAAGCATAAAGGCACAATGAAAATATTAGGACTTCTAAAATAAATATTACAGTTAAAATGAATGCATATCACCCGCTGCCTTTTATGCCAGTATTAAAATTTGATTAGCCTATGTTGAGAAATGACCGAGATAGAGTCATTATAGTCCAGTCTTTAATATAAAGTTGTGCACAATCTGTTAGCTCTTAGAGCAGGGGTAGGCAACCCTGGTCCTATGTGCCACCATCCTGCAGGTTTTACTTGTTTCTCTGCTCCAACACACCTGATTTGAATCAATGGGTGATTAACAGGCTTCTGCAGA
>JAOXNZ010000074.1:5306156-5340089 GCA_028566095.1 Kryptolebias brasiliensis
GCTCCAACACACCTGATTTGAATCAATGGGTGATTAACAGGCTTCTGCAGAACATGAAGAGGTCATTTAACCACTGAGTCAGGTGTGCTGGAGCAGGGAAACAAGTAAAACATGCAGGATGGTGGCACTGAGGACCAGGGTTGCCTACCCCCATCTTAGAGCATGTTTTGAATAACTCTCAGCTACTACCATATCAAATCTGTCAAATTGGCTAAGTTATAGACATTTTTGCATTGAATTAGGTCCATTTGCTGTGACGGCCATCATGAATTGGATTGACTCCAAAAGTTAAGCAGTTCTAGATGTGCATACAATTATTACTTTGATAGTTAAATTAAAACACATCCAGTGTTTCATGAGATGTTGAGATACTGCGATATTGACAGTAAAGTTTAGTTTGTGGATGGGGCTGACTAAAACCTGGGAGTTGTTGTTTCAGTGGACAAAAAGTTACTCAGAACAGATTATTTAGCTTTTTTCCTAAAGTTTGACTTTGTGTCTTTAGGGTAACAATATTCATAAACAACCTCAGTACTTTTTATGTTTTTGTTTATTAAGATAAATAACTAGTTTTGGTGCTTATTAAAATCTGTGTTTCAGGGGGGAAAAATGTACATGTCAGCATGTGCTTATTACTGCAACTTTCTGAACTTTTAATATCCATTAGCTTACCTCACTGGTATATATGAACATTTTTTTTAAGAAAATATGTAAGAAGTTAGTTTACTGTGAATTTGAGATGTTGGTTTAACACAAAGTGTTGTAGGTCTTATTTGTGTTGTTTCAGTTAAGTTTTTGTTGTTTGCCCACTCAGTTTAATTTTCTCAGTAGATTAAGATTCGAACCCTCTGTTCATTTGCTTAAGACTGCAACAAAAACACTAAGCAAGCAACCGACTTCCAAATTATCCCTCTGGCTTATCTACGTGTTCCTTTCTGTCATCCTCAAACCCAAACACTTTATTTCTGGCTTCCAAATGCACTGTTTCCCAACTAATAAGTGTACTCAGAAATGACTAATCAAATCGAAGCTACCTGGAAAATTAATTTACCATAATGTTCTTCCAAAATTGCAACAGGGAAGGCCGGGAACCTTGTGTAGTACCGCCAGAGGGGAAAGTAAACAATTAGAGACTCAGTGACTAATGAATTATGTGATTAACGAGTGTGTCAGAGGTAAATCTGTACAAGAATGACACACACGTGAGCATACAAACGGTTACACACCGGGAGTGGGGCGGCCTTATCTTTACACAACATTCATGGTTGAAGTGAAATATTCTGCACCTCTTCCAAATTCTTTTCCTCTCCCTCCTCTGGCCGTAAACATTCTCACCCTGCATGGTTAAGTGAAACAGCTGGCATATCCACTCACAGATTGAGACTGATAGCATCTCGTAGCGTGTGCTCGTCTGGTTGCATGTAGGAGAGTGAGAATCGTGTGTGTGTGTGTGTGTGTGGCGAGATAAGGCCGAGCTGGTTTGTGTTACAGTCGCGGATAAAGAAGAAGATTGGTAGAGGAAAGATAGCAGAGCTCCGTAGAGGGACACCATGACTGCGGCATCTAATGTGAAGAAAAAAGCTTCGAGAATTGTGTCACTTTTCAACGGTTATACACAAAACCCAATGGACCAAGTCCCATCTGGAGATACGATAATGACAAACATAGAGGGAACATTAGGATTAGATGAGAGCGTGTGTTCTCATAAATATGCATCAAATGTCCAAAGTGAAGGCTTTAACTGAAAGATGCAGTGGAATAGTGACAGAAAGAGACAAGAGGAGACAAGTTGTGTTTGGCTTTGTGGATATGTGTGTGTGCTACAGTCCCACAGTGGCGTAATGACCCCCCAAGGGACCAGGACCCGGGGCAAAGTCTCCCCCTTGTCAACTGTGAGGAAGGAGGAGGAAGAATGATGCTGGGGAAAGAGAAGACGACGGTGGCGACAGCTGCCAGCTCCTCAGGAAGGTAATTGGCTGGCTGAGTGAATATACAGAAAGTACACACACATTCATGCACATGCATGCACCTACGGCTGCGCGTATGCTTAACCCAACACCCAAAAGTGACAGCGAGATGGTCAGCAGCCACATGCCACCTGGCAGGAGTCGCCCTCATACACCCACAGGGGTCTCGTGGGCAGCAGCAAACGGGGCTTCCAGGTGGACAGAAGGGGCGAGGAGGGGGTGAGGCGGGCTTATTTGGCATGACACTTCCAGTCACATCGCAGTAAACAAGCCACTGGGCCCACCACTCCTGAAAGCCATGAGAGTGAGTGACAGCTCCAAATCACACATGACAGCTTGACTGGCAGGTTGGTATGGGCAGCAGGAGGTGGGGAAATATGAAAAATAATAAGCTGTAATATTATCCAGACAGGAGAGGAGAGGGAGGAGGAAGAGGAGGGGGTGATTTCAGGGAGATGACGGAGGCAGGAGTGGCTGCAGCAAAAAAATACAGCTATACACTGAAACCATTAGGGAGTTTTAGTCCTATTTTCTTTGTGTGCAGACTTTACTATAAGGGAATCACACATCACTTTCTTTATCTTACTCTTCTACGCATATATGTGAAATACAAAAATAAAAGATTTTAAATACTTCTTGGTCATTTAGACAATTTATTTAAATGTCTAGTGTTTTTGAAGGAATGTGTATTGCCTGCTGGCTTTGATGCTATAGTTTTATCATCTTTGGTTGAGAAATGACAGCTACAGCCGTTTTGATCATACCTTGAAAACATTATATAAATTAGATATCACACTCAGTATGTGGTGAGAATGACTCAGCTACTACCACAACAAATTTTAGCTCAATATCTGTGAAGCTGACAGATAGTTGCTTTGACTAATGTCGATTAACTGTGGCAGCCATCTTGAATTGTTGGGACTCTAAAAGGTAATCACTTGTAGCTGTACATCTAATCATAACTTTGAGAGTTTTATTTAACTGTGTTCAGTGGTTTATGAGATTTTTTACTAACAGACAGAGTTACTCAAACAGTTACTCTAGAGCTTAAGCGTATGCATTGAGGATGATTCTCAGCTACAACCACACCAAATTTTAGCTCAATATTTGCAAAATGTACTGAACTATAGTAATTTTTCTGTTTAAGGTCAATTGGCTGTGGCAGCCATCATGAATTGGATTGGCTCCAAAAGGTAATGTTTTGCAGGTGTACAAATAATGATTAGTTCTTGAAAGTTTTATTAAAATGTATCTAGTGTCTCATAAGATTCACAAACAAAAAGAGTTGACTACAAATAGTTGGCAAACTTTTAAACAAAAATCTTGTGCAATCTCTTAGCACTCAGTACGTGTAGCGGATCAGTCTCAGCTACTACCAAACAAAATTATCAGTTAATATTTCTATAATTTAGTTGTAGCCACTTATTTAACATCACCTGGCTATGGCAGCCATCTTAAACTGGGTTAACTCAAAAAGTTAACTGGGTGTAGATGTACAGTCAATCATTACTTTTGAAGTTTTATTAGAATTTGGTTCAGGAGATATTTTGGTAAAAGACACACACACACACACACACACACACATTTATGGGCGAAAAACATATTTGTCTACCTTCACCTTTTGGCAGCAGGTGATAAAAATCATATATTCAGCATAGTTTCGTTCCCTGTTTTTAAGAAAAGAACAAAACATTCAGTACTTTCTTATTTATAAGAGGGAAAAGTATCATGCCAAAGCTTTAACTAGACCTGGCAGTGATCAGCAGGATGCTGGGAGTTACGTTTGCCTGATGAAAGTGTGAAAACCTTATATCATCATCAGAGACAGGAGCTTGTTTTCAAACAGGGGACTTTCATGCATTGTCTCAAAAAAAAAGTATTGACTAAAGTTAAGACTATCCTCATTAATTGGCGTATTGAATAATCTATCAATTTATCACTGGAACAGATAGTAATGGTTGATAGTTAAAGGAATTAAAAGGATCAAAAAATTATGTTACACAGGCAACATCTAAAATAATTTCTTTCAACCAAAACCAAACTACCTTTGTTTCCCAAACAGCTGAAAATGTACAGAAAGAGCATTAAAAAAAAGGCATCAGACAAAATATCCATCCATGCAGTGCATGTCTACAACACCGTAATGTAAAACAAGTTGTATTCCATGATACCGGTCTGAAAACTGTTAAGAGTAGCTTTATGTTGGAGAAATAAAGATGACCCAGATGCATGTCTCTAAACAAAAGTTCCCTCTATCCATGTTATTCTACATCCTTTTTAGAACTCCCTCACCATTAAACAAAATTAGAGAATCATTACGAAGAGACAATTAATCAACCAATTTGTCACCAATGGGTGTTTTCTTTGGATTCAAGGGTATTCAAGCTGACCTGCTTACAGATTTCCATGTTGACATAGATTGCAGATCTTCAGAGACACTAAAAATGACACCATGTTGATTTGATACTGATGGTCTTTTTAAATCCTTCAATACAAAAGATAACCACTATGCCAAAACAGATCCCTTCAGACCTGAACTTACTTAAATTAGTGGCCTAGGATTCCTTGACATAATGCATATTATCCGGCAATTTTCATGCCAGAGTTTAAGTCTAAGATCCTCTTATGAGAAATAGAGTTGAAGTTGTTTTGGTCACACCTGAAAAATAACGTAATGCATGATCTCACAAGACATTGAAACATCTTGCAAGATCTGTTAGCACTGAGGACAGCCGATAGCTACTTTCGATGCTGGGAAGTTGGCTATACTGGCTACCACCACATTCGATTTTAGCTCATTATCTCCAACACTGACTGAGTTTTAGCCATATTTGTGTTGAAGATGAATAATTGATGTAGCCATCTTGGGATGATTCAAAAAGTACAAGATTTCATGCAATCATTTACCGATCAGGGTCTGTGCTGCGGATGCGTGTCGATTACAGCCACACCAAATTTCACTTCACGATCTGTAACACTGACATTTTTATGTTTCCAAAGGTTAGTTGCCTGTGGCAGCCATCTTGAAAAAGAATTTAATCAGCTGTGTAAACCTACTGATTACTTTTTGGAAGTTTCATTAAAATTAATCCAGTGGTTCATGAGATATTTTGCTAACAGACAGTTAACTCCAGTAGTTGAAGTTTTAAAGAAAGATCTTTTATTAATTAGTGATCAGAGTATATGTTAGAGATGACTTTAAGCTACATCACCGAATCTTAGTTCACTATTTGAAAAATTTACTGTGTTAGGACCAGTTTTTTGTTTTCTAAGTTCAGCTCCTATTTATGACAGCCATCTTGAATTGGGCTGACGCAAAACATTCAGCTGGAGATTTACATCCAATATTTACTTTCTGAAAGTTTCAATAAAATCCATCATGTGGTTCATGACATATTTTGCAAACAAAGTTGATTCGAATGGTCATTGCCAAAGTCTTAACACGTTGTGTGATCAATTAAAAATCAAACCATGTGTTGTGGATGACCGTCAGCTACTACCACACCAAATCTTAATTCAAATTATAGCCGTTTTTGTGTTTGCAAAGGTTGATTAGCTGAGGCAGCCATCTTGAATTAGGCCAAAGAATTATAGCCCGCCTATTTATGATTGGCGACAAACAGGAGGTCACTATGAAAACTTATGAAGACAGAAATACAAATTTATAAAAATCATTCATAAAAAACAGAAAGACTAATTTAGTTCAGGGATTATCAACAACATACTTAACACTATACTGGTTTTGCTGCAGTGTGTTACTGTGCTGTAGCCTCTTTTCGAATGGGTTTGTTCTCACTTTGTTGCTATAGACAATTTATTGCATCATCTCTAAAGTTAAGTCTTTCATTTTTTGATACCGCAAGTCATCTGTGTAAAAACATCAAAGGTCTAATTGTGATTAGACTGATTTGCAACTGCATTTTTAATACCTGGCTAAGTCCAGTTATAGGTAGCTTATGTAGCTTCCGAAATAACATGATTACTGAAAAATTAAAGACTTATTGTGTCATCTGTTGCCCCACAAAGTATGTCATACACAGCATCTGTCCCAGATCTCTAACTGAACTCACTATAGTCAAACCCATCATTACAAAGTATCAGAAAAAAAAGAAAAATCCTTGAGAAGGGCAATTGATGGCAAAGAAGAGGTCAGCTGAGGAAGAAAGAGAGGCAAGAAGTGGTGATAGAGGGGTTAAAACTCGAGAAGAGGAGAGGACAGCAGGGGGAAAAAATTCAATATATTTTTAATCTAGCGGATGTAATCAGATTATGCGTCTGCCAGGAGCGACGTATTTCATAAGGAATAACCAGTTTTCGGGGAGGGAAGGGGAAGTGGAGGAGCGTTGGAGATGGGCACTTTGGCTGGCCGATCTACATCGACACTGACAGATTCTAATAAATGCGCTGGGAGGCGCCCGGAGAAACACAATGCCGTGTAATCATTTTATCATGACAAACCGGAATTCCAATGCTGTCCCATGTGAGCCGAACTGGGGGAAAATCGAATTAACTCTGAATTGCTCATGCTTGGGGAATGGGGAAAAGGAAAAAGCAGGACGTGGGGGGGAGGAGGAAAGCGGATAGACAAAGAGTAAATACACGAAGGACCAAAAGAGAGTAGGATTTGGCCTGCTTTAGTTTTGGCAGGGTTCCTGGTCTCTGTGGACTCTGATGGTTTCAGAAAGGAGTTCTGGTTTCAGCAGCTGTTAGCTCTAAACGCTAACTCAGAGATCTAATACTGATGAACTCAAGTGCTGCAAGACTTCGGTGTACGGAAAATGCATTACACACTGGTTAAATAAGACGCAAACGTCCTGGAGAATCACAGTACCAGGATCATTAGCCACACATCTGCTAACACATGTTTACCCACACTTGCGGTTCAGCTACAAGCTACACTTAGTCCCTTTATGATGAAAATAAGGTTTTAGGGAAGATTGGCACTTTTATAACCACAGGGGCCAAAGTTATCTTAGTGGTTATGGCAAATTATTGCCTTCAGCTGCCACCAAAAATGTTTTTCAGCGCAGTCCTTTTAAGGCAACGTGTCACATTTTAGCTGTGAGCTCGGGTTCCTTTAAACAACTGACATGCAATCCCACAATTGTAGTTACTTTAAAAAAAGAGATGTCACTTAATCTTTTTTGCATTAGGATTTAATGCTGAACAAATGTATAGTTCATTGCTACAACAGTCACCCACAAAATGAATTTGGTCAAATTTGAAACCTCCACTAAATTTAAATGTTTGAACTTCTTTTCATTACAAAATTTTACTTTGGGGAAAAGCTTCAGGGAGCCAATTCTCTCTAACAGGTAGATATTGATAAAAAAAACTCGCTTGTCATCGGAATCATTTAAGCAGAATCCCATTGGCACTGCTGGCCTTGTAACAAAGATGCTGTTTTTCATTTGCCCAACTTGTATTTCAGTTAAATTAAACTTGCATTTAGGTTTCTTATGTCTTTGATAAATTACTAATGTTTTAATATTTGATGCATGATATGTACCAAACTATAGCTGCTTTAGACCATCTAACTTATCTTAGTTTTCATCCTCTTACCTTCCTCACTACAGACACACATGTTGACACTTTATTCACACAATTTTCAAACTTATCAATTTCCTTCTATTATGTTTTAGCAGTTTAATTTTTTATTTTTTTTTGGGGGGGGGCAGGATAATGCTTAGTGTTTTGATGAATTTTAGTCTGTTTAATTAAAAAAAAAAATTTTTGTCTTCAATAGCAACTTAATTTTGATGCAAGACGACAATACAGTTAGGTTTCAATTTCACTCCATCAGTTTTATTCTATCAGAAATATGATATTCCTGCCAAAACAAATGCTACAGCTAGTTGCTACTGGCGCTTGCAAAATAATTATGTTATCATATATAAATAAAGTCATGGGAAATTGACGGTGGTGTAAAGATTTAGAAAACAGTATTTACATGAAGCGTTACGTAGGTATGGAGATTGGACTTGCTTGAAGATGACGGCAATCCATTAGCTTGTCAATCTGGTCAGAAAAAAACTTTTTCTTCAATCTGAAATTGCTCAGATACAAGATATAGATCAGCATTCTGCATTTCTGCTTCAAGATAACAGTGATAAAACTACAAAGACCAGTCTTAGACCAACAACCAAATGGTGATGGTTATGTCTGTATAGTAAGATGACAAGATGATAAAACTGAAGTAAAGAATAGACTAAAACAGACTGAATTCTACAGTAAAGCAATTAGGATTAGCTATGTTAGCTATCGTAGGCTAAATGTATCCCTAAGGGTCCCCTTCACACTGGATGACAATTATTCTACAGTCTCCACAACCTACATAGTCTATTAAAATGTGGCTTGATTGTGGCAAATTTGAAAAGCCTCTTCAACATGAAGGCAATCATGACACGGCTACAATCTTAGTACCTCACTATGCTCTACATGCCCACACTGACAAGAGAGTCTCAGATGCTAGAAGATCATGCCAGGCTATAATGACACCACAGGTATCAAGTCAGTTCGGTTGTTTTCATGACCTCTTCACAGTCAAAATTGTGGCCGAGGCATGAGACCAGCATTGCCATTTCTGCTTCCAATTCTTGATAACCAAGCTATGCTTATGCATGCAGACCCCATGCCATGGATACGCTGCCACCACACATCCCAGTGTCGACCTGAGACATCCATACACTGCCAACACAAAGATAAACCACCTCAACCTCACTACAGCACTTTGGTTCATGCTCAAATTCCTTCAGGACCTATTACATATAATAAAGGGACACACTTTGTTCCTAATATGCTACTGATGACCTCACCAAAACCTTGCAATGATTATCTGATTCTGCCTGATTTTTTGCATTGTAGTGGTGTCGTCATCCAGAGTGAAGGAGTCCTAAACCTAAAAACGTGGTTTAGTTTACATCACTACATTAACTGTTGATCTTAAAGTCGGAAAAAGATCTTGTTTGGTTTCTTTTAAGTGTCAAGTAGCATTTGAAGGAAATCTTCCATCCAAAAGTTTAATAATTCATCAGGAAATCCTGAAGTTTGGGTCTTTTGACCACATTCTCAGCATAGAGGTAATTTAAATTTAGAACTTCCTATCTGGAAGTTCAGTGAATATATCCCCTTTGATGGACTTTTTTTCCCTCTCTCTGGAGGTATTTGTTTCTCTCGAGGGCATAGCAGGAGGATATCACACAGACAGAAGGAGAACAGAATCAGCCCTGCTGTGGCCTGTGACTTCAGATTAGGGACTGTCAGGGTTTCGGGGTCGCTACGGATACGGCCCAGATGCTGCAGCTCTGTGTCGCTGTGGAAACGAGAAGTGCTGACTGCTGGGAGATAAAGAGCTTTATTCTTCCTCCTGCTGAACACAAGTCGACAGAAAAAGGGAAAATGCACAAACTCATAGACAATACTTTTTTTTTTTTTCCTCAAACCTCACGCCCCCACTCAGTATTTTTCCTCTCCTTTTGCTGTCACTCAGTCGCTCTTTAATCATTAATATCACAGCTCTGACCCTGGCCAATGAGGATGAGAGAAGGATTTGCATAATTAGGCCCACTCAGTGGACAAGTCTCACTCCAGACCTGATGAGAGCGTCTCTAGTGGGTATGCTCAATTTCACATGTAGGAGAACGCATACAGTTAGATAACTGGAGTGCTAAGAGGAGGGCAAAGCTGCCACGCTGGCCTAATATAAATAAGTTTAGCCTCGTTTTTTGCTTTAAAGTTGCAACAAATATTCTACTATTTCAACAGGATTGTTTTCTACATAGGAGTTCTCTTTCCACTGAATCTATATAATAAAGTTAAAACAGGATTTGTCCTGTTTGTCCACAATGCCCTGTGACTGTTTGCATCTCTGAGTCACAAAGTCTGCTCTCATTCGTGTGGTTGTGAGACCAAAATTGCGTCATTTTGTTCGCATAGCAGCTTCTCTACAAAAGGCCCTTCCTGAACTTTTTTGCACAGTACCATGTGATTGGTCAGAAGTTGTTGTGGGCGTGTTTATGTGGTAAAGCCAGTGAGCTTTAATGGAGTCATTTTGCTTCTATTGCTCTGCTTAAAAGCAGCTGACCGAGGCTGTTAGACAATACAGCCGTCTGTACAACTGTTCCAGCAAAACTCATAAACATATGAACTTAAAAAGACCGCGCGGAGACACAGATTTGTCTTCATGGCTGTGGTGGCTGGGAGGAAGTGTGCCTCAGCCGGGCAGCGTAGGGACACGTTCTCTTTGTCTGCTCACCGTCATATTTCCAAATGGCGTGTATTGTCTCAGTCTGTTTAATAAACACGTCTGGTTGGGATAAGTGAAGCAAAAATGTGTACATGAACAGGAGAGTTGAGAAGGAAGACACTTGTTTTAAAGCTGTAGGAGGACGGAGCAGCTTCCTGGAAGTTCTAATCAGAGTGTCTCGTGGACAATGAAAGATGTGTGCAAAAACGAACGTCTTGCAACCACGTGTCCACAAACCGACTTCTTGACTTCTTATGGAGTATGCTGGGGCCTTAAACAGGCAAAATAAAGATAAAACACAAGAAAGAGCAGCAGAAAGAAAAAAAAATTAAAATGCTATAAAGGAAGCGTGCAGAGTCTAAGTATATCTGATAAAGACCCAGCATTGAGCTTAAAAGGTAACCTTGATATATTATTGTGTTTAGTTGAACATGTTTCAGCATGCTTAGTGTCTTACTCATTTTGGAGGAAACAAAATTTGACTCAACCTTTTATTTAAGCTCTTGAAAGTTTCAAATTTAAACATGATATAAAAATGAAATTTCAATATAAATGAACCAAAAGACATTTAAATTTAACTATACTTATCTCATCCTGCTACAATATGTAAAAATGTAGACAAAAAAGAATAAATTCTAAACCAGTTAACAGCATAAAAACAGGAATGGTATGTACAACCAAAAAAAGCTTTAGGCTGTTTTATTTTATTTTAACTCAACATTATACTCCACAATGTTTATGGTGCAACTCGCTCACTTTACCACCAATGTAGTGCTGTTTGTCAATAAAATAAAATAAATTAAAGTGTTATTGAAGAGATAGTCTAGTCAACTTTGAAGTTGACATGCTGGTGTAAAAGAACGCTAGATTAGCTGTAAGTATGGAGGTTTAATATTAGCTAATGTAGCGTTCTTTCACAGCTGTATGTTATTTTTGAGAAACAGTTTTTTTAATGTCAGGTCTCTCTTGATATGTCAGAAAAGTCTATCAAAACATGCCTTCTACTTCTACTTATGACCACTTCTGTATTCTTGGAGAAAGAAAAGGCCTTGTTTTGGCTTTGCTGTTTTACCTCAAAGAAAATTCTTTGTTACAGTCACACCATGTTTTAGATTTTGAAGTTTAAAAAAAACGATCATGTTTTAGGAAATTCCACAAAACAAAAAATCCTCAAGTCATTGGGGCAAAGGAGAGACAGTAAAATGTCATTAAAACTAAAACACACTAGCTACAATTTTAAAAGATGACTGGTAAAATGGGACATTTTTAGGAGCTATTTGAGATAGTCAGCTTTTTTCCTTTCAGTCAAAACATCAAATTGAATATCATGACACTTGAAAGTCTATAAAAACAATAAAAGCTTGATTGTTTGTTAATTAATTGGTCCCTTATGCTTAAACAGGTCACCAATTCAGGACATGAAACCATACATGAAAGCCTATCAATGTAAATTTAGTGGAGAATTTACAGTAAAATATATACTTGAATAAAAAAGTACCAAAAACATTCATTAATAAAGTCATGCATCTAAAACATTATCCTGAACCATCAATGATTATATTATATGAGTGTAATCGTTCATTTTTCAAAACTTAATAATTTAGTATTTCAGTTAATAAAATCTATTTTCAGGATTACTGTTTTCTTAAATTGTATATACTGGGCTCAAATAGAAGATAGAAATCGTTTCTAAAAGTGAAATGCAGAGCTGCAAAAATGCTCTTCAGCTCCGCACAAGAATAATTTATTTAGTAACTTTCACAGCTGGAGGTTGTTAGGAGGCATGCAAAATTTATTCTTCAAGTTCCAAACCACACAAGGCCCATAGTATTAACTAGTCATGATGAAGCAAATACACAGACTGCATAAAAATAAAAAAAAAGAAGTTATGCAACAACAAAAAAACAATGCCTGGCTCAAAATCAATCAACATTCATTATATTTTATTACATCTTGTGGTAAAAATGACCAAAAAAAGCCAAACGAAATTTGTGTGCAGATGTCTCGTCCCATCTTATGCTGTCACTCTAAAATAAATATAAATAAACCTCAACAGGAGATGACAATTTGAGGGAGTTGTAGGCAATCCAAAAAACTATGGCCTGTAATTGTCACTCTGCTTCTCATTTGACAAATTCAGATCTCTTGACATTTATTGCACAACACTTTTATTGACAAAAACCAGAGTCTGCCACAAGCTGAGCTCAGTTTGAGTAACAAGCAACTTACATAAACTTTCCTGCTCTCCAGTCATCCATTTAAATATAATTCACAAAGCCTATGCGAGGATTTGAAAAAAAAAGAGCGATTTTGACTGCAGGTAAGGAATTTATTTGACTGAAGAGAGCTAAAACACAATACTACAGGGTTAAAAACTTCACTGCAGTCGTGACAGAAATAAATGAGATTTGAAGTACTTAGATTGATTGCTGGTGGTCACCCAACGAGGTAAAAACAAATGTTGTAAAAAGAGGTTCAAACTGAAGCAAATTCCCTTAACCATTAGCTGTAGTAAAGATTTATTTTTATACATGTAGTGCTCTCAGTTTTTCTAGAAAACAGCAGTGTCTTGTTATGAAGTAATGCCTTTAATCAGAGTCGAGCTAAATTCCTGAATATGGCCTCGTGGCTCCATCATCACTATTTGGTTTTTGCCATGGAAACAGCAAAGACATCCCAAAACACTCCCACTTTATGACTGCATGCTCTGAAAGTAGGGAAAATTCAGCCTTGTGATGTTCGAGAGGATCTGAGGGGTTACACAAGTTGAAAACAAATGTCTGTTGATACATCAGAATCAGAGCAGACATCTTGTTTCACTTCGATCTGCTATGGCTTTTGTGCTATGAGGAAAAAGAGGCAGGGTTAGAAAGCTGAGCAAAGTAAATAAGACAAATAAAAAAGTAAGTACAAGACTGGTGAGCCAAGGTTATGTCCGTCAAGAACTTTTTCCAACAAAGTGAATTTCCTAAGCAGGAGAATCTCCGAAAAAGTGCCCACAACTGAAAAGAGAGGCATTTAATAGGAATGGTGATTTACGGCAAGGTATAAAGAGGATTTACAAGAGTTCTTTAGTCCATCTGTGTTGTCTTGCTTTATTACAGGTTTAGGCAACAGCAATTTCTTCAGCATAAATATATCATCGTCTCTGCTCTGCTCTAATGGGCTCAAGAGAGAAAGAGAAAAAGCTGCAATTGACCTGTGATAACCCGTGTGCTTCATGGCTTATTCCCCTTGTCTTGAAAATGTTTGTGATTAAGCTTCAAGGGGGAAAAAAAACAAAACAACAAAAAAACATTCAACGGTTACTTAAAAAAAGGGGAAGACCTGATCAGAGCATGTGAGAGTCTTTCACAAGGTTGGAAAGATCAGTGTGCTGATTTATAGTTGCTCTTAGAGCAAGGATGGTATGTTTAACAGTAAACTGCAGATTTATGATGCTGCCAGACCCAACTGGGCGGATGTGAACATTTGAGCTTCAACACCTGCCATGGCACGACTGTTTTAACACAGACAGAGACGGCACATAGTGTACTTTCAGTCATAACACTGTATCCAAGATTGGCAGTCTGCCAGAGCTGATGAATCTCACAAATGGTCAAAAGAAGAGCAGCCCAGAGTTTCTTGGAAATTGTTTTAAAACAGGTTGATAAGAAGCAAGATGCAAACTAAACCCAACTTGATGCTTGATGCTAAATGCTGTAGATAATGTGTGATTTGAGAATCATGCACAGAAAGGGTTGCAGGAATCAAGTGTTAGTGATGTAGCTATTGAGTATTTAAATATTGTAAAATTTTGCCAAGTAACTATCTACAGTATGTATACGAGCTTCATTGAATGTTTTCTGTGCAGAAACTAATTACAACATTCATACAAAATGTAACTTTTTAACTCATTTTTACCCATGACCACATTTGGAGATGTCTTTGGGCAATACAAGGAACCCCAAATTACTCCTGGTCTGTGAATTAGTGAATGTGACTTGTAGTGGAAAAGTGTTTGAATGCTCATCAAGATTTGTCAAGTACTTCATAAATGGATTCTATTTATTTAAACCTGTGTATTTCAATTTCGCAAACCAACGGGGGAGCCACAAAGCGTGAAAAAACTTGCAATCCAAAAAGAAATTTTGACTGCAACAGCAATCTACAGTCTCAGTGTGCCCTACATGACCTACAAAAAATTTGCCAAGAAAAGTCTTGGCATCATGTGAGCTCTGAGCCCATCAAAGTTCTTTTTGTTTACTGCGCAGCACATAAAAATGAACTCCGACATAAAAACATGTTTTGTGTTTTCATAAATACCACCAGTCTAGAGGAAATTCCAAAATAAACTCTGTCAAAACATTAGCTCAAAATGTGGTCTATTTTCAACTGTTTAAGGTTACTTTCTGACACAAACAGAATAGTAACCCTGGGATCTCATCAATCATATTCAAATAATGTATGAGGCACTAAAGAGGTCTAATGACAAAAAAGTGACTGAAAAGCAATAATCAGAGGAGCATTTGCCTTAGTACCACTACAGTTTTAGAGATCACTGGATGGATCTATTCGTAAAATTATTGATCAAGACCTTAAATTGGTTTATAACTGGTTTGTCTTTTTATTATGGCTAGTCTTCTTCTCTCCCCTCTCCATCCCAAAGAGCTTTAATCTCTCAGTGGGCTTCTGGGCGACCCATCTAACACATATTTGCATACATCTGCATATTTCCCATTAGGCTCCACTTGTTGCCTTTTCATGGAGAACTCAGATACGAGGAAGATCGCCTTTAACAGTAATACTTCTGTCTTTCTCCGCCTTATTCTTACTGCCTTTTTCAACATATTGTTTTTGACACACCCTCTCGATCCCTTTCCAGGCTCTCTGCTAGTCTGTCGTGGCAGTGCAATCCAAAGGTCTGATCCTGAGACAAAGAGAGAAGCTCCCAGTTGGATCAGCAACATGAACTATGGGAAACCATCTGGGACCAATAACAGCCTCTGGCTCGAGAGAACAAGACAACAAGAGTGAAGAAATGAATTCCGCACACAATGACCACGACTGAACCAGACTAATTAGATTAATATGTGATCATCTATTCAATTAGGCCCATTGAGCAGCTGAGCTCAAGAGGTATGGATACATGCAAATGAGATGAGTGGGTACAAAATGAGGGGAAAAAACTAAATCTATTGGTAAAATATCTTATTATAGAGCATATATTTGTATTTATAGTACATGATAGCTATGGCATTTAGGTGTTTTTCTTGCATTATAAGTCATTTTAAACAGAAAACACCCTAATCATACCTTCATGTTCCCTAAAAATACTCCTTTCTGAAAGCACAGCACTCAGATTGCTCCATACCTGCTTGTTGCTGCAATTTGCATCAACTTACTGTTCAGAAAAATGGTGGTAAAGAAAACGACAGCATCTGTTAACAATAGAAGTCTATGGAGTTAAAACATTATTTAAATGACACTTGAAAAGTGGCATGGCATGTCACACATACAGTCTAAAGATTGTTGAAGTTATTTCACCTGAATGTTGCCTGTACTTTTATTTGGAGTCTATATCTAATTTAAATGACAGGTAAGCTTGATACAGTTCTTTTCATTTTTATCACCTTCCCAGCTCTGCTAAATTGAGCATGTTGACTACAGCTGGATTTTGGGAAGTGTAGAAGAGTGTGCCATGAATTAATAAAAAAAGCGGTGTTGTTTGGCATTTTAGTGGATCAAGCCTTTTTAAGTTATATTGGGCTACGTTGACACTGCAGGCAAATGTGACCCCGTTCCGATTGTTTTCCCCTTATGTGACACATTAAATTTTTTCATGGCAGTGTTAACTTGACAAATCCGATTTTTTCATATCTGACCCAGGTTTTTTCTGTATGTGGTACTGAATCAGATACATATCTGACGTTCCTCAAAGCGACGGCAGTGTGAACGTTCATGTCACGTTTCATCTGATTTTTACATTGGATGAAAGGACGGAAGTCCCTCACATCAAAGTCCCTCCACTCTGCATCCACACGTGCCTCTGAACAGCGGTAGCAGCCACACCTACTAAAAAAGGTAATCATTAACATTTGCGCTCTTTTTCTTCTCTGCCTTCTTTTATCTTTTACCATTTGGATGTACAGTTGGCCCCGAATGGACAGCAACGTTAAAATCAATACGTTAAAATCAATACGCACATGCGAACACTCTCAGCGTCCATATTTACTTCTGTAAGAAAAACGCTTGGTGTGTGACCTCATATCTTCTTCTGTGCATGTGGGTTATTTCGGGAACTGGAGACTGTTCACACTAGAGTCTGATGGAATGTGAAAAAATGCGAAAAAAATCTGATTTGAGCATTAAGACCTGAAGTGAGAACGTAGCCTTAGTTCCTACAAATCCCGGTCTTTTAAACCTGACCACTATTTTTTCTTGAAACCTGTTCTTGATTTCCTAATCAGGAATTAAAAAAAATTGTTATTTCTTAAACATAAGTGTTATAACTTCTAGAGCTAAGCAAACACTGTGCAACAGTGATTGAAATAGAACAAATGATAAGTCATAAAGCAAGGAAGTATAAATTAGTTAATATGCCTGGGGCTGCACAATATGCAAATTTATCATCATCCCAATATCAGTGAGTGCAATAATACCGCAAAAGACTGCGCAGACTGCTATAAATAATGGGCCATTATATTTCAAGTACCATGCATTCATGTTCTGCATGGTAATAATGGATTTGGTCAATCCAACAAACTCTCACTGGACTTGATGCCCACACCTGGTTTATGTGATAGTGATGACAGAAGAGGGGAAAAAAGGAAAATCACAATTTTAAACAATATTGCAAGTTTTTCTTAATCCCACGCAGCCTTAACCACGATCATATTTTAATGTGAATTTTTTGTGTTTAACTTAATTCTGTCTTTCCTTTAGTTGCCTTTTACCAAACTACTCTCATGTTAGCATTTTGAGAACAGTAATTGTTGCACAAGGCAATGCAACAATGCAACACAAAAACTTGTTTTTACTTCATAAATGCCACAACCATTAAAACATTATTTGATACACTGGGACAATAGCATGAAAGTGGAGGGTTGCTACGATTAAAGCTTAACTCAATAGTAACTTTACATAAGCAGCAGCAAAGAAACATTTTTTCACAAGATCTTAGCAGAGATGCTAACAAAACCGTCACAGAAAAGAACATAAATAAACACAGCAGAAACCAAATGTCTTCTTATTGTTACGGTTTATGTACAGACTAGCATTAGAATTGCAGCCTGGCTAGCTGATACAAAAAGTTCAAAAACTAGCAGTTTAAAAACTCCCATAATTTAGTGCTTCAAAACTGAAGAATTGATGGCTTGTCAGGTGAGTTTTGCCATTTGGGAACCATTTGGACAGATAAATTATTCTAACTATGGATTTGCAATATTTTGGTTGCCGAGATGGCTGCTTTGATATATAACTAGAAAATAAAAGCAACTGAAATTACAAAATCTAGCCATCAGTTTGAAATTATGCAAGATATACGAGTGTCTTTACTTAGCTACCAATCTACAAACCAGGGTTACTTTGGAGAACAATTAGGGACATTTTCCAAATAAAACATAATTGCAAATGCTTTATTAGCTTCCTTTAAGAGGATGAGTCCTGTGCTTTCAAAGAGAAAGCTCTCTAAAGATGTTGCCATTTGCCAAAAGACATCAGCATTCACCTTTCCCTTGCTGCTTAATTTTCTGTGGGGCGCTAATCAAGCGCTTGTCTCTGCTCATGAATTTAGAGGGAAACTTCAAGCATTTAAATGTGCATTTAATTGCGTTGGTTCTGGAACCGCTGTTAAGTAACAGCTGAGAAATACATTTCTTAATGCGACTTAGTGATGCCCGGCAAATCAAAGACCATCAAGCGAATTAATGAGGGTGAGCGGTGAGCGCATTAAGAGTAGAGACGAAGCGCTGCCATAAACAAATACACATCTCTCAACTAGACAGCAGGGACTGAGGGATAGAGTGAAAAATGTAATAAATAGACACGTCTGTCAATAGGCATAATATGCTATCCATTCCAGCCCATTGCTCTCCACTTTAATAGTGTAAATACACATATGAACACACCTTTTCTTCTGCTATGTTTTTAAAAACCAGACAGATGCTTCTTCAGCAGCATTCCTTTGCTGTTGAATAGAGCTGCGAAAGCTTCTAAAGAAGAGGAGAGGAGTGGGCAGGAGGTGGGGGGAGGTGGCGGCGCTGATGGAGGATGAAGCAGAGGAAAAGCAAAAGAGAAGAACTAGAAACGTGAAACCTTCATGGTTATTAAAAGCTGTCTTGCGAGGGCAGCGATTCTATCGTTAAGTACTCTTTCAATTATCTACTGGGCTGCCACTTTTATCTGCTGGTGTGCAAACGCCAATACAGTTTCTCTGATGGCCTTCTTTTCTTCTCAGCAATATCCAAACACATAAAAAATATCACACACACATCAGGTATTCAGCCATAATTGTTGCAGAACAGGTGAGGAAACAGGTCAGCGCCAAGAATAATTTAGAACTGAATGTTTTGAGACTGTCTGAGAGCTTTGTAGCATGAACTGACTGCCAAAGACAAAGAAAAGAAGTTAATCACCACAACAAAACTCTGAAATCAACAAAGCATATTTTGACTCAACGGAGTCCGCCTCTGGGGGGAGCTGCAGGTGTAACAATGGCGGCCATCAGCTCTCAGGTCAGACCCAATTTGGGGCATTTTTCTCAACTGTCAAGTGCCTGTCAAGTTTCAGCAATAAAGCAGAAGAGATAAGGAGAGAGATTCGAGATAGCTGGGATTGAGCTGAGGAGCAGAAAGCTTTTAGGATGTTATCCAGCCTCTCTGTTTGCAGCTCCAAATGTTCCTAGGACTCTGATGAGACGGACTCCTCTGACAGATTACCAGCACAAATGCTGCTCAGGGGAGAGCTGGCATGGAAACAGATCCAAATACACCACTGTCAACTATAAAACTGTGTGTGCTGGGTTGTGCATGAGTGATGGAGATGGAGAACAATGTCGGAATGGTATTTCTGCCAAATATAGCCATTAAATAGATTCAAGTTCTTGAAATGCAGGAGGCAGGCATACTACGAAGTTTGACCTTGTCAATAGATCAGAAAATACAAAACCATTGCAATTATGAAAAATAAACTAAATCTGTTTTACATTTTTTTTGTATATTTTGTCCATGTTACCTAGCCTGCTACTCAGCTGACAACTCTAGACTTATTTTTCTTCTTGCAATACACACCTGAATTGTAACCTTTTCTATTTTCTTGCTTAAATTAAAACAAACAAAAAAAACCTTTCCTCTTCAAGATGTATAGACTTTCAGTCTTGTAAAGGAATTTACAATTATTGACAAAATCGTCAAAAAACCCCCGACTGAAAACAAGTATGACAAACAAGGTTGCTTTTAAAACAATTGATTTTGCTATAGATTTGGACTTCATGTAAGTAAAAGAAAAATTTATCATGATCAATTATGGCTTTTCTCTGTGTTTAGTTGCAGCAAGACAATGTGCAAGCTTTTGGTTTTGATATCATTCTTTTAGCCTCTTTTTGGATCCTTTGGGGGACGTGGTTTTCCTGCCCACTGAAAGTTAGCAGAGACAGAATGTTGGACTGATGGTGAGCAGTGCTCATCGACCATGACCCTGTGCATTTCTGCTCTGGAGATGGTGTACAAAGCACTGGGGCGTGCTGACAAACATCCCATGGGACTCCTGTCCAATTACAACTCAAAATGAGCCAAAGGAACGTATAGATTGGGCTGGGTGCACAAAGCTGATGATGGGAGGAGGTAGGAGGCTGCGAGATGGAAAGTAAAAGGTTGAGGATATGAGTCGCACTTGAAATTAATGGGGCAGGGCGGAGCGGGACTTCTGCTAATGACTTTAACTCCACCCTCAGGCAGTCATTATGGGCCAAAGGGTTCCAGTATAAAGCTCAGACCTGCTTCCCCAGACGGTAGCTCTGACACTGAGCTGAGCTGGTGCAACATGCCGCCTCATCATCAACCACCGTGTTGTACCAGCTGGTTAACTGTGCATGACGTTATTACAGGAATTCAGACACCCCTGATGCGTGGTTCATCTCATGATCGCATAACTAAGCCTGGAATTTCAGGCTACAATCCAAATTTCATTTTGACCCACATCACATAAAAACTGACAAATCGAACGACTTCAGCGAAGATTTTAATAGACGCCTGTGCTCAGAGGCCCTTCATTTAAAATGTCATATTTGGACGACTCTGCTCCGAGAGCTATTAAGCAGAAATGTGTTCGTCTATAAAAGAGCTCTTCTGTGTGTGATTGCCATTTAATAGCCGGCCATACGTTCACGCTTCAGTCTCGCTTTAATGTTGCGGAGCACTGGGGGACTGTCAGCGAGTGAGGGGAGAGACCCCAAGGCCTGAAAACATCTCATCCAAATTACTGTCATCTTCCAAAGCACTGCGTCGGGGGGATGAGATGAAATGTTGTCATTATGTTGCTGTGGTGGAGCTCATCGCCTGCATATTCAGCATATACAGAGATACGGCACGACAAGACTAAAATCATACAAGCACAAACGTATTACAGCAATAAGCCTAGTTTAATATATAATTATAATTAAATTCTAAAAAATCTGACAAATTTTATGTTTGATCAAATAAAAGTTGAAAAAACTATCTGAATCAATTGTATTAAATTAAATTTAATGTTTTAAGTAGAAACTTTTAAAAAAATTTGGAAGGGCGCCAATGCAGCTATTAGCCAAAATTCCAACATACATCAAGTTTTTCAAGTTAAGCTAAGATGACAAAATGTTGATCTTTAGATGTGTGAACTGTTTAGAATGTGTGAAAAGAAACAAGACAAAATACATGTTAAAGCTGGTGCCATTGGCAAAGTCTGTTACAGCACTCCTAATAGGAAATACAGACAGAAATGCAGACCGGAATGTAAGGCTCAGACAAACAATCACTGTTCAAAAGCTGTAAGATGTACTGAAAAAATCTAATCAAATCCTGAACTGTAAGTGGCAAAAGTGTCTGGTTGTCACACGTCATTTTTTATGCATCTAAAGCATTTTATGTCTTAGATATGGCAAGTTAAAGACTTTTAGTTTTGAAGAGAAAATTCTGAGCTCAGATGCAGTGGAAGTCAATGAGAGTTTGGGTGTGTGCACGCTGCACTCTGAAGGGATTTGAGAGAAAACCAAAAACGCTTACATTTTGATGTATAAACTGTATAAGGAGTGTAGAGACTGGGGACATAAGAGTTTGTTTGCAAAGATCTTTGGACAGTTTAGACCAACATTAATGTGTGACATCATCATACTCTAAATTGAATATTTTGTTAAACTGTGATTGTGTACAAACCATTAAAGATATCAAAAATGCTAATCCAGTCATGTGTAGTCCAACTTTATGTGACCAGCTTGAACTGTGATATGGAGCTCCAAAGAAGTTTTCACTTCTAAGAGTTTTCTGAGTTTTATCACTTGCCAAAATTCTCATTTCGGCAAAATTGTATTGTTGCCTATGGAGAAATGTTATGCATTTCTTTTTTGTTGTCTACATTGTACAATGTACTGCTACCAAAAGTCATAGTCAACTATTCCTAACAGAACTGCACATTTTAATGTATTTTTTTTATGCCAGTTTTTCCAAAGCTGTGGGAGAAGATGCAAATGAAAAACTGATGGAAATAAAATATTGGACAGATACTAATAAGGGCACTTCAATTATGCACTGCCAACCCTAATGGGGCATATTAGCATAGCTTATTTCCTTAGAATAAAAACAAGGACTTTGTGACACACAAAGCTAATCTAAATTCAAAACAAAAGCGTGGTAAGACAAGATATCAGTTGCAATCTAAAAATAACCCAGCATCAGGTAAATCCTCTCAATGACAAAGTGGCACAAACAGGTGCTCTTGTGCTTTTCTGACACAAAAAAACACCAATGAGAATAAAAAGCAGAAACAGAGAAACATGGTGAAAGTTTGTTTTTTTTTCGGAGTCACTGGTGCTTTTCATTTAATACGTACAGTCACATCAACGGCCCGTTAAGAGAGTGTAACCACGGCAACAGCCACCAGGATTATATCAAATGGAAATGCACAAAAGGTGTGAATACGCTTTGTTTAAACCGGGGGCTAATGCGGTCTTACTGTAAAAGAAAAAAGGAGAGAAGAAAATGGAGTCAGAGAAGCAAAGTAGTATCGAAAATTAAAATACACTATTCATATAATTAGACTAGAATTTGTGAGGAAAGCAAAGTGTGATTTTGCAGTTGTATTTCTGTGATTCATTTTAACGCATGAATCCGGTCCGCACAAAGAAAATCAATCATACATTAAAACCTAAAGGTCAAATTTTAGTTTGTTATTTTTAAAGTTTACTCAATCGTCATACTTTCATTCAAATAAACTTTAAAGTTTCACCACAGGATTTGTGTTTAAGGCTCTTTCACAAAACAGTTCTTTGAAAAGGGCAGAACAGGCCAGTCTGTCTTTATGCTGAATCACTATAGAGCCGGCCACGTCCCGCACACACATGAGCGTTCAGAAATGAAGCAAGCTTTGTGGAACCAAAAGAAGCGTGGAGCGGAACTCAGCTGTGTTTAAGTGGAGCGCAACACATTAAATGTGTGACGAACATCTTCTTTAAATCTTTTTGAAAACATGAGAAATTAACTTAGTTTAGTGATTCTCTTCATGGTTAAATCATTTTTAAAAACTAGATGCAAAGTTGATGTGAATCATCATCAACCTTTCCTCTGTAATAAAGCTGTTTGTTGTTTAACTGGGCGGTCACATGACCATATATCATCAGCTGATCACAATGTTGAGCTGCACAGCTGGCTTACAGTTTACTGTTAAGTCCAGAACTGAGGTGTCTTGTGAAAGAGCCTTTAAACTCATATGTTCTACAGTAATCTATGCAGCCGGTAGTATCATGTGTTGGATTTAAGATCAGATTAACATTCTGTGCAAAATTTAAGTGAATCCAAAATCTGTAGCACTGATCATAACTGACTAGCAACAAAAGAAGTATTTTACGTGGAATTGTGTTTTGTTAAAACCAATTCCTGCTTGCGTCTTATTTGCCCTTTTGCTATCCTTAGTAACAGACTTTACACATTTTCCTCAAAGTTCTTAAAATGTTAAGTTGTCTTTCAGAAAACGAATGAATGAACGTCTGTTCCAAGTTTTTTTAACTGTGTCTGTGTTGTGAAGAAAGCGAAGACAAATGAATTTAAGATCAACTATTATGCAGATTAGCCAAGCTTTTCTAAATTTTGCTAAGATAACAGAATCACAAGCAACATAAGACTAAATAAACAAGTTTTGTTCTGAAAGCTCTTAGAAAGACGTTTGTTAACAGCAATCAGCAAGTGTTTTCTATGTGGTTTTAAATCTATAATATTTTGAACTAGATTAGATTTTAATCCTCGTTCTTTAATATTATTCCAGGAACTAATGGTATATGACGGGGTAAAGTTATAACTACGACAATCATCATGTCTCGTTTGGTGGGATTCCTTTGGTCAGTCTTTCTAAACGATAGTAAAATAAAGTGGAGTCAGATCTCTAACAGGCTAGATAATGTGACGCTGCACATCAGAACACGGTTGTTTGTTTTAAGTCACATACCGGCTTCTTCAAGGCGTGACCCGTTTCATAGTGAATTATTTTACACACCACCTCTTGTGGCTTCAAATTAGGGACCAGAGGGACACTTAAAATCTAGTGGTGACCCTTGGCCTGCTCTTTGCAGGTTTTAAAAATAGATGGATTCAGATCAATTCTAGGTAGCAAACTTTAAGGTCTTTTTAGGTTTAGTTTCAAGTAATTGAACGTATTTGGTCCAAAGAAACAAAACCTCTTTTTTTACGTCTGTCTGTCTCACAGGCATACACATAGTTTGAGAAAATCTGTAATAACCCAGAAGGAAGGGGCAAGGCTCTTTCTGAGTCATCTGATTGGAAGCAGAATATTAAGAAACAGTCAAATGCCATTTTCACAGCTGCATTAACAACACACTTTACTAACCCCCTGCAACCTTAACAAATCCATCTTTATCCAATTTTTGGAGCTTAAGAGCCAAATCCATGCAGGTCAAGCTGTATGCTTAAAGTGTGGCTCCTTGTATGCAGCAGTAAAATCACTGTTCTTCCCTTAGAAGTACAACTGTTGGATTATATCAGAGAATTTTGGAAAAAAATAAAGCGTCAATACAGTTGCAGGAGTAACTGCAACTGTATAAATGACAGATTTTTTAAATTGAGACCAAATATATTGAGCTTTACTTTAGAGATATATTCATAAAATCTCAAATTTACAGCGGTTACTTTTGTTTCATTTGTTTTTTGCAAAAAACGTAAAAAAAAATTTAATGTAATTGTTTAAAAATGATGAATTGCCCCACAAATATTTGATTACCAACAATAATGTTATTGGTCCATATCAGTCAGGTGTAGCACAGCACCACCTGAAATGTCTAAATCTGCAAATTCTTCTATCATAGTCAGCACTTTGACTTCCTTTTCTGAGCTGCAAATGTTTGTGTCACTTTGAGTTTCTTAGAAATCACACGCAAATTTTTGCAAGACTAAAATTTTCAGTGTTGAAGTGCATAGAGAAGTAAAAGTGGGTCATAACGTGCAAAGAGGAAATTGGAACTACAACAAAACACTTGAATCTTAAAACTGTAATGTGTTTCAAGGTATGCTGCATTTCTTTCCAGTAAGAGATAAATAAAATTATGTTCCAAGTACAAAGAATTATGGAGCTTTTCAAAGTTACATAAGTTTTTTTCTTTTAAAAACCATGTTTGTCAAGGCTGTCAAACACAAGGAATCACTGTTTTAGGTTTGAAATGATTAGCTATTTCAAACCTAGGGAAAAAATAAAAAATTAAAGGGGGTTGCTATATAGTTTGATTTGGCATAAAATAGTCTCATCAGAAAATCATCTGTGAAAACCTGCAGCCACACCAACGCTGCTAGGAGAGCTAATACGCTATTAATTAACAAATACAGGTCAGAGCGAAGTCAAAAATCAAAGGCTTAACACGTTAAACTGAAGATGGGGAAGTTGAAGGAATGTTGGTTAACACATATATGAGCCTGATTATATGTTACTCAGCAGCTGATAGCCAAACTACTGAAGGCCAACAGATGACAAGCATCAAAACAGCTGCCCTTTTATTGTAGCATTTCCATTTTAATGGGCCTGTCTGGTTTCAAAAACATAATGAAATGGTTCAGGAAGAATCAAAGATTGTAGACAAGAAATATTTCATGCTTCCAACCAGGTTGGTGATGGCAACAGTTTAAGCAAAAATCCCCAGAATTTCCTCTTCCCAGTTATCTCCAGGTACCGCCAGGTAGCTGGGCCATTCCCAAGCCAACCCTGAGATATAATCCCTCCAGCAAGTCCTGGGTGCACCCTCCTGATGGAACATGTCCAAAACTCCTCCCTCAGAAGGAATCCTTACCAGAAGTCCAAACCACCTAAACAAGTTCTTTTTGATACAGGAGGAGGAGCAACTCTAATCTGAGCTCCTCATCCTTTCCCCAAAGGTAAATTTAGCCACTCTGCAAAGGAAGCTCATTTCAGTGTTATTCTTTTGGTCACTACCCATAAGTCAAGATCATTGGTGAGTAGATCAATTGAGAGATCGACAGCCTTGCCTTTCAGCCTAGATCTCACCTCTCCACAACAGACCAGTACAGCATCTATATCACTTCAGACCCACCAACGAGTCTCCTGCTCAATTCTACCCCCAATTGTAAACAAGACCTCAAAATACTTCAACTCCTCCACTTGGGGCAGTAACTTATTCCCAACCTGGAGGAGGGAATCCACCATTGTTTAGTTGAGGACCACAGCCTCAGACTTGGAGGAGCTCGACTTTATTCCTGCTGGTTCACGCTTCTGCTCCATTTCATGCTGGAGGCCCTCGTTTGATGAGGCCAACAGAATCACATCATCTGAAAAAGGCAGTAACAGCATCTGAAGAATTCTTTGCTCAGGAGGAGCTCTTTAGGTTTAGGCTGCTGGAGTCAACACAGGACTAATGTCTGAATGTTGCTGCAACATTTTACAGATGCTTTTAATTGAACTATCTTATGCCTTTAAGTAATTGTAATTTAGTTGAAAAAGTTCAAGTTTTGTCTGACAGTACGATTTAGCTACCTACAGATACAAATTGGAATCTGCATTTCACTTTTGATTAAAGTATGAACCGTATTATAGCTAGGATTTATGTAAAGAGATATAGTACTTTAAGTAAATTAATCTGTTGCATCAAAAACATGTCACCAATCGAACAAGAAATCTTTCAAGTACCTATCTTTAAAACAAATAAAATAACATCAGAAACTTAAAGTCCAGAGAGACCAGGGTTTGTGTGGTCAGCTGAACGGTGCAGTGACATGTTTCCTGTTTGTGAGGGGAAGGGATGTGAATGACATCCCTTCTACGTTCTGAAACTTTAAATCAAGCCAAAGCTGAAATGAAGAAATATAGGAAAGGAGGGATGTGGGATAAAAAAAACAAAAACAACCCATAATATTAATCATTTATTCTTATTGGTGCACTAAGACTTTACTGGTAATAATAAAGGTATTTTCTAATTGACAGTACAGGCAGTAAGATGATGAATATTGCAACGTTATTGTCTCACTTTTGGCGTACAGTCTTCAGCTCAGCATTATTGACACGATGTCTGTTCACCATGATGGAAACATGGTGAACAGACATAACGCTGTAAATTAATTAGAAGTCAACCAAAACAGACTACATTTAAGGTGGACTCTTTTTTTAAGATTTGGCTCTAGATTTCACCACAAATTCGTTAGGAAGATATTTCTTGAGGTTATTAAGCATAACGTAGGGTCATTTTATTTTTTAATTATTCAAATATACTTTATGAGTTGCCCCCTGCTGGCTACCAGCAAGAATGCAGGTTAAAGACTCTTATTCACTTTTAATACCAAAAGGCCACAATCATCTTCTACATAAAGTCTATGGTTCTTACCTTACATTTTTTAGGAAAGACTGACCCCAGATCAGGTCTTGAAACAAATCGTATTGTCCACTTTTAAGCAAGTGAAATAAACTCAATCTTGGGTTTGACCATTCTGGGCCTCTAAAACATGGTAAACTATGCTGCAAGGTGATTATCTGCAGATAAAAAGAGCTACTTTTATTGTA
Source organism: Kryptolebias brasiliensis (assembly GCA_028566095.1). Taxonomy (NCBI): domain Eukaryota; kingdom Metazoa; phylum Chordata; class Actinopteri; order Cyprinodontiformes; family Rivulidae; genus Kryptolebias; species Kryptolebias brasiliensis. Next base: position 5,333,604 of record JAOXNZ010000074.1, read on the forward strand.
AAGAAACATAAAATCAGTCCATTAAATACATAACATTAGCAAAAAAGCCCAAATATCAAACTAAACATCTTAATTTTAGTAGAGACATGTTTAAAATACTTCTAAAATTTAAAATGCAAAGCACAGAAAGTTTAAAATATGTAAAATATTGTTCAGTACTAGTTTTTAAAAAGGGGGGGTTTCCTATAACTTACGAAGACAACTAAAAAGTCTGGGTGTGAATCAGTTCTAGTTATTACATCATGAAATATTCTTGCTATAAAGACTCCACCCTGCAGCGTTTTTCCATTTTAACACCATGTGTGCGTGTTTAAGTGTCATCTATTTATTGGAGCACACTGTATGTTATACATGCAGTGAGAAAAAAAATAAAATCTTATTTTTGATTCATGCTCTGGTTTATTTCAGCTTTCAGGATGAAACCTGAGGACATTTGTTCTTTGACCTCGTCTCACTGTTCGGTATCAGGGATTAAGTGACAAAACGTTTTGTCTGTCTTCATCATGACTGGACAATGGTTTAGCAGTAAGCTTAGATAAATTTGGCAGCTGATGGACCATCATAAACCTTTTTTCTGTTGATTAAAGACGCCTGTCAACCCTCTGGAGTCAATCAGCTCAACTTCCAGCTGGTTTCTGACCAGATCGTTTCTTAAGGTGCAATTCTGCCAATTCTATTTTCCTCTTCAGCTTGTTCTGTTTTTAATTCCCTCCTTTGTCCCCCTCCCCTTTTTTCTGCAACACTCCAGGGTTTGTCTGCATGGCAACACTCACAACGTGACACTTCCATAACCCAAGAAGTGAAAGAAGAGAGAGGCAACAGAGCAAAGAACCCCCCCATCCCCCTAAATTCATTAGCTCTTATCCTTTCCTCTCCCTTCAGTGTAGGTTCTTGTGTAAACACAGATATTTTCTAAAATGAAACTGCTGTCGGTTCTTTATTCTGCATGTTTTAAATGTGACCTATTTCCCCACCAAATTCCATTTAGAAAACAGTCTTTAGGAGAGTGGAAGACTTAACTTTCCTTATTAGGCAGCCGAACTACCTCTTAGCATTTCAAACATCTCGTATTATGTTGATGCCACGTTTATAAGTTATGTGTAATTTTCAGTCATCGCCAAAGGAAAAGGCAAAAATGGTTTGGCCCACATCTGTGTGTTCATTTGTCTGTAGTGTTTGCTAAATATCTCAGATTTCAATTAAACTCTCAGATGTACTGAAGGAACATCTACAAGTGATTCAAGTTTGGAGTCAACCACATTCCCAGCCCATTGACTTTAGCCAACACAAAAATGTATAGAACTCAGCCAATTTTACAGATCGAGATGCAGTTTGCTGTGGTAGTAGCTTAGAGTCTTCCTCAGCACATACTCAAGATCTCACAGTGTCACGAGACTGAGCCTTTACAAGGTTTGACCAAAACAGCTAGAACTTTGTCTCTACTTAACATGAGATCTTAGTGTGAAACTATGATGAAAAGAGCAGCGAGTGATTTTACTCATTTAAAAGTAAAAAGACTACATGTGGAGTAATGATTTTATGTACAGATTGCTTCTTGGGCTGCAAAGCTTCATTCTGACCTATCAGGGTGACCCTCAGGAAAAAAAAAAAAAAGTTTAAAAAGAGAAACTCACTATGATTTTCTACTCCTTTTGTCTTTTTTTGGCTTCAGTTCCAGCCTCCACCAGTCACACATACAAAGAGATTATTTCCTTGTTATTACCGCCCCCCCTCCCATTTTCACCGGGCAGAGCGCCAATGTTTTCCTTCCCTCTGCTGATTCTCGCCTCTCCATCCTCCATCCTCACTCCTCACTCCTCTCAGAAATCTACGCAGGAAGAAAAGATGGAGAAATCTGCCGCTGATATGGCATTGGAGGGAAAAGGTGAAGGATGGAGTCCGTTTTCACACGTCGTCTGTCTCTTACGGCAGAACGACAGCCGGCTGTCACAAGGGGAAACAGTGCTTCATGAATTGAGCAGCAGTACGCTCGAGAATAAGACGATAACAAAGTAAAGCACTAAAACACAGCCAGAGGGAATGATTAGCGTGTGTGTGTGTGTGTGTGTGTACAGAGGTGGCAGAAGGAATGCCACGCTCCAGGTGGTACATTATTAAACAGATTTGTCACGTTGGACCAGTGGTGTTAACTGTGTGTGTGTGTGTGTGTGTGTTTCTGCACAGACTGTGGAGCAGGTAAAGCCATATAAGTCAGAGTTAAAATCAAATAAATGAAGAAACATAAAGAAAAAGAGTTAAGGAAAAGGCACAAAATGTGTGTGAGGCCAAGTTCAAGGAAAAGCAGAATTTGACAGACTTTTTCTTCTGAACATTTTACGAAGAGAAAAAGAAAAAGAAAAAACGCAAAGTAGATGAAAGGAGATGAGAAATAGGAAAAAAGTTCATAAAACAGGGAAATTAAGAAAAAGAAACACAATTTCCAATCATTTAAATGTGTACATTTTGCACATTTAGTGATGCATTCTGACACTATTTCTATTTTAAAATTTCATACTGAACCAACTCAAATTTTCTAGCTGTTTTTAGCTTTTAAGTACAAACATTTGTTGTAAATAAAAAAATAAAAAGTTTGGACAGTGGTCAGGCTTTTATTGTCTATTGTCTTTTTTGACTAAATTCTTGAGCTTAATGACAGTTGTAAAATATTATCTAATAAAACATCTTATATAAAACGTTTTTTTGGTGCTGCTCTTGTAGAGTCAAATCTGTCTGTTTGCTTTAGGACTTAACAAATGTTTGACAAAGTTTCAACTGTAAATGCAGCATATGATCCATGATCTGCACTTTCAGGTCTGCTGCCATGCTAGGAGCTGAAACTGGGACTTATTTAAAGTTTCCATCTTTCACAAACAATGAAATCGACAAGCATGCTGCATATTTAAGAAGTTTATTTTTAGAACATCACCTTTTTTTTGCTTCCTGTTAGAAAACACCGAATGGAGGAAAAGTGTTTAAACAAATGTTTATCCATGTTCTATTTTATTTTTCATCCTAACCCTGATCAGAACCACAAATCAATGTTTCATCAAGCAATTTAATTTTACTAACATTTTACTTGTTAGTAAAGAGTTCTACATCCTCACAATGTGAGCAAAACTTTTACACAAAACGCATGTCGTTCACGCGTGTCCCAGTCGTGTTAGAAATCCCTGCGGCAGCTGTTGACTAGGATGATGTTTGTTGGATAAAAATAAATAAATATTTAAAAAGCAGCTCCTGTCTGTGGTATGACAGGCAACAAGACTTGTTTTAGTCAAAAATAACATTAAAGAGGCGCGCAATGTCCTCTGTGAGTTGGAAGCCTGCGGTGGGTCTAATCTTTACTTTTGGAAGAAATCAAACAAGTCGAATGCAGAAACAGGCAGCAGGATGCAGAGGATAGAACAAAGAGTCTGTGTACGACTCTCATGCACACACCGTAACCTGTGAACACGCTCCTTCTGAGGCTGAGAGTGATTCAGCACTGCCACCGAAGCGTTTTGGTAAAAGCAGAACAATAGCCACTCATTCCCCTTTGAAGAGCAGGAGAGAAAAATAAAAAAATCTTATATACGTGTTTAAATGTGTTTCATTCCCTCATATTTTTTGTTCTTAAAGCAAAATTTAAAACAACCTAGAAAATGGTCTTTTCACCACAAACCACTCCAGTAAAGATAAAAAAAAAAGGACAATTAGCTTCCTAAATGTCAAAGATTTCCTGCTCTTGAAGCTGTAGTAATGACTCATTTTTACTTTCCTCGCTGCCAAACTGGTTGAGAATAAAAGCTCATTTGCAGCCAGTAAACTCAGGGGTCATTAGGCTTTTAAAAAATATGTTTTTATAAAATTTATTCAGATTTTGTAAAAAGCAGCAAGCAAATCAAACCTATCGGAGTTAAGATTATGGTTTATTTCTGGAAAGTAATTCAGTAAGAAGTAGCTAGAATGCAGTGAATATTTGTACTTTTCCAACAAAAAGTGACTGATAATAAATTTCCTTCTTTCTTTTGCTCCTCTGTCCTTCAAATCCCAACTCTCTCTGGCTTCTGAAGTCTCCTCTTTAGTCATCTGTCCTCCGTCTCTTGTGTTTCATGAAGCACACTTGTCTCAGCTGTGTAATTATCTCTTTCTTGATTCCAAAGAGTTCAGAGGAACTCAGTCCTCCCTTTCTTTCTCGTCTGCCCGCCCCGTCCGCCTCCGTCACTCACACTCTGAATGCTGTATTGTTCTTCGCTCCTACAAAGGTTTGAGTGACAGCTGTGGGAAGCAGAGAGGGAACTGTGAGCCCGCCTTTCTTTCCTTGAGCCCCGCGCTTAAGCGGTATCGTTAGGCAAAAAAGTCCAAACTAAGGTTCTGGTTTAATCTTACACAGCATTTTGGGGGGATTTTATACCTTAAAAGTGGCGAGAAAGTAAAAGAAAAAATAGGTCATTTTTGAGGTTAAAGCTGAATTTTGTCATCTAAAATTCCACAAACCACTGAATGCAACAAGGATTCACTGCTTCGTCATTTGAGGTGATTCCTCTGATTCTACACTACAAAAAGCTTGGAAAATAGCTCATCAGAGCATCAGGTGACGAAGTCGGTGTCATCACTCATCATTATATGTCAAATTCAGTCTCGAGCACCAGCACCCAGGGAACAAATGAGAGCAGAACGCTGCCCTCATCTCAGTGGAGCAGAATAACTCAACGACAGTGATTAAACAAAGAAGGAAGAAGAAGTTCATCAAGTTTAATGAAGGATTTTAATAATTATAAAATGCTGTTTCAGTAAAGCAATACTTGCCCTTCATTCTTTTCCATCATTCAAAAACAAACAAAAAAAAACTCCAGGTAAAGCTGCTTCAATTTGACAATATCAGCAACTACAAAACGTTTCACTGATCACCTTTAATTAAAACAAGTAGAATTCTGATTGGTGGAAAGGTCTGGCTCAGAGCTGGAGCTAGCTCTCTCTCTCTCTCTCTCTCACACACACACACACACACACACACACACACACACTATCAGAGGGGATTTAAAGATTCAAACAGTGGTCTCGGTAATTAGGCAGATGGATTTGCGCCTCTCGTCCCGGTCCAGCGGGACATAAAGCCACGCATAATGCAAGAGGACAAACTCTTTAAGTGGATTAATTAAAACCAACACAAAGAGGTCAAAGGTCAAGACCCCCCTATGTCCCCACTGTCCAACTACTTTCCTTTCGGTCCCTGCTGTCTTTTTTGGAGTGTGCTGCAGGACAGAGGGATGATGGTGACCCTGAAGGGGTGGGGGTGGGGGGAAGACGAGGGTGGAGGTTTAATTTCCCAAACTCGACCTTTGGATTGGCCGATTAGTTAAAGAAATGACAGAACGAAACTCGTTCTCATCCCGGCTGTGTGGCTGAACGCCTGCCGTTTGTCTGATTTCTAACATCGGTGCACAGCTCTCACAGGAGTTTGTTTTTACACACGTGTGACAAAGAGCAGACGGTGGAATCCGAGGAGCAGACACGCCCTGATGATGATCACAACTCACATTTCTCCAATATTACATTCAAATGAAATCTAATTTAACAGGAGGTGCACATATCGATTAATTGGGCTAATTTGCATTTCTTGCAGATCGACGCCTCTTGACTGTTTTTCTTCATGCAAAAGCAATAAGTTTAGGTTTGAGCTGCATTACTTTGTTAGAATTAAGGAAAAACAAGCTTCAGCTTTGTCGTTTCATGGTTGTTCTACAGAGATTTGACAATAAAGGAAAAAGCAACCTTTAATGTGTGTGCTGGAGGTGAACCTCAGTGAAAAAACAAGAACACCACCGAGGTGCTTCATAATCAGATGACTGAGAAGTGGGCGTGAGAGCTTCTTTGCGAGTTTTTTTTCTGTTTTTTGTGTGTGTGACTGTGACCCAGAGAGAGAGTGAGCGACGGGCCGACGGTGAGCTGGTCTTTATTAAAACGCATCGTCTTTGGAGAGGGACAGCTGCCTCTAATCTGAGGGAGAAAGAGAGAGAGGAGGAAATAATAAAAAAAAGGTTTAATAAAGTGAAGATAAATACTCCTGTCGCCTCTTGCTCTCCTTCCTCACTTCCTTCTCTTCAAAGCTTCTGAGAGACAACAGCAAATTTTTAAAACTCTCTCCGAATTTCCTGCAGGCAAATCTTTATTAATGTCTGAGCCTTAAACCCCTGCGGCCCTTTGCTGACCTGCTGAGCAAACATGGCCGCACTGAGACTAATATGCAATTATTAATTAGTTATCTGTGCAGGGGAAAAAATGAAAAAAGGGACATTTAAAGCTATCAAGACATCTGTCCCTGCCAGGTTACAGAATGTCCCCAGTGAGTTTATTTATGAGTGTGTGTGTCCTATTTCCAAATGGTCATCACTGCCTGTTTGGAAATGACATCATTTACTTAACCTCCCCGCCCCGTCCCGTTTTACTCCATCAGCAGCTCTTTAAAATATGCCCGCTCTTCTCATTTTCTATTTTGAATTTGTG
>JAOXNZ010000074.1:5425148-5447471 GCA_028566095.1 Kryptolebias brasiliensis
CCGGAGTACCCGGAGTAAACCCACGTGTGCACAGGGAGAACATGTAAACTCCACCCAGAAAGGCCCCAGGCCGGGATAAGATCCTGCAACCTTCTAGCTGGGAGGCGACAGCTCTAACCACTGCACCACTGTGTCACCCCTTATTGAACATATTTTTTTTAAATTTTAAAATATTAGTAAATTTCCAACAAGGAAATTGATAGTCATCTATGTAACTGTATGAGGTCTAAATGTCTAGTTGTGCATTTCTTAGAATTGGTTAATATTTTTAAGCTTTTCTAAAAATTTGTTAATTGGCCAAAGAAATTGTCTAGATCACATTCTTTAGCACAATTTTGCAAATGTGTTCTTTTGCAGTGGATGTCTTGCAGAATTTGTGCACAAAAAGCAATAGACATCATTGGCAGCTATAGGAAACAGGAAGAACTCAGTGCAAACCTCTGCCAAGCCTATAGCGTCAAAAAAAATAAAATAGTGCAATCCGGATCATGATCTGGATCACCATCAAAATTTAGTCAGTTGTTCCTCCTACCATGTTTGATGCTTCCTGAAAATCTCATGAAAATCTGTTCAGAACTTTGAGTAATCTTGAGCACAGATAGACAGACAAACTGATGCCATCAAAAACATAACCTCCGTGGTGGAGGTAAAAAATAGATAAAGGAAAAAAAAAAAGTTTAAGGTTTGGTTTGGGGAACTACAGTATTTAATGCTTTTATTCAGCCATAATAAAAAAAATTGAGTTGTTTTTTTTTTTCCCCTCAAGCTACTGTAGGATGACAATAAAGGTCATCCCCATAGTAGCTGGGGAGAAAATGAGTACAATGTAGAAAAAACAAATATTTTGGTTAGCTAATGTGTCATCTCAGAAATATCTAAGTTGCAAATACTACCAGAAAGAAATCTTGGTCCCCTCAGAACACTGACAATAGGCCTGTGTTCTGCATTCTCAGCACAAAGTCATGTTAATTCTTGATGCAGGTTGGACTCTGCCAGGCCTGCCCCTTTGCTTCAGTGCTGTTAGTGGTGTTCATAGGCAAGATGAAGGTGCAGGAGTGTCTGATATTGGTAACCTCAGGGTCTCAATTATTTATTTATTTTTTGTTTTGTTTTGCATGATGTGGTTCTGTTGACGTCTTCAAGCCATGATATTCACCGTGCACTGGAGCAGTTTGCTGGCGAGTGCGGAGCAGTTGGGATGAGAGTCAACTCCTCCAAATCTAAGGCTTTTGTTTTCAACTGGAGGTCGGCCTCTGCCTCAAGCAAAGGAGTATCTTGGTGTCTTGTTCACAGGTGACTGTAGGACGGAGTGAGAGGTGGACAGACAAATTGTGAATTAGTCCATTCTAATGAGGGCATTGCTCTGGTTTGTTGTGGTGGAGGAAAAACTGAGCCAAAAGGCAAAAGGTCCTAATTCACTGGTTCATCTACTTTCCAATCCTCTTTCATAAGATATCAATAACGGCCAAAAGAACAAGATCCCAGATACAAACAGCTGAACTGAGCTTTCCTCTGTAGGGCGGCCGACCTCAGCCTTCGATATGGTGAGGAGTTTCATCATCCTGGGGGAGCTTGAAGAGTTGCTGCTCCTCCACTTTGACCATCGTAAAGAGTCAGCTGAGGTGGTTTAAGAAATTGATTAGAAACTGATAATCGGATATAGGCACATTCCACTAGGAGGAGAACCTGGGATATTCTCTCAGGCCTGGGAACAACTTGGGATCGCGTTGATTGCATGACCTGAATTTGGATAAAAGAAACAAGATAGATGGATGGATGGATGAACGGAATTAAGTTTTTAGTACTTAGGACATCAGTGAAGCATGACAATTCAGTCAACTGCACATTTTCAAGTACTTTCCTTGTGAACAAAAAAGATGGTTTTAGCAATGAAATAATGCACAGCAAGGTTATTGCTCATTTTAATTAGCTCTGTTTGAGGGTGTGGCGAATTAGCTGCTAGGCAAGTATTATCCTAAAGTGTTTCATTGTGATGTAGACAAGTAATGGATGAAACGTCTGGCTAAACATGGGGTGTCAGGCAGTTTAGGAGCAGAGATTTCATTCTGCTATTTTGATTATTGTGATCTCACCAAACCAATTCTTAGAATTGAATTTGTATGTGATAAAATTAGGAGGTTGGGGCTGACAGTTTGGATAACAGAATGAAAATGCTCCTGCTGCTGTTGCACATGTAATTTAAAATGCATATCTTTCACCATTAAAAAGCATTTAAGAATGAGGATGATTGTCATTTCTGAAACTCTTATTAGGGAAATACTGTAAGCAATGGCCCCAGCATGGGAGGAGAAAACAATTGGGAGATAGATATGATAAAGACAAAGAAAGCTTTTTTTTCCCTCTGTACTGACAGAATTTTAAGGGGGGGTTGTGGAACAAAGACACCAGAAATGAAAAGCATGGAGAAATGCGCAGGTCTTAGGTTTAACCCACAGAGGCGTCCGGTGAGTTCAAGCGTTTGGGAAAAGCAAAGCAGCAGCTAACACCAGACTTGGCATCCTGCTAAATGCAAGGCTGAGCTCATTAAGACTGGCCCAACATCACACATATATGAATACACACACACACCAATCTGTCAGCTTTTTTCACATTAAACAAGCAGAAACTGAAAAAAGCAGGAGGACGGAGACAATGCAGGGAGAAAAACTGAGAAATGAGGAAACCAAGGGCTAAGAGTTGGTGAAAACAGGAAAGATCACACAGGAGCAGTGAAGAAGCGACAGAGAGAATGACAGACAGAGATGGAGTGAAAAACAGAAAGAAAGATGGAAACAATGAGGGGAGAGACAAAGCAGGTGGCCTGGGTAATTGCCTGGGGAATATAATGAATGAGCCACAGTGTGTCTGACGGAATAGGAAATCGTCTCTATCTTCTCATTCCGCTCGCTCTTTCCTTCTACCTCTCATTATCTCTCGCCCTCTCTCATTCTGCCCCCCCCCTTATCCATCTCCTGCGCACCCTTTTAAACATATCTGCTAACCCAATCTTTCTTGCTCGCCGATTGCCAGCGCCTTCTTTCTCCCCGCTGCAGAGCTTTTAACACCTTTTCTTTCCTCTCAACTTGACTCCCCACTAATTTTCTATTCCCACCTCCGCAGCCTCCCTTCGCTCCCTCGGCAGCCTGGACAGCTGCACCTTTTATGACTACATGTATCTGCAGGATGCCGCTAAATTTCAAACACCCTGATGAACACAAGAAAAAAAAAAAAAAAAATCAATGTTCCACATGCCACAAACATGCTACTGTGCTGCAAATTCCCTGCGGGGATCATTAATGTTCTTGTCAATCTCATTCCAAAGGTGATCTATTAGTGCTTTTTATACCTTTTTGTTCAATGCATCAGTCTGAATGCCCCATGAAAACATATCTTCAAATTGCTTCTCTGAGATATTATTGGTTTCCTAAAAATTGGTCTTTTTTTAATATATATTTCTTCTTGCATCTATATATTGGGTATAAATAACACATATGGCCAAGACAACCTTGACTGGTGGAGTACATTTCTGAAAGCCTCACACTCACAGATGGACTGTTTACGTCTTGAGTTTGGACAGCCAGAAGTGACATCCAAGAGAAAGATCACAGTGAAGACCCATTTAAGTGTCCTTGTGTAACTTACCAGTAACAAAGTTTCCAATTCAACCATGATGCAGGCTGTAAACATGCTTATTTATGTTGCTTGTCATCCTAACATTAAAATCTTTGGCAACTGACTTGATTTTAGTCACTGTTCAGTCTTTTTTTTTTTTTTTTACTTCAATGTTGGTTTTAACCAACTAGCTTGTGATTGACATGTACTTCGGTTTTCAATGCTGTGACCAAATTTTTGTTGCTACTGTGTATCACACAAAGGGTTCATCAGACCACATACCAAAGTGGTTGGAAAAGGTCAAACATATTTTAAAAAATGAGTCAATCACCAAACTCTTTCATGCTACGTCTTCCTAGATGTCCAAATTCGAAGAATCTTGTCTGGTGACTTCTGTGGCGAATGACCCAATTAAAGTGAAAAAAAATGAGGCCTTGCATTCATGATTTAACTATGTTTGTCCTAATGGCCACCAAGGAGAGAGTATTTTGGATGCAAAGTAAAGTTTAACTTATTATGTATGTTTTTGAAAATAAATAAAATCAGGATAAAAACAAAAAGATTCTCCTAAATGTCTCTTAAATTTTGATTAGAGACTAAGTCAGTAGTTTCAGTGATATGTATAACTTACAAGGTTGATCCAACCTAGAGTGCCTTACAAAATACCTCTTTATATTTTTCTTTATAACCTGTAACTTAACTGGATTTCTAATTTGATTAAAATAAATAATTCTTTAAAAAATACTCCACAATAATGAAGGTAATTGGGGAAAAAATGTTTTAAATAAATATACAGTAAAACTGAAAACTGAATATGCATTCAATCTCATTGCTATGAAACCACAACCATTACCTTCAAAAGCCACACAATTTGTTAAATAAGATCCACCTGTGAGCAATCTAAGTGTCAAATAATCTAAATCTGTTTAATGATATTTAACTGTTGTAATAGACCCCAGAATCAACACCAGTTCAACATCTGTAAGTAGTAAGGGCTACCACCAAGCAAGAAACTGCATGACCAAGAAACTCTCCACACAGGTTAGAGACAAAGCTGTGGAGAAGTACAGATCAGGGTTAGTTTATTAAAAAAAAAAAATCTACTAAAACCTGAACATCCCATGGAGCATCGTTAAATCTATTATTAGAAGATGGAAAGATTATTCCACCACAGCAAAGCTGCCAAGAGAGGGCCGTCCATTAAAACTCACAGACCGGACAAGGAGAGCATTAATCAGAGAAACATCCAAGAGGCCAAAGATAACCCTAATGGAGCTGGGCAGAGCTTCTACAGCGATGAGAAGATCTGTCCATAGAACCACTTTTAGCTACCCAGAGCTGAGCTTCATGACGCAGTGGCCAACTAGACAAGAAGCAAAAATACCAACCAAAACACTGGTACGCCCATTTTTCACCACTAGGTGGCAAATCAACAACATTAACAACATCACAATACAAGGAAGAAAAATTCTGAGTATGGCCCAAGATTTTCTAAAAAAATATCCAATGTGGTAGAAAAATAAGATTCACCTACAGCTTGTTTTTTTTTTTTGAAAATTTAAAATTTTATCTCAATGATTTAAATTTTTAGTACATGACCAAAGTTCAATTGTAATAGGTTCACAATAAGGGTAGAAAATGGCTTCATTGTTGTCATCACAAACACGTGTACATTACACAAAGGAATAGCGGGCATGTCCATAGTAGGCTACAAGTCTAAGTTTGTCAAATAATTGCTTATAACCCAAAGAGTTGATAAAAAATCTCCATTTTGGAAAGTATTTATAAAAATCTGTTTTCCTACCAAAAATGCAGTCTGAATGTGAATGAGAGGTACAAACGCAACAGAAAAACATTGTTCAGCAAAATGTTTGTGTTAATATGGACAGAACCATACTCTCACAAAACAGATCTTGTTTAGCCCTTCATCTTTTGTCTGTTCTACCCAGGTTTTGTCTCATTACTGACAAAACAACAATCATGCCTCCACTGAAAAGTGACTACACTGACAGGCAAAAAACCCAAAGAAAAAAACATTGTGGTTTCAGAGAGAGAGAGAAGAAATCTGGGGAATCTTTGGGATGAGATCTAGGACAGATGTCTAAACAGACTCCGGCTCTTTTTCAGTTTGATGGCTGTAAACCACAATGGAAGGACTGGGGATGCATTTTAGATAAGCAGTTATTAAGTGCTTGTACGAATGCCTGCTCCAAGTGTAAAATCTGGTTTTGGTGACAAGTAGGCCAAAACAAAAGCTTCTAAACTCCTCCATAAAGTATTTACAAATCAGAATATGAAATGTAGTTTAGAAAGAAAATCTGTGCAGTTTTCTTACATCAAACTTCCTGTTGAGTACAGTCTACAGAAAAGGATAAACTTCATCAAGCTACCATGTAGTGTAAACAAGAGGCTGGGTTTCTTTCCTCTGCCTTGTGTCTGTGGTCACTGAGTGCTATTGTTGGAAAGTAAATAGGTAGCTGGACGCCTACAGCCACAGGTAGATATCAGTCAAGATGGTTAGATAGTGAGGAAGGGGAGGATGTGTGGATGAGATACCAACAAGAGGGGAGGCAGTGGTGGTGGGGAGACAGATAATGTCACGTCTACCATTCAGGCCCATCTGACAAGACGCCTCAACCATCTGAAAAGAGGAAATACGGGGGGAGTAAAAGAGTGAAAGACCCCTTTCATCACAACAACTTGTGCCGCAGAACCCTCAGTCAGCTCATCGCTCACTCCTTCCTCAACCCATTTCGCCCTACGCAGCGGAAGATAAAATATAATCACAGAAAAACGAGTGTGTGTGTGCGCGCGCACGTGGGGGGGTAGTTCAATCACCATTCTCTCTCGATTTCAAAGACGGGAATCAGGTTGGTTGTTGGTAGGAGCTTTGAGGAGTGTTTGAGAACAAACTAGGGTGCTAAGCGGAAACTTTCATCTATTCAACTTCATGTGATGTGCATTATGAAATACCTGCACCAAGAAACAGTTTTCACAAAGATGTTACCATTTTCTTTAAAAGTCTGCTTAAAGAACATTGACACAAAACATAAGTTGTACTAAGTGATAAATAAATGTAATGTATCAAAACTATCTGGACAAAAACAGCTTTTGTGTTTTTTTTTTTTTACCTCAGCCAAGGAGGTTATGTTTTCGGTAGTGTAGGTTGGTTTGTCCATCTCTCCGTCTGTCTGTCTGTCTGTTAGCAAGATCACTTACAAACTAACAGATTTTAATTACATTTTCAGAAAATATTTGGGCTATCACAAATAAAAGAAAAGATTACATTTTGGAGATTCAGATACTACAATGTTTTAATGACCATATGGCCTTGGCAGAGGTTCACTTCTAGTTAATCAATGGACCCTAAAGAAACATCACATTCCTTTCTTTTGTAAAATCCCCTACCACCACAAGTGAAAAGGTGATCATGTGGCTATGTCCTTCTCTGGCTGTTAGTAAAATATCTGATAAACCAGTGGACATATTTTAATGAAACACAATGTAATAATTGGATGTAGAGCTACAACTGATTAATTTTTAGAGTCAATCTAATTCAAGATGTCTGCCACAGCTAAGAAACTTCAGCAAACACAAAAATGGCTGTAACTCAGATTTACAGATACTGAGCAAATATTTGGTGTGTTCATAGCTGAGACTCATGCCAAGCTTATACTTCGGAAGCCAACTAATTGCACAATATCTTATTTTAAAGCTTCACCTCAAACAATTGGAGTCAACGTTGTCAACTGGCTCATCGCATTTTTTTGTTTTTGTATTTAACAGATTTTATTGAAACTCTCAAAGTAATCACTGGATGTACATATACAACTGACTACCTTTTAGAACCAACTCAATTCAGGATGTTTGTCTTCGTCTACATGCAAACAGACTCCTTTCTTAAGGTTTGAGTCTTTCAAGTTAATTTTTATGTGGAGGGCCTGAAGTAGAACTCAAAGATTTCAGATGCTTGTAGATTTGAGGATGTCATTCTGGAGAAATGGTAAGTCAGAGTTCTCGATGAACAGCTGTAAAATATATCTCTTCTCAGCAGGCTTTTGAGACAAAATCCAGGCACCCGGTGTGCAGCTGCCAAACCAGTGGAGGTTGGCAGTTTGGGAAAAAAGCCCACTGTGGTTGTGCCTGCAGCCCAGCTGATGTGTTAACACTGTGGTGAGCGGTCAGACTGGAAGCTTTAGGAGCTTGTTATTCTCACTGAGTTTAACCAAGCTGTTGTGGAGAAAAAGATCCAGTGGTTGTGCCAAAGGAAAGGGGAGGAGGGAGACCTTGCAGTTTGAACAGCTTTGATTATAGTTTTCATAAAGTACTAGCAACTGTGACTAGGTATTTTGGTCTTTTCTTCCTTCTTTGTAATGTGTCTGTATGTGGTAATGTCTTTTTTTGTATATACACAAAGTCTGTACAAATTCTGCACAAAAAAAATAAAGGTGGAGTTGATTGGTTCTGAATATGCATCAAACACAATGCCTCTCAGTCAAAAGACTGCTACAGGTACAAAACATGCAAATACAAAAATATCCATTCACAGTCAGGCTTTGAGGAAATTTACAACACAAAAGCTGCTATGATACAACTGAGCTATTTAACTCCATCACTGAATACATGTAAAACACAGATTTATAGTATTTTGATGTACTGACCATTACCACTTTCATCATATCATCCTCCTGAAGACACTGCCATCTGGGAAAACTGTTTCCATAAAAATGTGTACCTGGTCAGCAACAATAGTCACTTTTAAAAAACACTTAAAGCTAGACCTGAGGTGCCTTCGTGTTTTTGTGTGGATCCATTTGCCACAGTATCACACTACCCCCATCAGCTTCCCATAATGCATTTTGGTCTCGTTTCTTTCTCAGATAAGAAACAAGCACCAACCTAGTCAACCAAACAATACAAAGGAATCTTCTTTCATTCTTCTGTTATTGAGATCTGATGCTCACATACCCATAAACGGCCCTTTTAGTGTTGGTCAAAGCTTAATTCGTAGCACTCTGATCATCAAACTCATGCATTTTGACACTTTTACATCAAAAACAGCAATAGGTTTTTCATGAATTTAAGAAAGTGGATGCCTCAATGTTCTAGGTCTTGATTGATTACCATCAACCATCTCACTCCAGGGGCATTCATGAACCTTGGCCTTTATGAGTTGGTCACATGTTAACTAGTTTTCCTTCATGAGACCAATTTTACAGAGGTCTAGAACAATGCAGAACAGGAACATCCAATAAGAACTGTCAAATCTGAAAACTTTCAAAGCTTGAAAAATATTAAAATAGAATCTTAATTCTTCAAAAAGGCTGGTAATTATAAACTGGAAATAGAAATTTGGATTTTGATACAATTGATGTGATATGATGAAACAGTTCGAACAAAAACGTTTTCAGTTCCCATGTTTGAAGACATGATGTTGCCTACTGAAATTAAAAGCCCCTGAGGCTAACAGGGCAACAGAAAATCAGTTTGGTTTGTGCATTTCTGTTGCCAGCACAGGTTGCACATGATTTCACCAGGGTACCCACGATGGAAGAGACACAGTGTGTCACCAAGCAGGTCTTTGAAAATGCACAAGTTATCCGTCAGTTTAAAAGCCTCAGATGGAACGCACAAACCTGTCCTGCCATGCTCTGATATTTGAAGGGGTTTAATCATGTGAAAGGAAAAAAGCTAGAATTTCACTGCATTACCTAACTGTTACAAACACGACCCTTGCAGAGTCCGTCATCCCACTGCCCTGCAGAGATTTCCACAAACCACAAATATGCCAAGATAAGGAGGGGGAAATGCACCACAAAAGATGGGACTTCGTTTACAAACAAAAATAGACTTATTTTTGTTGCCTTTTTATAAAGAACCTTATTAACCTTCCCACCCCGCTGTTACCACCTGAGAACAGGAAGATTTGATCTGACAACTGGTGGAATTTTTCCTGTAACTTCACAGCTGGTCTCTAGTCGTCATCTCAGCATGCTGCAAATGTTGGGAATTACAATGAAAATAAAATAATTTCAACAGATTACAACACAGGGGAGAGAGCGAGATAAAGGAGACTATCCACTGTCTCTGGCTTTTCTAATGGCTGCCTGCCCCTTCAATTGCAAGACAGTCGGGAACTTGTTCTTTAATGTTATTTACCTGGATACATGGGAAGTGCAACACAGTGTCAATACTGACAATGAGTGAATTAAATCCATCAAATCAATGAAAGCCTTAATAAAATTGATTAAAGACGACATGCACTTGTTTTCACATAATTTCGATCCCAATGGCCTCCCTGAGCAATTTCTGGCCACAAAACCTTGATTAAATACACCCACAAACTTAGTGAGGTTATATAGATGGTTTTGATCTTTAGAAGTGGTGTTTTGTGAAACATTTATGAATTGTTAACATCTTACCTGTTGCAAATAGATTTTTGAACAAACTCAGTTTAGAAAGCTAGAGATTAGCTCTGACTCGATTGACAAGTTAATGGCTAGTTAGAGCAATTTAGTGGATTGGTAAGCCAGTTCTAATACATTAAAATGTCTTGTGGGCTGGATATAATTGCAACAAGGGCCAGATTTGGCCCATGGTACTGTAAATTGACATTTTTTATTGCACAGTGACGGTGATGTAAAGACTTGCAGTTAGCATGAACCACAATGACTCTTGAGACAAAGTAGCTTTAAAGATGTCTGGTGTCTGCTTTGGAACTGGCCCCACTCAAACTAGCTGTTAGCTCCTGCCTGAGAGTGCGCTGAACTCTGTCTACTACAGGTAAGATATTGATTACTGATAACTTCACAATACTCCCCTTTAAAAAATCCCAAACTATCCTTTTAAGTTATTTAAGTTATGAATCCAGCTTAAAACTCAGTTAAAACCACAACATGTTTTGTTATTTTTATGGCACAGTTTTGGAGATTACAAACAAAAAAGATCCAAAGTATATATTGAGATTTAGTGAAAGAATGGAAATGAAAGTTTTTAATAAAAGCATTGAGTGTAACCTTGGATAATAAGTCTGGTCTCAAAAAGACACAGCAGGTGTTTGTGGAGTTCCTAGTTAATGGACACCTTCCTTTGAAGCTTTTTCTTATTAGTAATTTCTTATGGTTTGTTTGAGATAATAAACCACAATCATGCTTAATTTCTTTGTTGAGCATGACTCAAACATCTAAACATATTTAATTGTTGTTTATGGTTATACTTTTACCTCTCTTTTCTATCAACCTACCAGACTATTTTGAACTAAATACCAAAATAATTTTCATTGGTGGTGGCAGATATTCAGATCTATATGTACATAGAATGGCACAACTGAACTGAATTTCAAAGCTTGTGTTACTTGTTATGGCTAATGTAGGCACCACATTATTTGAAAATTAAGAAATTGGCAGAATAAAAGCACATGCTGCAGCAGTTTCTACAGTTCATCACAGCTCTGACAGTGATAAAGGAGCACCGTGCTGCAGGAAATTGGTGGAGTACTGCTTTAAAAGTCTGTGATGGATTCACTTGACTTGATTTTCATATGTGGTTTTGCAGCAGGGGTCATATTTAAATCACCATCCTCACTGGATGTGTTTCAGCAGGGTTTTCCATTCTGTTTGATGGAACAGATGCATTTCAGTTGTTATAGATGAAGCTGTGTGCACAGGCGGCCTGACAGCCCACATTTTGCTTTGACTCTACATGAGAAAAGGCAGCTCGAAGAACCATTTTCTCTTTTTTTTTTTTTTTTTTGTTAAAAATTTTGGCAAGCATTGCAAGCAGTTTTGTCTTTTACCTAAACAATAAGTATTGCCTGCTGCCATGAAAAGCAGGCAAACATGTAACTGCCTGTGTGTGTGAGTGTATGGCATGCACGTCTGTTGTAGTAAGGCAAAGATTGGATGTACATTTACAACAAATTAACTTTTGGAGGTAAGCCGATTGGAGATGGCCACCACAGCTAGTTGACCTTAGCAAACACAAAAATGGCTTTAACCCCATCAGATTTACAGATACTGAGCTAAAATTCAATATAGTAGTAGCTGGTAGTCATCCCCATCATCTACTTTCAGCACAAACAGAATATTTGTTTAAAACCATGGCATGCAAGGCAATGAATATACATTCCTTTAAGGAATGCTATATCTTCATGAAAAGAATTCTAAAATGTAATGAAAGCCAATGGTTAAACAATTAGAGTACCTTGATTACCATTACATACCTGTAACACATAACCACTCCTTTCATTTCTTAGACATAAATATGAAAATATAAACACTTGATAAAAACAAGATAAAAAAAGGTGCTTTTATGTATATGCATGTTTATCCAATAGTAGGCAATTACAAGCATTTATGTAATGGCTGATGCTTAAATGTATTTTTTTTTTCCACCTCAGTTTCGAGAAATGAAAAAGCCATTTATAATAGGTGAAACGGCTTTAAAAAAAAACAAGTCTAGTTGACTTCTAGTAAACTCTTAGAAATTACTGGAAATAAATCAACTAGCAGAAAAGGTTTAGTCACTAATGATATAGTAGTAATATATTAGTAAAAATAACTAATGAATTATACATGAAGCTGGTGCATGTTTGAGGAAGAGGTGACCAAAGACATGATAGTTGCTACAAATTTTTATTGTGTCTCTTTATTTGTAGGAGGGCAGGGCCATTTGAAGGAGAAGGAAGAGACATGTTGTTCCAATATGTTTTTTTTACATAAAAAAAATGAATTGCTTCATTGATTTGCCAAATTAGTTTTTAGTATCTTTTTAAATAAAGCATTAGTATGAATGTCTGGTTTATGTCATTACAGCAAGTTTCTATTGGTTCAAACACATTTTGAATCTTTGTTTACCAACTGAACGTCCAATGAACAAACCATTTAGATATTTTGTTCAGTTTTAAGTGAATTTACAGTTTAGTTTATATCAAATCACTGACAGACATCTTTCATCTTAATATACTGCGACCACTCCTGCTCCTTCTGTTAGTCTTGTGAGTATTATTGTCAGCTGTGCACAGTCACATCCTTATCTTTGTACTACCTGGCTGTAGGTTTGTTCATTACTCCTTTAAAACCTCTCTGCTCCATGGATAGAGCAACGAGAATGGATCAGGATGAGCAGGGGTGGAGCCAGCGAGGCGGAGATAATCAAACACTGAGTCTTCACGCCTCCCTGTGGCTTCACTTGTTAGAATTCTGTAATAACACTTCTAATGAGCTGCTCTACATTACTGCAGACTGATAATGCTGAAACCATGTGTACACACTACAGACCAAATCATGTTTAAGCCCTACAGATGAGTCTGATGAGTGTTTGATATCAGCTCATACTTTTATCCGTCTATGTAGCCTGTGAGAACATACTTTCTGGTTTCAAATGATTTTCAATTAAAAACAGAAAAAAAAGAGAAAAGGAAACAAATACCCAATGTTCAAAATAAATTTGTGGTAAAAACCTGTCACCACCCTGTTAGAAAGTTTAACTTTATAAAACATCACTGTTCAATCTAAAATTCTTTTCAGATGAACCTGCCATGTAGACGCTTATAATGCTTTTCTTTTGAGAGGCTGGCTGCTGAATGGTTGTTCACACAGAAATGTGACGCTACAGGGGGTGAACAAAATAACACAATCTTACAATTTAATTCAATTCAAAGAAAGAGCCCTGCAATAACATCTAGGTTTGTGGAGATGATGTTTGTGGCTGAAAAACACTAAGAAACTGTAGCCACAAAATACAACTATGGTGGTAGTTTAGTGTTATTTGATAGGTTTCCCCTCGCATTTTCTAAAGACCAGATCTACCAGATCAAGATTCCACCAAGAGCCAAATCACTTATAGGCCAAAGTGAACGACAGAAATACAGAAATACGGAATAGATAGTTTTGAAAAAGACAGCATGGATAAAAGAACTTCATTTCTTTGCCAAAAATATGTGCTAACTGTAGAAAAAGCACTCAACTGAGTGCTCCAGAAAGGGCTGAGGGAAGGAGTAGCTGCCTCCATAGACTGACAATTAAAACAAGAGCTGAAAACTAGTTTCATACACTCAGTGTAAAATAAAAGTGCCATCTTGGTACCATCATGTCACCAAGACACCAAAAGTTTCCTACAGAAACAGTGTGGATGTGAGATGAACAGCCATTTTCTGCCCTGATAGCAGTGGTACAATTGACTTGATACAACACACAACATGTTGGGCAACTTTTTGCATATTTATACATATGGAATTGATTTGTAACTGGGCCCTTCCGGGATCTGCAGATGGAGATAGCAAGGTGACAGGTTGGTCAGGGAGCGAGGCAGGAGGTTGAGATGGAGATCAGGTTTTTATAAATCTCATTTCTGCCGTTGATTTATCAGCTTGCCCCAGTCCCTGTCAGCCACACACACATGTGACCAGCATGGCAAAAGGCTAACTCATTAGTCTGCCTCATCACAGTGGGGGGTTTTGCAAGCGAGCCCGTACACACTGTTATGCACATAGTCTCTTTTGTCTCATAGTCTATCTCTCTTTGCCAATTTCCCTTTCTCCAGTCGGTCTCTTTCACTGTGATGCTTGCGTTCCTCATTTTCATCCCTTTCTTCTTCCTCATTTGATTCATCTCCTTATTCTCTAAGGCTGAGCAGTGGCCTCTCCATCCAGGATTTAATTAAAACAGTTTAAATGGCCAGGGGTGATCCTCATCATGTCATCCTCCTCCCAGTGTCTCTTCCTCCTGAGGTTAATATCAGACTAATCCAGTCTTACCCCCCTAAGCCCTTCCTCAATAATGCATAGCTTCTCTCAGGCCACCAAGAGTGGTTGTCTTCAACAAAAACAGAGCTTACAGCGCACAACTTCATGCAGTCAAAGCCAGACACCTTAAACTTTGTATATTTGAGACAACTACACTATGTGTCAGTGCTTCCTTTGGGTTGTATTTGGGGAGCTTTTAAAATTAAAAGGCGAAATATGATCCACAGAGGCTATTGTAAACATTTTTCAAATTTAGGTCAATCAACATATTTATTTTTATTTCCACAAAACCCCAATTTTTTCCGACAAAACCCTATATTAAAAAGAACAATTGTCCTGCCTGCCTTCACGTTGGACTGAACGTAAACCGATTGCTCCAGCACCAGCACTTTGTTAACTCCAACATTAATACACCAGGGTAGGTGATGGCAGGTACCCTGTTGTTAACACAATTAGCCTGTAAACTCCAGTAAATGCACCAACTTTTAATTAGCTTGACACATCAATCTGTTTATTGGACTCAAACTGTTTTTGTTTTTTTGCACAAAAACACATTGTGTTGACTCAAAGCTCAAGCTGGATGACACTATTGTGATTGAGGAGGGAATTGTACTGCCTTGTTGCTCATTGGGGCCTTCCATAGAAATGCAAGGGAAGGCAATGCACTGCTTTCCATGCAATGCATGGAGGCACCCATTATTCTACACCTCTAAACTGGACTCATGTGGCCCAAACGGAGCAACGTACCCACACAAAAGTGATATCAAATCGACCATCTCAGGCTCGGGATGTGTGTTACTTTTATTGGAGTTTCAACGTAATTCGCAAAAAATTACGTCATTATAAACCAATGGGCAGTATAAAGTTTTTTGTCAGTTGAGCAAAACTCTCATCTGACCACATGGTCACATGACCTAAAGTGTGAAGGTCTGTGAGCAGAACACGTTTTCTTAGCAAACAAACTCCAACACCTACATCTTTTGATATAAACACAAATTATATATCAAAAGGTAGGCACTTGTCTTCTTTCAGGCAATGTCTTTACTTTTCCTGTAGGCTTTATAGTTTCGTCTCAAGTAGCCTCAGAAGGCAGAGAGACCCCTCCAGATCTTGCACCTTTTCCATTCGTCTTTGTCCCACATTGTTTTTTCTGAAGGTGGTGTGAGGGATGTTTATAACTTGCCCTATTTCTGACAAAGCTCTGTAGAAACGTGACATTTTAAAGTAATGTAAATCAATCTCTCTTTTCACTTACAGTCCAAGGAAGCGGTGCACCATCAACACTGTATATGGTGGGGATGGTGTGCTGCTGACCTCAACTCGGGACGTTGGTCGGTGGGCAGAATACTTCGAAGACCTCCTCAATCCCACCAGTACGTCTTCCAGTGAGGAAGTAGAGCCTGGGGACCTTGGGTCAGGCTCTCCAATCTCTGGAGCTGAAATCACCGAGGTGGTTCAAAAGCTCCTCAGCGGCAAGGCCCCAGGGGTGGCTGAGATACGCCCGGAGTACCTTAAGGCTCTGGATGTTGTGGGGCTGTCTTGGTTGACACAACTATCAGATTCTGGAAGAGCAGTGTGGTTTTCATCTTGGTCGTGGAACACTGGACCAGCTGTAAACCCTCAGCAGGGTCCTGGAGGGTGCATGGGAGTTCGCCCAACCAGTCCACATGTGTTTTTTGGACTTGGAGAAGGCGTTCGACCGTGGCCCTCGAGGAGTGCTGTGGGGGATACTCCGGGAGTATGGAGTACCAAGCACTTTTGATATGGGCTGTTAGATCCCTGTACAACCGGTGCCAGAGCTTGGTCCGCATTGCCGGCAGTAAGTCCGGCTTGTTCCCGGTGAGAGTTGGACTTCGCCAAGTTTGCCCTTTGTCACAGATTCTGTTCATAACTTTTATGGACAGAATTTCTAGGCGCAGCCAAGGTGTTGAGGGGATCCGTTTTGGTAGCTTTAGAATTGTGTCTCTGCTTTTGGCAGATGATTTGGTTCTACTGGCTTCATCAGATCGTGATCTCCAACCTTCGCTGGATCAGTTTGCAGCCGAGTGTGAAGTGGCCGGGATGAGGATCAGTGCCTCCAAGTCTGAGACCATGGCCTTGAGCCGGAAAAGGGTAGAGTGCCTACTCCGGGTTGTGGAAGGGGTCCTGCCCCAAGTGGAGGAGTTTAAGTATCTCGGGTTCTTGTTCACGAATGAGGGACAAATGGAGCAGGAGATCAATAGGCGGATTGGTGCTGTGTCTGCAGTGATGCGGGCATTGTACCAATCTGTTGTGGTGAAAAGAGAGCTGAGCCAAAAGGCAAAGCTCTCGATTTACCAGCCAATCTACGTTCCTACCCTCATCTATGGTCACAAGTTGTGTAGTAACCGAAAGAACGAGATTGCGAATACAAGCGGCCGAAATGAGTTTTCTCTGCAGGGTGTCTGGGCTCTCCCTTAGAGATAGGGTGAGAAGCTCGGTCATACAGGAGGGGCTCAAAGTAGAGCCGCTGCTGCTCCACATCGAGAGGAGCCAGTTGAGGTGGCTTGGGCATCTGGTTAGGATACCTCCTGGACGCCTCCCTGATGAGTTGTTCTGGGCATGTCCCATCAGAAGGAGATCCAGAGGAAGACCCAGGACACATTGGAGGGACTATGTTTCTCGGCTGGCCTGAGAACGCCTTGGGATTCCCCCGGAGGAGCTGGTGCAAGTGGCTGGGGAGAGGGAAGTCTGGGCCTCTCTGCTTAGGCTGCTGCCCCCATGACTCGACCCCGGATAATCGGAAGAAAATGGATGGATGGATGGATGTATTTAACTATTACTAAATGAGTCAGCTTCTTGATATGTTGTATAGTTTTTTTTTAAGTCTCAGTTTAAAATAGATGAAAATTCATCGTCTGAGCCTTCTGTCATGCTGCGTGGTGATAGAATTTAGAATGTTCAGGTGTGACATCACACAGAGCCTGTAGACCCCCACATACTCTGGCGTACTTCACTTTGTGTAGGTCCGCTCGTACTCGAGGACCACCGCCGGACATGTCCGCACAATGATCAATTTTTATGACCATGTACTCCGTGTCGCACAATAAACTGCCCGGCGAGAAACTGTGTTCCCATCGAATTGTTTTGTATGCGACACCAATCGTTCTCAGTTGAGAATTGGCTCTATCGCAGCGCAACTGCCGCTCTCTGTGCAGCATTGACAGGTGTGCGGTGGCTGCCTTGGTGGTGAAGAAACGGAGCTAAGCGCCCAACTAGCTCTTAAAACTTGCTAGAATCCATTTGAAAATATTCAAAATGTTTCTCGCCGTCCATCATCTTCATGTCCTTCACCAGTGTATTAAATTCCCCTTCTTCATCCCTGGTCTGGTTTAATGGCCTTATGTACCACCTTCTTTTCTTTTGTCTCTCTTCCTCCTCGTTCATTGACGCCATGACTGAAATTTGTCACAAGAGAATTTTAGGTAATCTGTATGCTAGAGCATGAAGTCTTAACTGTCCATGGACTGTATGCGCGGAGTCCATGATGACTGATCAGCTTTTAGAGTCATCCTCATTCAGTGTAAACGCACAAAGTGATGCAAGGCCCTTCAAAGTTTCTCCAGGAACTTTCTAGTTTATTATTGCCGACCTTCACGAAAGGTGGACAATCATTAATTTAGTGTCTGTGTTTGTTATGCTAACATATCTAATGACCCACTGGAAGGACTTCATTGTAAGTCTACATACACTTACTTTCTGGGAGTTTCAATTATTTCAGAGTCAATTTAAGATGGCTGCCACAGCTAATCAGCCTTACCAAATACAAAAAGGTAGCACTCCTTTAAGTATGTAATGCAGCCCATCTTGCAAGCCAAAATAATAAAGAAGCTGTCACGCAATCTGCTAGTATTCAATGATAAATTTAAAAGTGTTAGTATGTGTTGGGGATGACTATCAGCGACCACCACACCAATTATTAGGACGACTATTGTAAAACGGACTGAGATTTTTGTTTTTAAGGTTGATTACCCATGACCACCATCTTAAATCAACTCATTGATTGTAAAGTCAGTCAGCAATCAAAAGACCAAAAAAAAGAGGCAAGAACTGAGTGTAAAAAAAATAAAATCTATAAAAAACAAACTATTCTTCATGGAAAAAAGTAAATGAATTGTTGCCATTCAACAGAGACAAGTTGAGTCCAGCTAAAAGGATGTAGATTTCTAGTGTGAGCCATATATTAATATATTTAAAAATGGTATATTATTGACTTGAAGTTTTTTTTCCATCAAACTTGTTGGCAATCATCGACAGAAAAGTCTTTAGTGTTTTAGAAAGTTCTAGAAAGTGCTCAGACCAGGATAAACCCAGTTTTCCCACATGGGTGGGGTACTCTACAAATTAAGATAAACATTTGCAAAAACTTGTACATATTCAGACAGATTTTACATATTCATCTTATTTTGGCAATAAATTCAGTTTGGAAGATTGTCCAGCCAATCTTTATGCCCCACCAACACACACACCCAAATCTTTTAATTACATCTGCATAAATCAATATTCATGTCTCACTGGTCACTTGAATAGTAAAGTTTGCATTTAAGACAATTATTGACGCAAATAATCTTCATTTTCTTAATAGTTTTGTAATTTTACAATAAGCAAATGGGCGTTTGTTTCTATGACTTTATTGAAGGTCGATCATCTCCCAGTGGAAGAGACATCTTAAAGGCACTTCTCTTGACACATGAATCAATCATGTGTTTGGTTTTGTCAGAAGCCAGAATAAAGACATGAAGTACAGAGTTCGAACATGGGCAAAACTTAAGTTGAAGGAAGACTTATTACAAATTACTTAGTAAAGAGAGTGCAAAAAGAGTATTCAAAAATTTTGAACAAGCTGAACGAAAATACCTTGAGGTGTTTTTAAAAGTTCTGTGGAACACAAGCTGATGTGGATCTGCTATTAAAATCAAGCACATCTAATGACCTTTTCACCAATAGCTGCGCTTGTGTGTGTGCACGTGTGTGGGAGGAGAAGCAGGTAGTCTTGAGCTGCTAATGAAGACAGGGATATACACGACAACTACCAATTAAAGTTGTCAGAGCCGCAGTGTTCCTGGAGTTTGACAGTCCAGCCTTGCACAGCCGCTGATTTTCCTTTACATGCCTTGCAGCGTAATTAGAGTCTAGTGGGTGTGGTTGGACAGAAATTACCTCATGTGCCATTGTCTTTCCCTCCATTATGGATTTCAAGTTGGCACTGTGCGAAATAGTGTGAGCAGGAAAAAGAACAGTACTCATCTATGAATCCAAAGAAAGAAAAGCACGGCTTCCAATTAAAATACAGGCCTGGATTTATTTTAGACACGAAGATGTGCATGGAAAGCATAAGGTCCAATCTTTACCACTGCAATGCATCTCTGGAACCTGGAATCATCTCAGAATTAAAACGACTAAGTTGGGTATTCACTTCCAAACCAGCATGTGCAATAACTACTTTTACCACAACCAGAAATGGTATTTCATGGATGTTCCCTATAATTTGATAGTTACTTTAATACAGAGAGATTACCCTTTTACTAGGCTGACCTTATCTTGATGAGTTTCTTAATGAGAATCTGAAAATTACTTTAAGAAACTAGACAAGGTTAGGAACACACTGGACTGATGTTAGAGTCATTTAGCATAAAAGCAGTACCACATACAGTGCTTAATTGATCATCACACAGTGCCACTTCAGTTTTCATTATTGGTATTACTAAAATAATAAATCAACTTTTTTTAATACACGTTCTAGTTCCACATATTCATATTGGATGTCCTCTCTGCAGTCACACTTTTCTTAGTTTGTTGTTTCAACTTGATAGTACATAATCTTTTCAAGTGGGGTTCTGTAAAACAATTATGAATAATTAATATTTTACCTGTTGTAGAGAAGCTCTTTGAACAATCTCAGATTGAAGAAATAAAAGTTTAATTCTGACTGAACAAACTAACGGCTAATTCAAATGGGGCTTAAACCAAACTGATGGCAATCGAAAAAGGTTAAAAGCAAGTCATGAAGATGCTAGTTTATAATTTATTGCACCACTCTGTTTTGCAATCCATAATTGTTTACACTGAATTTCACTTTTTGGCATCAGTAGAAACAGCTGCAACAAGCTGTAGCACTTCCAGTGGAGCCTGGGGAACTTCTGGCAGGAGTAAGATTTCTGCTAGAATAACTGTAATGTGACAGTGATATGTGAGAAAAATAGCATTTATATAAACCTATGACATTTCAAATACTGAACATTTTAGACCACAGCAAACCACTTTGGTCTTGGCCCTACTTGGACTTAGTGTTATCTCGTCAAGCTAACAGCTAATAGTTTCTCGTCAAGAAACTATTTCTCCAAACAGAGGTCATTCAAAGAGTTATCCACAAGTAACATCATTGTTCATAATCTTTCCACAAAATCTCATTTTAAAAGAGCTGAAAAAACAACTAAATGCTAAGGTATGGATTGTGGAGTTCAAGATCTTTTACTTTTGGCTTTTAGGGTTGAAGCTTCATATTTTTGGTAAGACCAAGACCTCACTCAGGATGTAGAAATTTTTTTTTTTTTTTTAAACCCAAGTGAAGCTCAAAAAAGTGAAAAAAGGCAGATTTTGGGTTAAAGCTAAAAACAGATCTAGGTTGAGGATGTACAACTTTACCTGATATGCTAATAACTTCATTTTGTAGGCCCTTAATACGGTTTAATTCCTAATTTTGAAGGCTGCTTTGATTCTTTTGTGAAGTTTTTACATTTTCTGAAGATGTTTAGGCTTGACTCTTAAAAGACCAATCAACGAGAAATTTAGCTGCTCAAGGTTTGATCAGATATTTGATAACATGGGAGATTTTTTTTTTTGTGTGTTTCTTTGACTTTTTATAAGTAGTTTCAAACCAGAAAATAACTTTAGTGCATTATACCTGATGAGACTACACTTCCTGCCCGCAAACGCAAGGTTTTTTATTTTCCTTCCTTCTTTCTTTCAAAAGAAACATTTGGCTGGGGCCTTCTGGTGTGATGTTTGAATGTTATCCCTATGTATGTGTGGATTTTCCCCAGTGTCTCACAGACCAAAAACATGCATGTTAGGGTAATTGACAACTCGGTCTACTACATGTGATAGAGTATGAATGGTTGTCTATCTTGTTTATTTGAACCTGTGATGGACTTGCGAACTGTTCAGGGTGTAACCCTGCCTCTCGCTCAATGTCCGCTGGAAATGGGAACCAGCTCCCTACAAGCCTGCATGGAAAAGCGGGAAAAGAAAATGAACGGATGTTTATCAGTAATCTGAAATGCAACCCCTTATAAAAGTTATGAAACTTGTTGCGGTGAAGTAACAGAAAAAGACGGCTGACAAAAAGAGGTAAACACTAAAGTTGAATAAAGCTGAGCGTGGAAGAATGTGGAAAAGGAATAAAAAGTATGTGGGTCACAGAGTCTACACAGAGACCAGAGGAAGGTGTGACAGAAGATGAAGAAAAGCTTTCAGCCGGTGATTTTTGCATGTGTGTATTAGCGAAAAAGATGGTGAAATAAAGAGCAGATGCTGAGTCAAGATGAAAGCCTGGTATTTGGGAACGTGATAATGGTGTCCAATGCATTTCCCTCTTGTCAGGTAATACTAGTGTATGTGTTTTCTTTGAAGTAGAAATTTCTGAGGGCGAGTCTGTGTTTTTTCAAGCTCCCAACTGCAACAATGTTGGGCCATCTGTACTGACGGCATAGGTTAAGGGCTGCCTTGAGGAAATGTCTGTTTTATTTGTACGTTAGAAGCTTCAAATGACGACAAATTGAATAAGAGTGCACTCTGTAACCATGTAGTTTGACGTTTAACCTCACAACCATCTCAGCTATTTCCTGTCAGTAAACAACTCCACTAATGTATAGGAACTAGGGGTGTAGTGGTACACAAGATTCATAGTATGGTACATAAGTCAGTTTTGGGGTCATGATTCAAAATTG
>JAOXNZ010000074.1:5471154-5481175 GCA_028566095.1 Kryptolebias brasiliensis
AAATGAGAAAACATTATTTTTAAAACGTTATTTCCAGTTGGGCCAACTGTTATTTATTTTTCCTCTTACCCCTTGTGCCACCTTGTAGAGTTCATGGGATTTTCAGTGTTTAAGTTAGATTTGTAAAGATTAATTAAAACATCAGTTTAAAAAAGGTATTCAGACTTACGTGGATGAGGCCTTAAACTTTACTAAAGCCAATACTGATGTAGACGGCTTGCAGTCTATGTCAAACATCTTTGCAGAGTCAGGAAATGAACCGGCAACTTATAAGTCACAAATGAAAGCCTTGAATGCCACCAGTTCTTTATATCCTGTTTGTACACTGGGGCTCCTTTATGCCAAGTTTCTGGCACTTTAAAAAAAATGGCAGAAACCTTTTTGCTTTCAATGATTGACCTATTGTAAAAAACAGGACCATTTCACAAGATTTTGCCATTTCCATTCATTTTTAATTTATCCAGTATTTTCCTTTTCACAAAAAAATGTATGTAGAGGGAAAATCGTCCAGAAATAGACAAAGACAGAATGGGAAAACAAGGAAGGAGATAGAAAGAGTTATTAAAAGCATATTAATGTTTGCTCTTCTCCATGGCTTTCCCTCACGAGATCTGCCCGCCGCTACATTAAGCATGAATACTTATTCACACACCAAACACTGTCTAATTCCTCTCCCCAGAGTGCAGGAAAAAAGTCAGAACCAGAGAGACAAGGGAGGGAAGCAGAAATGGTTAAAAAAGAAAAAAAAAAAGATTGAAATGTCACAGAGGCAATGCTGGGATACTAATAAAGCTATGCAAATAGCAATTAGCTGAGCCAATAACCTCTGAGTCAATATCAAGCCACCCAAATGGGAATACCCCAGCGCCAGGCTCATGAGTTCAAAGGTCACGCTGTGATTAGAGATCCCAGCTCAACCTGATACCACTGTGGTCAGAATGAGAGGTTTGCAAAAGTGAGGGGTATCACTGCTGCTTTTATTGAAATAAAACCCCACAACTTCTCGTACGGCAGATACATTGTGCAAACACAAAAGCCTAATTCTGTAAATAAATAACTCATTACCTTTAGTGAGTGCATCATTTTTGTTTAAATTTAACTTTTTCAAATCAAGATTTGTAAGCTCTGAGCCTTGCCAGATTTCTCAAAGACGTCTGGCACAGAAAAAACATCTAAGCTCCAAGAACAGCTTTGTACTAATACTTTTACTTCTTCTCTGGAGATAAAATTAGCATAGGCAATTAGCAAGAAAAACAGCCCTGGCAGTGTCTGAGTCTCAGTACATGGGTGGCGTGCGTGCAAGTGTTCCGTATGTGTGCTCAGAGCTGAAAACGTGGCAAGAAAACGAGGAAACTGACAGGTGCAGTGATCACACTCCTCCCATGCAAACATACCTTCACAGCAAGACAAAAGCACAGTGGAAAAATATCACTGTGCAACTTGTGATTGTGTGTGACCAAAAGGTGTAAATTTCACCCAGTCAATGGAAGTATAACATGGTTTTGCACATTTTTCATCTCCACACTTAAGATGCACTCTGAATAGATTTACAAAGTGAGATTGTGTGACTCTTCCTGGTGGATGTCAAGATTTGTTCCTAAAACAGCTTTAAGATGTGGTTCCTTCTACAGATTCTAAACACATTTAATTAGAATATCTTTGTAAAGGAATTATAAAACCATAATTAGACTTTAGTGACATCTAGTAGCATAGGTTTAGATTGCCACCAACTGAATACTTCAGTCCATTTTAAGTTCTGTTGCTCTAGAATATACAAACACATTACTGATTACCACATTAAGGGAATGCTGGCTTCAGTACTTACTCGTGTAGCCTGGAGAAGCAAGCATGGAGCCATTAAACTAAATGGCACCAATTAAATACCCAGTCTGTACTGAAGCCCAGGCACCTGATCAATGATTCTGAGGGAGCAACTTCATCCCGGTTTTTTTTTTTTAAACTGGGGATGCAAAATTATGGTTTTGTTCTCGCACTTTTTGACTTAAAACCAATCCCATCACCACCAACAGCAGACAAATACTAGATTTGTTTTTCCAATTCTAATGTTATTTTCTTAGTTACAATAAATAAATAAATCCCACCCACCTTTACAAATCTTTAAACTGGTTCAGTCCAACTCATCACATCTGTCACCAGCCACAGTAGCCAGTCAAACATCATTCAGCTTCTGAAGGTGAAGGAGACAGAACAGAGTAAAAACTTTGTTAGATGTTATAGTATTGAGAAGCCAAAAATATCCTCAAGGTTTAAAAATACTGGAATACAAGCTAAGTTACATTGACATCAGCCTGGCAGATGCACAAGTGTGTGAGCGCTAGTGAGCCATTTAAGGTTTAAAAGATATCTAGGCTAAAATTAGGCTACATTTGGCCTAAAAGTGAACAGTTCATAAATATCTTAATGTAGTATAAGACAAATAAGTGTCTACACTTAGCTGAGATTTGTTAAAAAGGGGGTCCCAACATTAGTTAAAAGGGCTCTATCCATTTAACTGAGCTCAACAGCAACACTATGTCTTGGGTACTACGACAATATAAGACCATGCAGAATACTTCTGATAATTATAAATTGGCTCTAGGAGTGAATCTGTGGGTGAATAGTTGTTAGTCTCTACGTGGTCCTCTGATGGTCTGCCAATCTGTCCTGTGTGTACCCTGCCTCTTGCCCAATGACTACTAGAAATAGACACCAGCTTCCCGTGACCCTGCACAGGATCAATCATGTATAGAAAATAACGTTTATGGGTAATGGTTTACTCAGTCTATCTGTTAGCAAAATATCTCACTAACCACTGGACAGATTTTAATGAAACTCTCAAATGAATCATCTACAACTGATTAACGTTTGGAGTCAATCTAATTCAAGATGGCTACCACAGCTTATTGATCCTAGCCAACACAAAAATGGCTACAACTGAGTCAATTTTACAGACATGGATCTAAAATTTGATGTGGTAGTAGCTGAGAGTCATCCCAAAACAGTCTGAGAACTACCACATTTTGCAAAATTTCAAGATACATTGAATGAAATTGCACAATGTTTTTTCAAGATTTGATCAAAATAGCTTTTACACCATCAACTATCAATGTCAGATAATTATCTCTTAAAACACTGGCATGAAATGTGGCAGGCGATATCCATCTATTCAAGGAATCCTAGACTTTTAGTTTATAATTGTTTTTACTTAAAGAATATCTTGTTAACCTCTTCAAGCCTTGAAACATATTTAACTCAAACTGTCTGTGAAGGTTTTTAATCCATGTTAACCCTCCTGAAGCTCTCAAAAGAGAGAGAGACGAAGAGAGGTAGAGAAGCCCTTCTAACTTCGGGTCAATTTGACCCGAAGGCCACAAGAGGGTTAAAGGGTTACATTGACCAATTTTCCGCACATATCCAAATAAACACAAGCTTTACACGAGGACCGGTTCTGATGTGCCGTGCGTCCGGGTACAGAGCAATCAGGAGCAGCATGTAGCTCGAGGCGAAGCAAGACACCACAGAATTCAGAGCAGAAATGCAGCAATAAGTGAATGTGTGTCGATGGGTGATTTTTGAAGAAAGCTTCTAAGTGTTTACAGAAGCCAGAGAGGATCTAAAAGCATAATGTGGGAGTTTGTCCCTCAGTGGATTTCTGGAATATTTTCATTTTATCTTCTTCAGAGGCAGGAAGAGCTTTCAACCCTCTGCTGCTGCTGATGGGAGCGCTTGGTTTTCTAAACGGTAGATATAAAAAAAAAAAAACAACTTGAGACTTTTAATGCACACTTCTTGCTTTCACATGTCTCATGTTTCAATATGTTTTTAAAAGTGTAGTTTCAGTATATCTGCATTTGACATATTTTAAAAAGTATATGTACATACATTCTCGAGTCAGCCCTAAATTTTATTTTGCTAAACTTTTTCACAACCCTTTAAAAGTCATTTTGAATGTTTAAGCTTTGTGAACATTGTTTTTCCTGTCAATATTGGCAGTATTTTAATTCATTTTAGGACAAATTTTTTATTGGACCCATTTTTACCTGAACAATTTTGTTTTCTGAGCCCCTTAACTCAGAGTTTTAACTCATGCAAGCATAGAAATGGCACCTAAACTCAAGGACTGAACGATTGTTGTGTCTACAGATGTACATAGCAGAGAACCAGTTTACAAAAAACATCTTTAGATACTTTGTTAAAGCTAAGTAATCACAAAAATACCCTTGTTCCGATTTCTTTTCTTTGCTTGTAAGCAAACTGTCTCAAATATCTATATTTTAAGCTAATAGCCAAGAAGTACACAGTTGGATTTTGAAAGCAAAGATGAGTTGTCTCATATGTCTATATGTAGGTGTCTTTACAAAATGCATAAGTGCTCAGTGGCCAGTCAAACCATAAATCCATTTTTTTTAACCCACTTTTTCTTTTCCTGGTTGCAGGGAGCCGGTGCATATCTCCAGCAGTCATTGTGCGAGAGGCAGGGGACACCCTGGACAGGTCACAAGTCCATCACAGGGTCACATAGAGACACACAACTATTGACACACTCACTCACACCTAGGGCCAATTTAAAGTTCTGGTTAACCAACACGCATGTTTTTTGGTCTTTTGAATGAAACAAAGTACCCAAACAAAACCTTTGCATCGGGAGAAAAATGCAAAATCCACAGAAAGGCTGGGAGGCGAACCTGCAACAACAGCACTAACCACTGCCCCCAAACAAACCATCACCACCAAAATTGTTTTCTTTAAAAGTTGTTATACACAATGACTGGATAGAAGTTAGTTAAAAGCAGATAAAGTCCAACTAAAATCTTCAGACCTTCAGAAAGTCTAGGGCACTATTGATCATAACCACTTTCTGTAATCAGAATGAAGAACATAAGCAGTGGCCAAACGTTTGTGTTTAGTACTGCACACACTCATACTGTATGTGTATGTGTGTTACAGCCTCATTTTGAGGCTCTAAACAAGTCTGACTGTGATGCAGTAGCCACCAATTAAAGATCAACCAATTTAAAACTTAGAGGAATGAAACATTCTCCTTTCAGCTTTTACTATTATTCATTACTTCACTATTCATTGCCTTGTCTTAAATGTTCTATCTAGGTTAGGGGGTGGATTTTTTTTTTCTCAAGAGGAGGAGTTTAGGTCTTTGAAAGGGGAGGTTTGTTCATGAGTGATGGCAGGATGGAGCAGGAGACGAACCAATGGAACAGGGCCTTGTCTGCAGTAGTGAGGGTGTTGTGATATAGAAGAAGCTGAGCCAAAAGGCAAAGCTTTCGATTTACTGGTCTGTGTACGTTCCAACCCTCCCCTATGATTATGAGGTCTGAATCATGGCCAAAAGAATGAGATCATGAACACAAGTAGCTGAAATGAGATCCCTCCAAAGAATGGCTGGAATCAGTTGTAGAGATAGGGTGAAGGGGATCCTTCATTCGGGGGAAACTCAGACTAGAGCTGGTGCTCCTTTGCATCCAAAAGAGTCAATCGAGGTGGCACCTCTTGGACACTTTCCTTTGGAAGGTTTACAGTCAGAACCAATTGGGAAGGGACCCTGAGGAAGACCCCAAACTCCCTGGAGGCGTTATATATATATATGTATATAGCTTCTCTGACCTGGGAATGTCTGTCAGGAGGAGCTGGAGACCGTCTCTGGGGAGAGGGATGTCTGGGTTTCCTTCCTGGAATTGCTGCCTCTGCAACCTGACCATAGATAAGCAAAAGAAAATGGATAGCTCATTTTGGCATTTCTTGTTTTCTTCTCCATAAAAATTTTGTACATCTTTTTAACATCAAACAAAAATAAATGTAAGAATGCTTTCTGGAAACCTAGAACAGTAAATAATCCCTGTACAGCTGGTCACATTTGAAATTGAGCTGTGCACATAACTCTTTGAACCCTTCTCTGTTTGATTTCTACTCTATTTATGACCTTACTGCATGGCATCGGCAAAAAAATATTTGATATGCTCATGTTTTCTAGATATATGGGGTTAAATGCCACCATTAGAAATAGGACTTGTTGACAGCGTTGAGGCCATGAGTAAACAATATGATAAGAATAATTTATCAGGGCTGCGTTTTTCACTTTGCCTTCGGGTGAAGCTTCTTTATAATCCAATATTTTTCACACTGGAGTAAATCAGCACTACTTATACACGGAGTACAAACATACAATATCTTTTCACATTTTAACTGTGGTTTTAAAGACTTAAAAAAAGAAGACTATTTAACAAAAATGGCATAAACGTAATCAATAAAAAGATTTTTTGCTGCAAGATTGGTTCAGTTTTACAGCGTAAAGACTGACAAGAGACAGTGATTGTTCACACGTGCACAAATGCAGAAATGATGTGGCAAGGATTAATACTGACACCAGTAAATCAACAATGAACCAGAATTTTAATTAAAAAAGATTGAGCACAAAAACAATCACAAGCCGAGTACTGGGAGAGACGAGACGGTGGAGGCTGCTTGGCAGTGTCAAGTTGGTGGATATGAGTGGAGCAAATGAGGAAGAACCAGTCACTGCTCCAGACAGGCAGCTGAATAGACAAAAAGAATGGGGAGACAGGACTGGAGGGAGGGGAGGATTGGGGAGAGTGTTATTGTGAGCAGCGACATGTGATGGCAGAATCTGGGTGCTGGATGTCACTTTGGAACAATCAGGACTGACGTCCCAGGTGGTGTGCAGCGGGAAAAGGGAATTTGCCTTCCAGAGCTGCATCATTTTCCAACCTAATCTTACTTGTAAATAAATATTGTGCCAAAAAAAAAACCAAACAAAAAAAAAAAACCCCAGGAGAATTCTTCAGGACACATTGTCAACACCACAACAGGTCCAGAGTATGAGAGTTTCAATAATAAGACAATAACAAGACAAATTCATGAAAGGGTTCAGAAGAGTGTGAGCGTTTGGTATAAAGTGACACAAAAAGATTCTAGTCATTAATTGATTTAAAACAAACTAAATGGCTCAATTTTAAAAGGTGAACGGTAGCTTTATTTTGACTCAGACATGGGCGTTTTTTAAAATGTTAGTTGCTAGCTCAAAGTTGAGATTTTAAACAAATTTGTAAAACTACTGGTTATGTTGAGTGAGGATAAATTGTAGACACGAGCACAAAAGATTCACATACAATAAAATCTATTTAACTAGTTAAAAAGGGCAAAACACACCTGTGGCATAAAACACGCATCAAAAATGATACCTCAGTTATTATTAATTATGATCCATCCGTGCTGCCAACCACTCTATGAAATAATGTTACCTTTTCAAGGACTCCTGCTCCCTAAAATTTAATAAATGTGCCTACTCAAAGTTGCAATTTCGTGTTTAGCCCAAGAACCCTTTGGCTGTAAACTGTCTTGCTCCTAATGTGCTGGGACCTTGTGGTGCCACAAAATAATATAAGTTTTGCAGCGTGCGGTACACTGCAAAGCTGTTAAATGGTATCTTTTAAGCTGAGTGCCCATCAAGTGTTTCTTCATTCTAGGTCAGAAGAATATTTCATAGGACTGGAACAACGAATTAAACTGAAAAAGCTCTCTTATCCATGTTGTTCCTCGTTACATCAATCTAACCGGAGCAGCTACCATTCTATGAGTGCTATGAGCCCTTTATTACTTGCAGTACCAGCTAGTAAGCATGGGTCTTCACAACTGTTCCAAACCCTCCTGCTCTCATTACCAAAGCTAGTCTGTAAACTATATCAGTTAATATGAACATATTAAGTGGGAGAAAACCTCTTCTGGTTCAGGTTCTCAGAATTTTGAACAAGATTTGAGCTTGCATGCACAAAAACATTGTGTGGAGAGAAAAAAAACAAACAACAACAAAAAAACATGGAACACATAAGAGAAAGAAAAAAATGGTAAAACATTTGTTAATTTCATTTAGCAAAACACCATGCTTGTGTGTGGGGGTGTGGTAGGGGGGTGGGTAGGTAGGTAGGACTTGCAGCCCCACATACCTACAACGTGACGGTGCCCATAAACCAATTTTAAACAATAAATGGAGCCGACAACACTTTGTCCATTTTCCTTTTTTATGTCAGTGAAGTCTACAGGAGACAATTCCTTACTTTTTTTTTCTTATTGGATGCCTGTAAAAACTAACTTGCTTACAGACTTTTCATCAAATAATAAAATGGATCAGATTGTATCAGTGCAAAGACATAATAAACTAATGCACCTAGATTTAATCCTATAACTGCATCGACACACAGCTGCTCTATTGATCCAATCTGATTGTATTTGTGCGAGTCCATGCATCTCTACTTCTTCACATTTCTAGCACGTTGCCCTTTTCATTGGGGTTGCTTGTTTAGTAGCATTCTCACAATGATGATTACTCTGCTCTCAACCATGAATGCATTGTTCCAGTAGACCATTTCTCATATGAATGTTTTGGTTCCCTAACATCTGACAAAGACTTTGTTAATCTGAGTGACGTCCGAGACAGTATGGCATCAATTATGCATCTCTTACTCAGGATCTTCCATCCCAAATGCAGTCTACAACACCACTGCACTCACCTGTCAGCTATATCCAAAAGAACCCAGCTACAACCTCAGAGATCTCTGTCCAGAGGAGTGCAGTCCAAGGAATAGCTAAGATACAGCACAGAACATCAAGTTCCCAGGCCTCTGGAAGAGGACCTGAGCTTGAAGTAAAAGTGCAACCACCCACATGGAGAGAGCGAAATAAGAATTACACTGCTGCTCCAAAAATGGTCATTATTAAACTACAGCTGATGGACCCCACTTTGTAGAGCCATTGTTTAGAATTTGGCAGATTACAGGTTGTCTAGCTGTCAAAAAAGCCCTGTAAATTACTGTATGCCACTGCTTCTTGCTGAGTTGTTCCATATGCTCGTGAATTCATCCGTAATGCATGTAACCTGCATTTTTTGATTAGCCTTAATAGCTGTAATGTTGTAATTTTTAAAGTCAAACTGAGGGGTGCTTTTTTCAGAGAGACCATCTTTGTTCTCAGATTTTAGGATACAGTTTCAAGTTTTTCACATGCCTTTAAACCAAACTCATTCAAAAACTGCTCAAATTACAACATGAACAAAACCAGTATGAAAGATAAAAAGTAATTCAAGCACACCGGGAGGTTTCTGTATGGTTTTGGTCCAGAAAAAAAACTAAAGGTTTTGACAGAGAAAGACAATCAGACTGAGAAAGATATTTAGCTGCTTTGTAAGGAAAGACTGACAGGCTGACTCACAGGGGGGGAAAAAAGTTGTTTTCATCTTCCTGCTCAGTCTTTTTTTTTACCTTTCCATTCTTTTCTATTTTCATCTTGCTACATCTATCAGTCTTCCCTCCCTTCTCACTTTCTCTCCAGCATTGTTCTCTCCGTCAAGAGTTGTCATGACAAGGCTGTTTATTTCTAATGGTTGACATTTCACCCTGTGCTTCTCACCTGAAAGAACACACCGGGAAGAATGCTTCGTGATTTTCAAAGGAACATCTTGTTATTAGCCAGAATTTCCACATTCTAACACACTTGGCACACAGATAAACACTTGCACGGGCACATCGGCATACAGACACATGAGAACTGCACACTCGGGTGCAGAGGTGCATTTAAAAATGGAAAGATCTATCGGGCTTCTTCACCTTTCATCTCCGTGCAGAGAAAAGCAGGTTTCTGACTCCCACATCATGTTCAGCCCTCAGCTGCATTCTCTCTTCCTTTCTTCTACTTTTCTCCGCTTCGCTCCATCTCCTCCCTCGTCTCTGGAATCAAATTATAGTTGGGATTAATAAAAAGATGTGGGCTCTGGTCCAAATGTGTGCTAATAGGTTACAGGCCAATCATTGTGGCTCTCTGACAGAAGCTCTCTGGGAGGATTTAGCTCTATTCTCTCATTCATGCCCCCCCCCCCACCACCCCATCATCTGAATTTTTCCCAATCATTTTTCTCATCTGTTTTTGTCTCCCATTTTCATTTTCCTTCCCCATTATTCCGTTTTTCATAATTTATTATGCCCCCTCCAGCTTTTCT
>JAOXNZ010000074.1:5481275-5497082 GCA_028566095.1 Kryptolebias brasiliensis
TTTATTATGCCCCCTCCAGCTTTTCTATTATTATTTTTCCTGTCAGGAGTTTGACAATATGTCACAAACTCCTTGGTTGCAGTTAGCTAAAAAAAAGATTAGAGGATGTCTAAATATAATCATAAAGGGTGTTTTTTTCTTTAGTAGAAAACAGGATGCATGCAGAGTCTATGGCTTCAAAGTCACGTTGATAAAGGAGTCCCTCAATGCTTTCTAAAATGAAAACTCTCTGTTCCAGCTCATAAAACAATTCAGTCAGGCCTTTAGGTAGACCAAGCTAAAGACAACAAACAGTTGAGGAAGATTTGGTCAAAGTCTACTCTTTAAAATAAATACATCTCCACAACAAC
The DNA here is from genome assembly GCA_028566095.1 of Kryptolebias brasiliensis. Classification (NCBI taxonomy): domain Eukaryota; kingdom Metazoa; phylum Chordata; class Actinopteri; order Cyprinodontiformes; family Rivulidae; genus Kryptolebias; species Kryptolebias brasiliensis. The sequence goes on from JAOXNZ010000074.1 coordinate 5,481,626, forward strand.
AAAGCAAAAAAAACATACAACCATGGCAGACTGCAGCTATCTCAGAAATTAACCACAAGGTTATTCATTATGGACGTACATATCAACATGGGTTAAATGTGTCCAAATTTCCTCCTGAAGCACGCTAATTGCCAAGATGTATTTTTACATCCAACAAACTGTTTAATCTGTCATGAACTTGGTTGCTTCTATTTTACATTTTCCCAACTCTGTCCTCCAATTTCTGCATGATGTTTGACTCATAACTAGGGCTGCAAAACTCCAAGAATTTTCACAGTTGGAAACTTTCAATGGAAATTATTAGGATTTTATAGGAATTAACCTGAATTTTAAAATATTAAAGGTTGGCCCTTAAAAGAGATTTTAAATATAGCAAGAGAAAACGTTATTTTGCATAACCTTGACTTTTTAATTATGGCACCATGCAATGAGAGGCACCACACCCGAAAACTGTAAATGTCACATGGATAATATGTAGGGACAGATGGAAATAGTATCATGCAAAACGTTTTGTTCAGAGTTGTAAATAGTTTTGTTGTGAAATGCAATTTACTAAAGTTGGTTTGGTTTTTCATGTAGATAAAATTACAAAAAAGCTAATTTAATACTCAAATACCACAAATAGTTTTGTTCAGTTGTATGAATGAAGTTTGACATTTTTTGTATATAAATTTTGACATTTCAATGATTTACTGTATTTAGTTTTGTTTTTAAGTGAATACAATGAGGAAAAAACATGAAAAACATGACATGAATATTCTCATTCAGTTTGTGAATTTAGAAAAAGATAAAAAAACTAAACATGTTCAAAATTCATTATATTCTAAAAGTTGTGTGGTTGTGATGTCATAAATGACATCATATACAAATTAGGTCATTCAATTTGTCACTTTTATAAACTTAGGGTCAAACTAAGTTTATATCTGCCTATGACAAAAGAAAATGTTGATATTTCTGTTTCAATATAATACATTGTATTTCAATTGCACCCAATTTTTAGCTGATTATCATAATTTTTATGTAAAGGTTCCAGATTAGAATATTAAAAAAATAAAAAAAACATCTTAACTCCCACGGAAAGTTTCCAGAAAATTACTGGTATTTTTTCCCTTTTTGTCCGATTCAAGAACCTGCATTTGCTCATTCATTTCTAGTACAGTGATTACGCCTGCAAAACAAATTTGTGATCTGGACTTGCGACCTGTCCAGGGTGTATCCCGCCCCTCACACAATGACCTTTGGAATCCTGCATGGTAAAGTGGGAAGAAAAGGACTTGAAGAAAAGGACTTCACAGATTCCCCCGAACACAACATCAAATTCAAGCTGGGTTTTACTATTTGGATCCAATGAAATCTTATCAAATGGTGTTCCATACCTTTGATAGGAGTCTGTCTGGCGATCTATCAAATGAAAACATTTGTTCAGGAAAAGATAGATAAGAAACAGTACAGCTGGGAGCAGGTCGATAGGCCGACACATAAAAGCAGGATTTACTCAAAATGGATTAGATAGCCTTCCTCCTAAACTGTATATTGCAATTGACAGTCGGGGCAGGATCAAAACCAGCACCATGTGAGATCCTGCCAAGGTTTCGGTCAATTCCCATCTATTCAACCGGACGTGGAATTTGTCCATAGGTGCCTGATCCAATTCGCAGCACTGACGTGGACGTGGAGTGAAATTGAACAGCAGACTGAATGTGCGAGGCGGTATTATTGGTCTTTTCCTCCACTGAGGGAAACAGAAGGAGAGGGCCACTCTGTCTGAGGTGCCGTGCACACCTTGTAGGCTGCCAAGCCCCATTAGAGGGTGACAAACAGACGTCCACTCGGCTCAGTGCTGTCAGACCCCGGTAATGAAAGACACATCAGCCTTAGGAAAAAAAAAAAAAAGCAGAGGAGGATGAGGAGGAGGTGGGAGAACAACAACAGGCCAAGCACTGACACAAACACATTTTAAGACTAATGGCTTAAATGTAACTGCAGAGTGATGCAATGCAGGGAAGGGGGAAAACAGTCCCTAAACTATGTAATGAGGTGAAGTCAAGGAACATAAAAAATAAGTACAAACAGATAAAAGGGAATCAGACAAAAGTACAAGATAAAACAGAAGTTTCTGTAAAATCTAATGAAAGAGGAAAAATATGCAAAAGCAAGATGGGAAAAAAAAGCGACAGTCCTCTGCGACTCATTGAGCTACATGTGTTGGTGCCACACCATTAAACGGCAAAATACAACGTCAATAATTATCTCTGTTTCACCCACATTGCTGCCAAGTGATTTAGTAGTACTAATAAAGCCTCGACATAACAAAGCATCCATCTTTTGTGCTGTGGTGGAGGATTGGGCTCCCTATAATAAAGCTAGTTTAGAGTGTTGTTATTCCCTTTACAATGAATCAGAGCTGCGTTTTGTGAGGCATGCAGGAAACCATAACTACATAATAATGAATTATGCACAAGGCGGCAGACAGGTGCAGCTCCAGACATTATGGATTGAGCAGTTTTGGAGTCTTGTCATTGCAAGTTATTGATGCTGGTGTGGAAATAGTTGCATGTTTTTATGGAGGGGATACAAAAGGCAGATAGTGTCTTCCTCCAACCCTGACCACTTTATAATCTTTCCAGAGAGGAAGGATGAGACTCAGCTGTGTCCAAGGGGAAATGTGTTGTCTCTTCACGGATGTGGAGCAAGCGGCCTTATCAAATCTATATTTCTTCCTCAGTGATCCCTTGAGAAGGGGAAAACAGAGGAAAGAAACAGAGAGTGAGAATGGCAGTTGGGGGTTACTGGATTGATTAATTTAATGGCCTTTGTGCCACATCAAATGAGGCACTTTTCACTGCTGTTGGCTCTTAAGTCAACCTGAGAGAAGTGTGTTCAAGATGAAATGTAATGAACGCCTGAAAAAAAATATACATATAAAAAAAAACAACCTATGATTTAAACTGGTGTCAATTTTTGGAATGAGAGTTTACAGATATTGCTCAGATGAATTCTGAGACACTGAAAAAAAAATACAAGCAGCATAAAGGCATCTCACGTTGAAAATCTTTAATGTAGACAAACTGGTATCTTCAGTGCCGGACATTTACTTTTGTTTATTTACCACCTTACAAAAAAGTAAAACTATAAAGTTCAGGAGGAGAGCTTTGTTTAAAAGCCTCAGTCAAAATAATACAAAAATCTCAAAAGATTATGAAAATAAAAAATAAATGTATTTAATACTTTACAGTGTTTAAGTACATATCACTTCCTGTGTCTCAGTTCTTGGTATCGTTCATAAATCACATCATATTTATGTAAGTTTGGGTCATATCTACCATGGACTCTGTGCTATTGTGAGATGGTAATCTGACTATATCTGACAACAAATGTAAAATCTGTGTTGGTCCAAACAGATGAAGTTTGGAACAACTGGACAATGAATATTCAAGTTCCTGCAGCATGGTGAACAAATAAAAAAAATATATGCAACAATGGACAGGCTTTTTCATTAACACTTCATTTTTATGCTAGGCATCTAAAATAGTTTTCTATATCTTTGTAAAATATAATTTTAATCAAATCTGTAGTAGGCATTATATAAAAGAGCAAAGCCTAAAAATGTTTGAAGTTTGAAGCATAAAACGTGGTTTTCAATGGCTTACATGGTGGCACAATGACCACAAGTAAATATTGGCCATTACACGTTTTATCAAGTGTGAAAATTCTGGTAAAGATTAGATCATGTTTTTATGAGGTGCAACAAATTCCTGTTTCACGGTAAAACATGAAAAATACAATGCTTGAAAACGCTAAAACAATGTGAAACATATAGGGCACGGCAGGTTTTCAAGATTTTTGCTTTTAAATTAAAAGTTTTATTCAAATTTAAATCTTTTACGAGTAACTTAATAACCTTTTTTGATGTACCTCTGTTAAACACAGTTTATGATGTATATACATGTTTTTTTCATTTGCTCAATTACAGGACTTTGCAGCAAAATAAGCACCTTAAAAATACTATTTAAGAAGAAATTCAAGAGCACATCATGGCGTTTTGGTCTTAATGAGGCAGTTTGCTCCAAGAACTGTCAAACTGTCACTTTGTCACAAAATAATTTGCTTTAATTAAGTGCAATGGAAAATAAGAAAAACAACTTGTTTTTCTGTCTATCAAGAATACAGTTTATGGTGAGAAAAAAAACAAAAAGGAAAAAGAAAAGTTTTAGGTAATTTGGAGCCACTAATTTCAATAAATGCAAACAGATTGATATACTCCCTTTAAACTGACAGATTTTCTTTATATGAAAAAGGAAAACAAAAAAACAATACTTTGTGTGAACCTTCACCAGACCAACCGACTTTAAACGAAGTGTTGTTGTTGTACAGTGTCTGTCTGTATGGTTCCTCTCAATGGAAAAAGACATTTCTATTAAGGTTTGAATGCTTGAAAAGCAGCACACCATGAGTAACATCAACACCACTGAGCTATTCAATGGCAGCCTGACAAAATCATTACGCTGCTTCCTCTCAGGTTAAAACTCCACACTAAACGGCCTCTCAGGAATACGGATCGGACCTGTAAAATGGTGAAAGGGCAGGTTAATGCAATCAATTATTTTTTAACTGTAATGGCTATGCAAGAGTGCTTGATATACCCACACAGTCCATCGTGTAATGTAATGGGCCTCAATAATTCTTCTGTGTGGGTTTTTGCTGCCATTGTCCCCCTGATGACATTTCAGAGGGACAAAAGATCAGGCCATCGAAGAAGATTTGCATTTTATGCTTATGTACCTGTTTTAGGGAACAATTACAGCTAAATGTTGCAATGAACAAGACAGCAGAAAGTGTAAATCTTTTGATTTAGTCTAAAATAGCTGTACAACTGTTTATATTTTTTAAAATTCTAATGTGGGTTAGTTTTCATGCAGATTTCTACTGGTTTCCCTGAGATTATTGGCAGATGGCAACCATCTAAATGTAAAATAAAAAAGATAAACAGATCTCAAACATCTGATCGTCAGGCAATAATATCAATCTGAAAAACAAGACTGCATGCTCCACTTCTATTGGGTGGAAGTTACTTTTCACTGTCTTAATGCAACCATTTCAATTTATAAAATGGCAAAAGAAGCTCACTTGCTGAAGTTACATCAACAAATCTAAAGTGAACCAAAAAAGTGTGCTACTGTTAGGTGGGGGAGGGTAAATGCATCAAGTTAAAGAAGTCAACGAAAGCTGAAGGAAGCAACAAGTTTATATACGGAGATTGATGAAGAACCCAACAAAAGTAACTGATGATGCTGATGAGTGATCTGAATGTTTGTGTCCAATGAAATTCCTACTTGAATTTAGGCAGAGTTCATGTTAAGCCAGTATCTCACTGGGCTGCGACCAAAACGTCTCAAACTGTTCTGGGAGTCCTCAGTCGAAGAGGCGTGCAATCTTGTTGCACAAATTTTGAGCTTGTTCAAAAGATATATGTGTGCCAAAATCAAAATAATTGCCGAGCTGTGGTGTCTCAAGCTTGTCTTAATTTAGTTTCCATATTTCTAGAGAACTAGAGCTATATTTTGACACCTACATAGAAGCTCTCCTATGACAAATCTATTGAGGCCACAGACTCAAATTTCCAGATCTAAAAACCATCTCAGTAATAATTTTAAAAAATCTGATCCAAATCTTAATTTCAAAAGTGTACCAGCATATTAAATAATAAATGTCAGGATATCCAAGGTGGGCAAGGAAATAACGTGCATGGTCTTGAATTACTATTTGCAAGTGGTGCACATGAAAACAGGTTGTGGTTTATCAAAAATTGGTCGTGCAAAATGTGACCGTATGGCTCACTTGTCACTTGGTCACAAACAGTCAGAATGAAGTAAGACAGCAACAAAAAAATTGCAGATTTTGCCACCCAGTGTCCAACAGTTGCAGCCCAGTGAGATACTGGCCTTAGCTGAGTCTATTTGTGCTTCTGTTTAGATAGAAAACATGAATTTGTTAAATGAGACTGAACTGACTGGGAAACTAGAATGGTGCATGTAATTATACGGCACGCGTCTTCACCACTCAGCTTCATAAAGTTGTAAAATATATTGCAAATTTTCCTTGAACTAAAAAACCTAAATATAAATCCTTCTTTTGACATGTTAATGTTTTGCTGCTGAGAATGTAAAATGGCCACACTCAAAAATCTATTACACCTCATTTTATCGACATTTTCTACTTCACGGGCTATTCTGTCAACTGGTGTGACATGTACTTCTTTTTCATGTTCAAACTCCAGTCAACATCAAAGCTAACGTAAAGCGCATGCTACTGTTTATAGTGCAAAAGCAGCCCATTAACAGTAAACAAAGCTGGCGGCAAGTGACGTCACTGAGCAAATGAGCTTGCATCACATGAACACACACTATGGGTGGTTAAAGGAACAGGATGGATTTTTTTCCACACACACACACCCACCATCACCCCACTCCGGGGGCCCTCATTACAGCAGGGAGTGGGTGTAAAAATACATGGCTTGGCATGTGAATAAAACAGCATGGGGGAAAGATACTGGGTCCTGTTGCGTCAGTCTGTTTCCTCCTTATTAGTCACCTTGTGGGTTTACATGTGCAACTGACCACAGTTGCTGTCTGCAGTGACTCTGTGCAGAGGCGTGTGCAATATGACAGCGAGGAAGCTTCTTATTTGTTAGCCCGAGGCAAAACATTGAAGCCAGAATCCACCTGCTGGGTTTCCTGGTGTCACCTAAGCAGATCTATGGTGTTCAAGTTCAGCTTAGGGCTCCTGCTAGATTTGCTGTTTCCTGGTGCGAGTTAAAAGACTGATCAAATCTTTTTGATCCATCCTAAATATATCAAGAAGTAAAAATTGTGTCGATTAGGCAACAGCACAGAGAAACCCGCGTATGTAGTAATAAAATCTTCCCGTTATAAAAATACATCCGAACAAATTTGTTCAAAATATGTCATCTAAAATGTAAGTTCAAATGCCTAAAATGATCCAACTTTTATGTCATACATGAAAAATGCATGAAACATTTGTTAGCAAATGCTTATTTCAAAAGAGGTGTAAAAAATGAAAAAGTTCAAATGATTGGTCAAATCTTTAAGTTTTTTTTTAAACAACAACAACAAAGGTATAAATAATATTTTGTTGTATAAAGCTTAATAAACAACCTCAGATTGGAGAAGTAGAGTTTAATTCTGACTGGAGTGAAAGGCTATAACAGCTAGTCTGAGTGGGGACAAGACTAAAGGGGATTTCTGCCATCTTCAAACAACTGCAATCTTATGAGTTTCAAAGCAGTTAATGACACTTTATTAACCCTTCATAACACCGCCAGTTTTGCTTTACATGGTTATGCAGAATTATTACAATACTCCTGCTGGAAGTGATACAGCTAACTGCTCCTGCTATTTGCACTTGCAAATACTGTTGATTTCTGTGTAAATAATTGCGTAACGTAACATTGACAGCAATGTAAGGATTTATAAGTATGAAGAATATGAAAGCTTTCCATAGAACTGTACTTCAAAAGATCTGAGCTATTTCTTACCAACTTCAGTGTTCATATGTTGATGTAAAGTGGACACAAACGCACATTAAAAAAAACAAAAAACACTTACGTTTAACACTAGGTTCACTTACTTATTTTTAAAAAGCCTCTTTGTTTTCTAAATTGAACTTTTAGCAATTAGATGGAGTGAAATGTTTCCCTTTATGGAAAAGTCATTTTTTATACAAAACATGGAAGGACAAAGATGTCAATGTGCTGCCTGCACTGTTTGATTGACAAGAGATCTCAAATAAACATACAGCAATAAGAACTACCCTCTAGGGATTAAATTAAAAAGTAAAAAGTGAAAAAAGCAGAAGAATGTCACAGGTGAGAGCTTTAAAAGCTTCCTCTGGTGTTGCAGAGAGCCACTGATGAGAGTGCTTTGTGTAACTGGAATAGCCTGTCTTTAATAACTGCCTTGAATAATGTGGTTCATTGCATTTGACAGTCAAGTTCTGTTGCAAATTACACTATAGCGGCAAGCACAGAGCGCATATACACATCTTAAAAGCCACAGACTGAACTTCTACTTTACTGCCCACACTGCAGACAGATGACAGCTACTTAGCCCTTTCCAATTATGTCTTTAAGTTAATTGAGAGGAACAACAAGCATATTTTAGACTGTCGTCGTATTGATGGGCATTCTGCACTAGCGACAACTATTAAAGCTTGTTTATGAAGGTAACATGAGGGTAATATCCATATTGTTAATGTTTATGCAGCAAGTACTGTTCCCCTCATATTATATGAGAGTGAGCAGCATGTGCTAGATACTTAAATATAACATCTGAATGCACAATCAATAACTTTCCTCCACTTTCTCTTCCCGTTTCTACGGCCGTGTGTTTATAGGGAGCTTTAAAAGGCTTTCTTTCAGCTGCTCAGCTAATTTAATTTTAAATCTGGCAATTGGCCGATGTAATATAGGGCCTGAGCTGTCATCCGGGAGCTGCATCAAATCCTTAATAATGAACAGGGATGCAACCTCAGCTACCAGACTCAACCAGTGGCTCTGCTGAGAAACACAGAGACAGAAGATGGTGTTGAAAGACAGAAGATTTCAAAAGGCATTTCTTCGGATTTGGCAGAACTCAATATTCTTTTGAGGAAAAAGAAAAAAAATCTATACCTTAAAAGGAGAGGGAACACATTAACATGGTCATCTAACAGGGAAATTGGAGAGCAAATTACAGATTGAATTATGGCGTGGGGTGAGTTTTCAATTGAAAAGTGATAGTTGATGTGATATCTTTGGCCCTCTGATCAGAGGTTAAGTTAATTTTATTCACTGTTATTCTATAATGAACATTGTCCATTTCTAATCCCAACTTGACAGTATTGAATAGAGTGTGCGGCCTTTTTAAACACCTAGGTGCAAATAAATTACAAGTTTCGGGGCAAAATGTTCAGAAACACTCCTGATGACTATTAAAGCGAACAATGAATAAAATAGTGTTGGTTCTTTGGGTCATAAAAACCATTTGGTTTTGTGTTGCATTGGTAGAATAACTCACTCAGACAACACATCACTGGTAAAAACTTCAAAATATTGAATTGCTCTAGCCATAGACCTGTACAGGAGTACCACAGACAGAACGCAGGCTGGTGTAAAGAAATTGCATAAGGAGCAACAAATACTCATCTGCACAAAACTGACAAATGACAGCTAGAATTATTTTAAACTTGGTTTAAAAGAAAAAAACTGATATTTGGTAAAAGCTGATTTAGTTCTTTATCTTCCCATCTCCTGTGAATGCACACTACTATACACCAACCATGAAAAACAAATGCTGAATTTACAGATCACAATTGTTTTATTTGGTGTATGAAATGTCTATTTTACATTTTGGCTGTTGGGCATGACAGTATGGTAAATTTGATTCTCAGGTTTCTGTCAATATTTTGAATGTCCCTGAAGTAGTTTTGAAAATCAAACAGCTGTTAGATTTTTCCCATGAATGACCCCAAATTTATTTTAAAACAAATATTTTATTTCTTTGTTTATGAAAAAAGCTACATGTACATTTCTAAAAATAACAAAATAAACATGCCACACCACTAAGTTGCGAGAACGTTCACACGAATGACAACATACAGACAAACATTCATAGCTTGGCCAAGTATTCTCTTAAAAACTTGCTTTTTCTTTGATATCATTTTCATCTTCCTCTCACCTATTCTTTTCAGCACACAATCAAAGTGTAATGGCAACAGGATCAAGAAAAAGCTAAACAAAAGTAGAAAAAAAAAATCTGTTAAAACAGCTCCACTGTTTTGATTCTTAGGGCACAATAGCATTCATGCACAAAATAAGGTGCTACATCAATGTTTTTGAAAAGCTTCACACCTCCAATCCACATATACACAGACAAAAAGATATACTTTATAAAGTATTTTTTAAAAATCTCACTTCCCCCCCCACCAGAAACTCAATTAGTGTGTGAATGGGAGGTGGGAAAATGCAGCAAAAAATCTGCTTTTAAAAATACCCAAAGGAGCCTAAATGCTGTTCATAATGGTTCATAAGTCTTTCAAGTCTATTACAAGGTATGGTTAGCCCATGAAAAGTGTATTATTTGAAAGTTAACTTTCTTTATTTACAAAGGTTCTGACAAAAAAAAATTACAGACTAAAAGTTAAATGTAAGAAACACTTGGGAGGGTAATGCTTACTATAGTGTATGTTTTTCTCAGTCTGGGCTGGTATTCATAGCAGCTAAAAACATTATTAGACTTATGCCTTCTGCAGTTTTTTGTTTGTGGATGTTTTTGTTTGTTTTGGCTTATTTCACAGTCATGACTGACTGTGGGGGCGGTTGTGGCTCAGTGGTTAGAAAAGTCGTCCTCCAATGAGACAGTTGGAGGTTCAACTCCAACAGTATGCCACATGTCGAAGTGTCCCTGGGCAAGACACTGAACCCTTAATTGCCTCTGATGTGTAATGTGATCTAAAGCAGTGATTAGACTTTATAGAATGATTTATTCAGGTTAGCTTTGTAGAGATGTAGTAGAGTGCTGTAAGAATGTGTGTGTAGATGGGTAAATGAGGGCACAGATTGAGTTGTAATGCGCTTTGAGTGGCCTGGTTGGCTAGAAAGGCGCTATATAAGTACAGTTCATTTACCATATTTGTTTCCAGTTCAAAGATCTCTCCAGAAAGAATTTATTGCCTGAGTCAGTGTAGAAACTGACTTCTCTTCACAGCTATAAACTCTGAATCAATTGAAATGAAGAATACCTGAACATTGAAAATCGAACGACAATAAGAAAGAACAGCTAAAATGGGTTAAACATGTCATGAGGCAGGTTCTTCAAATTACAATAAGTAATATTTATGAGTGGAAAATGGCCTCAGAAAAGCATAAAGTTGGTTATTCTGTCCTTCTGTGCTCCCTCTACATTCACATCTCCTTTTCGTCCTGCTGGAGTGCTCTCTGAGCTTCGAGGCAACCTTGATGAATTAATCCAATAGAAGGAATTGGTCTTTCAAATGTAAAGGGCACCTTGGTTCTGGTAAGTAGCTCATGAAAGGAAGAAGGTAAAGGGGCACGAATCAGTATGAGAGAGAAGTTTAATGGACAAATCTGAAATAATTTGAAAGTGCTTGACTGTGTGCCATAGCAAGTCAGAAGGGGGAAGTGGTTTTGTGTTAGGGATGTGCATGGGCTTTTGAATGGAACTAAATAAATAAATAAAGCCCAAACCCAAAGTTTAATTTTTAAAGTAACTCTGCTGCATTTGGTAGCTTTATGCTCTTTGGCTACTCCTACATTTGTGGGATGAAGATCACCAATAAAAATAAATAAATAACACCCTGTCTAAACACTGCACATGGACATGCCTGATTTGGTGGTTTGGCAAAGGAGGCTGGCAAAGAGCAAGGTGAGGTATATGAATTTAAAGCCCAGCATGAAAAACATTAGTTTGACATTATGATACTGGTCACAAGACACAAAAATAGTTCTACTTTTACTGTAATTTGATTTGCTTTTTGTTAATTCACATGGTTTGTTTGAATAAGGTGTCTAAATGCAACATTAATGCATCATATACAAATAATTGCCATGAAATGTAATCTGCTGGAGATGCTTCTGAAAGGCTCAAAACTTTCAAACCAAGTCAGACTGGCAAAAACTGACAAATTTTATATGATTAAAAAAAAACTGATAAAATAAGGTAACACTACATATACTTGTATATTCTTATTACTGCATGAGTCAATTCAATTACTTGACTAAAGGAGATCACAAAAATATGGAGCTATAAATGTAAACTTCATTTTTTGGTTCTGGCACAGACTGCTGTGCTTTCACTGAATTCTGTTCTCCTTCATATGGAGCCTGACTGCAAAATGACTAAAAACTTTTCAGTGTTTCATAAGGAAGAAACGAGGAGTTGAAAGGCTGGAGAAGTCAAAATCAGGTCTCTGAGACAATAAAAAAATTTTAAAAAGATTTCATTGTTGCATGAATTACACTTCCCATCAGCTGTCAAATTATTTTAGACTCACTACCTCATCTTCTGCTCTCGCCATACCACCCCCCCCACCACCACCACACACATACACACCTTCAAAACAGCATGTTTGAAATCAGAAAGTTTATCATTCTTTACTTTCATACATTTTTTTGTTGTGTTTTTATACATTATAATATTGCATAGTTATGCGCATTTGTTTGTCTTATAGTTCTACATATTTTATGCTTTTTATAATACATTTGGGATGGGTGGGTGGCACAGTTTAGGGTTTACGTTTGCAAGTTTATTACAATAATAATTTTTTTCACTAAGTCACCGGGACGTACAGTATGCCTTGTTGTGTAAACTTGGCAATACACTTTATTCTGATTCTGATTAATAGGAGTTGTAGGGATTACATGCAACAAATAGACAAGGTTTGAAGGAAACATAAAACCCTTTGACAATAACTGAGTAACACAACCTTTGTGAGCTTTACATCTGGGCTTTACAACTCGGGATTTACTGTGTTAAGAGGAAGGAGAACCAATTAGAGTGCAGGGACTAAGGGAGTTGTAGGCCGTCTTAGGTTGTCATTTGCACAACTAAATCTGCAGCATTCATCCAACTATGTATCCATCTATTTTCTTGTGCTTATGCTTGGTTGGATTGCAGAAGCAACAGATCCAGAACAGAAACCCTGACTCCTCTTTCCTTCTTTCTTTCTCCAGCAACATTCTCTAGCTTCTCCTGTGGGATCCCATTGCAGAGGTATAAAATTCCTCCAGTGAGTTCTGGGTCTGTCTTAGGGTCTCTTCCCAGAGAGGGGTGTGTACGAGGTATCCTAATCAGATGCCTGTATCACCTCAGCTGACTTGTTTGGATGTGGAGGAGAAACGACTCTACTCCGAGGATCCCCAGAAAGGTAGAACTCCTCACTCTAAGGCTGAGTCGTCAACCACCCTATGGAGGAAGCTCACTTCAGCTGCTAATCTCTAGGATCTTGTTCTTATAGTCATGATCCATTTCTCATGACCATAGGTGAGGGTTGGAACAGAGATTGACCAGTAAATCAAGAGCTTTGACTTTTGGCTCAGCTCTGTTTTAACCATGACAGACGAGAGCAACACATTCAGAACTGTGGAGGAGGCCCCAATTGATCAATCCATCTCCTGCTCCATCCTGCCATCACTTGTGAACAAAACTCCTAAACTTGATGCACAGACTCACCACAAAATCCAAGTACAAGATGAACTGGCTAGTTTTGTGTTCCTTCTAGTCAACCTAAAATACCAAATAGATTATTTTCCATATTTAGTTTCTCAAAGCCTTCAACCAAGCATGTACTTCACAGTTTACAGAATTAATACCTGGTAACTTGTTGTTTACTGAGTAACTGAGTGTGCAACATCATTGTGTTTTTAAATAATTTGTTTGATTAACTGATAGATTTTTATATTGATTTTTACTGTAACCATGTAATACATTAAATGCCAATGATACTACTTTAAAGCAAGGCCTTAACATATGTTTAGCTCATGGCAACCAAGAATTTGTTCTTGTTAGCAGGGTGTTATACTAGTTCAGAGACATTCCTGAGGCAGTTCAGATTTTGTAGCCCTAAGGAAATAAAACAAAAAAAAAAAGCTGAAATATATAATAAAGCTCTATTTACATGCAGTCTAACTGCTCTTATGTGGAAGAGATCAAAGAAAAATGTTGCTCTTCATCAACCATTCTCTGTACTAATACAAAAGACCTTAGACATGCATACACTTTGTTCTGGCAGTCTTAAAACAAGAGAAAGAAAGAAAGAAAAAAGGTGATAAGTTTCAATTGAACATAAACTCAATCAGAGCAGCTGAGATTGGCCTTGTGAGGATGAAGCAATGTGACAGGCCTAAAGAGGTTAGATGCCAGGTTTATCCAATTATAGCCCGGCAATAAACAATTCCAGAAACTCTCTATCCCCCAGTCGGCTCATTGCTCCCTCTCCCGCCGCACTCAGTTTGAAACATGACCCACCATCTGTATCCATACAACACTGACGGATGCCACTGCCTTGAGCACTGATACTACTAGTGATGAGTGTGCAGGACATGGGTCTTCCAATGTGCTCTAGTGGGAAACAGCCAGCCCTTGGTGCCCCCTGCCCGCTAAGCGAATATTCGCAGACACTGAGATGGCATCGCTTTTTTTTCCAGATTAGTGGAGAGCTGTCTGCAGATGATGATAATGAGACACTCAATTTCCCCTACTCTGGCCATTTGAGAGGCAGTCAGACGGCTGGATAATCTGGTTTACGTCGGAGATCTCATCCATCGAGTCCCAGTATTGCGTTGACATTAGAACTAAGACGTATTAGCACATTAGCCTGAATGGGCGATGATGTGCTCTAAGTCAGTTAAGCAGAGCATGATAGTGGCTCTGTTATGGTTATGGCTTTATGAAGTCTTTGACAACTTCATTGATCTCCAGAAGCACCTGCAAATGACAATGTTTAAGTGAGCAAGCAGATGGTCAGAAATTTAAAAAATGATGAACACATAGAACACAATTGCCAAGTTAAAATGATCCAACATGATCTGAATTAAAAGCAAACCAGATGATGCTAGAAAAACAAGTTAAACAGGTAAATGAAAGGCTTTATCTGCGTTTTCACGCATCACGTTAAGAACACTGAGATTAAATAAACTTGTTGGAAATGAGGAAGCTTTGAAAGAATAAATTTTGATCCTAATTTAGCGGTCTGGATGGATGTTCCTTGAAGGAGCGGGAGCCCTGCAGTCTAGTCATTACATGCCACAGGCCATAGACGCAGATCTATAAATGTTTGGTATTAAACGGACCCATTGATGGCCTGCCCTCACTCCCTTTGCTCCTGTTAATGGAGCTTTTATGAATCTCAGGCCTCATTTGTCTCTTATGGTTAGGGGCTTTCTGCAGTCTGAATTGTGTAATAATGGCAAACCCAATTTGCTTTGTGCTACGTTAATCTCAACACGCCCCTTCTCTCTCTTTCATGCTTCCCTAACTGCATTCAGCTCATTCATCAATGATTCTATTATCACTCTCTTCTTTCAACTGTGTGTGCATGTGTGTGTATATAAGGAAATCATAAAATAAACCTAAATTATGCCACTCTACTTGTAAGAGACAAGAAAGGCAACGCTGATGAAATTTTCAGAAAAGTCATTAACCACAGCGGCATTATCTTCTTTAAAATTCTTTTTTTGTTCAAAAACCAAAGTATTCTCTCAAACAATTGAATGTTTTTAATGAAAAGTCTTTTTAAAAAGCAACACAGAGTGGACTCTTTAGTGTTGCTGTTTAAGCTGCTAGCTTTACAGGAATTTACAGGGCTCATTTGTTTTGTTGGATGCAGAAATATGTCAAAATGCTGTTATTCAAAGAAAGAATTACAGCACTTCCTTGGCCTT
>JAOXNZ010000074.1:5497182-5509336 GCA_028566095.1 Kryptolebias brasiliensis
TTCCACTTTCACTTCAAGCTCAGGTCCTCTACCAGAAGTCTGGGAGCTTGAGGGTTCTATGCAGTATCTTAGCTGTTCCTAGGACTGCGCTCTTCTGGACAGAGATGAGGTTGTTCCTGGGATCTGTTGGAGCCACTCTTCCAGTTTGGCCGAGGAGGTTGGCACCAGGATTTGAACTCTCAAACCCCTGATCAAAAGCTTCACTTAAATCCATAATTGTTCTCCAGAAAGACATACAAAAGTTTTGCTTTCTGACTCTAATTTGTCAACTCTACCTGTTAGACTGTATGAAAGTAGAGAAGAAATAAGCAGCCTATCTCTTGTGAACAAAAGGAAAACAATAATAATAATTCAAGCTGCAAGCAGCTTAAATTAGTCCCACATCGTGTGATTTAGAGCCAACCGTATGCAAACAGCAAGGGATTGGAATTCGCCATTCTGCCACGCCCACATTATCCAGGAACCAGCCAGTGTTGAGAGGATTCATCATCGTGTTATTCTATGTCACTTGACACAGGTTTCAACTTATATGAATCAAAGAGTAAAAGTAAGACATTCAGCAGAAAAAAACAGGTGACTTCCTGTTGGAAGGGGGCAGGGCTAAGGTGATGGCACATATTGACCATGTGAATGTGATGAGTGCTGGTCTGTAATGACACAAAGAAAGTCTGATGCAGATGTGACATTGTATGCAGTGATGTGAGGAGAGGTTCTTGACTGGTGAGGCACTGACTCCTCTGGAGTCGGTTGTAAAAACATACAAACCCAAAATATAAGCTTATGCAACAGGTCTCATGTGTGAGGTCTCTCATGAGATTAAATTGGTTCTGTAAAAAATAAAAAAATGATGAGATCGGCAACAAGTGGTTTCCTGCTTTCTCTCGCAGCAACGTGCACCTGTTCCCTCTTGTGCCTACGGGGCTCAGCACTGCCCCCTATCAGTGCGACACAGTACTTTCTGGCTCACCCTGTGCATTTTCACTGTGCATTTATCAGTCAGTGTGTGTAGCACAGCGCCGTCAGAGGTGAGGCACAGCTCATCGATTCCTCACCTCGCCCCTCTCTCATGTATTTGAACAGGAAATGAACAAGTTTAGCAATTTTGACCATAGAAATGTTGAAATCATACAGAAAACAAATAGGACAAAAAGGTTGGATTTGAAAGGACACTGAAGAAAAATGATCTAATATGAAAAATAGCCCCCTTATGAGCTTAAATGTGAATTTTCTACTCTTTATGAATAAATAAACCACAGCAAGTTTTTTTTTTTTTATAACAGGTGAGGCAGTGCCTCCCCTGCCTCCCCTGACTGCACATCACTGCTTGTATGTGGAAGTTATTACACCTTGATGTTTAATGGCGAGATGTGAAACTTTGAGGCCTGGCCACGCCCCTTCTGCATGCATGAAAACTCACCGTTTTGATAATGTTTATTCGGCCATGCCTTATGAGCAAACTAACCAAGTTTCAAATCGATTGATCGAAATCTCCAGGAGGAGTTTGATCAAATACGGAGGCAGTCAACGTCCAAAATGGGGTAAAAATCCGACCTTCTGATCCAAGATGGCTGACTTCCTGTTTGGTGTACAGCTTGGTTGCAAGAGAGTTTCCTGTAGGTCTTGGGGAGTTCAACAAGTGTATTAAATTTAATGCTTTTAGAACAAAGTAAGGTCAATGCGGAGGGTATTTTGAAAGCTGCCAGGTGGCGCTGTAGAGCAGTTTCTTTTGAGATGTTGACCTTAAAATACCTAATTTTCACACAAGCCGGCTGCATCTGCCAAGTTGGGTGAGTTTTCATATATGTTTAGGCCCCCAAAAAGCCAATTACTTTGACAGAAGCATAATAAAAAAAGACCTATTAAAAAAAAAAAAAAAAACACTTTTTAACTGTTTGGCATCCAGGATGAAAAAGAAGTTCATCTAAAGCTATAATCTCACTGGGCTCTGACAGAGAATTTGCGAATGACATTTGCAAATAACTTTTTCAGAAATGTTTCAAAGCCTTCGCAGAGGTTTCTCATTTTGCATGAGTCGAAGAGCTGTGCTCTCATTATACACATGTTGGACACATTCAAAAGATTTGCATGACAAAATTTCTTTCAAAATAGATGAACAGTCATCAATGAGCCAAATATTTTGAGAGGGCTTGGCGACTTATAAATGGTCAAGATTTCTCAGCTGTCTCACATAACTATTGCAAAACATTCCCACAACTGTCGAGTGGCAGTCGCAAATGACAACAGCTCAATGTTATGAGAAATAAATGCTGATGTTGTGCAACCTTGGTGCGGTAGTTATGCAAACTTTCAGCAAATTTTGGCCCAAATTTTGCTGGGAGTATGTGTGACAGTGGTGTAAAATTTGTATGTTAACGTATAAATTAGAAGTGATTCTAAATCAAAATTTCTGTATTCTCTCACAACTTAGTGTTTCACAAACAGTTGCAGCCCAGTGAGATAATGGTTTTTAGAAAATACGCCCCAACATTAATCAGTAATATTGCTAAATTTAGCAAGTCTACTTTGGTGACGGTTAGAGCAACCTTTAGTTATTATTTATTATTTCATATAGCTGTATTATTGATAAATCCCAATACTCATTCTTAATATTAAAGAAATCTCAAATAAAGATTCAAATAAATAGTTTTGTAATTATTTAGTATGTATTGATGTGAAAGAAGATTAGCTTTAAAGATTAAAATATGTGTTTTATTTTGTTCAAATCTCTGTGCATTTTTCAGTTTTTAATGAATAAAGCTCTGAGATAGTTCATTCATGGAAAACAAGTTTTTTTAAAGCTGATTATCTGGATTTTTAATGCATAGAACATGTCTGTTTTTTTGATTTGCAAGTCCTCAAATATGAATGTTCTAAATTACATTAATGATTCAAGCTAATTTAACAGGTTTAACATTACTTTGAGATTACCTTTGATGTTTAATTTAGTCAAACCATAATTTAGTCAGTTCTTTCCAAGTTTGACCATAAGACAAGTCACTATAGGAAGAAACTGCTTGACAAAAAAAAAAGCAGCAAAGCCTTTTGAACTTGTGAAGATCAATGTGACAATTTGTTGCTGCCTCGAGATTTGCCATCAACTCCTTAACTGATTTATTAATGCATTCAATAACTTTCTACCTCAAGGAAGCCACCAGGAATGGTAAGAAATTATGTTTACCCACACATTTTGGTGCAGATAAAACACACCTATTGAAAATATCCATCATGCAGCTTTGGTGTGGGCAGAAAATTTGGATTTGAGTGCTTTTCAGTTACATGATCAGCTGCTGCTGAGTGTTTTATCCAATCACAGTTGGATTGCTCTCCAGCCGAGCAGCTAATGTTGGCAAATTGACAGTTTTTGGTGAATGCAGGTCATACAAAAACCAAGTGTTTGTGAATCTTAAATAAACCGGCTTACACGGCCTCAGACAGACTGTTGAAGCTCTGCTGTATAGGTTGTAGTGACATCAAACAGCAACCAATAAAATAATCCACATGTCACCAAACTACACAGCACCATTAAACCAAATCTTGCACTTTCTTCAAGGCTGTAGATGTCTGTTTCTCTGAAACACATACTGTACACCTTACCATGCACAACAAGTGTACTCATGTAATTCAATCATAGTAAAACCAAATGTACGTGTGCATTCCAAAGCCCCTCTTGTCAAATCCTTTCTGTAGGAATCTGTTTTAGATGTTCTCTTTTCAAACAGCTATTTTGAAATGTCCTGTTTGCTCTGATTGGTGAAGCAAACAGGTCAGAGCAAATCAAAAAGGAATAATTCAAATCTTTTGAAGGAGAGTTCTGTAGAAAGGTTATGAACAATTATAATTTTCCATGCTGTACATAGCTCTGAACAACTTCAGTTTGGTGCAGAAATTGGAATTTTAAGTTAAAATAGTCTCTCATATAATAAGTAATTATTAGATTATTTTTCAAATATTACCCCCTTGCTCTGAGCTGCATAGAAAAAGAGCCACAGCTATTAAGGATTTTCACAATGGGTTTATTTTGTTCTATACTCATACAGAGCCAATTAATATAGCTAAACAGTGTCATCGCTACAACCTGACAAAAAAAACAAGAAAGTGAGACTGAGCTTTAATATGAGATATTTTGGACACAAAGAAATTTTACACAAGTGACAGCATTACTTATATGACCATTAATTCATCTGAACAAGGGCAAATGTTAGAACCTGCTTTATGATTTAGGACAGTTGACTGTTTTATATGTTTGCTGAATAAATGAGTGTACCATTGTTGGGATGAAGACTTTCAGTGAATTATAGTCTATTAAGCAATATAGTAGTATATTTCACCAAAATATTTGAATATTTGAAAATCCCTGCCCATCCCTAGTTTGGAGAAACAATGTAATTCTAACTAGGATTCTAACTTGGATGAGCAATCCAAGCAGGACCAAGACCAAAGTGGATTACTACTCTCGCAAATCAACTTCAATCTCAGAATATACTGGCAGTTTATGCAAACATTACCAACCTTTACATCACTGTTGGATTTTCATTACATAATCTAGCAGAAATAATAAAATATTCCTGGCAGAAGAGCTACGGTTAGCAGATGCTGCCACAATTTCTGCTTGCAAATAACCATAAAACTCTATATAAATAACCATTTACTGCAAAACTGACAGTAAGGTAAAATATCATAAAACAGTGTTTGCATGAACCACTATGAGCTCTTTTAAAATGGCAGCAAGTTTGGTCTCTACTCCTCCCATATAAGCTGTCAGGTCCGGTCAGAATCTTCCAAACTGAGGTCATTCAAAGAGGCTAGATATTTATTGGTCAAAACCTTTTTACAAATGCCAACCTGCAAAGAACTGAGCTTCAAGGTGTAAACTGCCAATTTTATTTGGTCATTTAAAATGATTCTTTTAATGTGGTATATTTAACAAAAGTATGCATTTAGAGCTAATCTTATCCATTTTCTTTTAGTAATTTGTTGTCAGACAAATTTATGGATTAGTAAAAGTAGAAGAAATAATGTATTGTGAAAATAAAAAAGGAAGAAATTGATTATTTGCCAATATTTAGTTATTTTGGTTATTTTCAAATGCATAAAACTATTTACCTTTGAAAATCATCTATTATACTGTTATTTAATTACACAAGAAAGCTAGAACAGTTATAGCCAGAAAACATATGTTCTAGTATCATATGTTGCAGTTTGTGGTACTTGATTCCAGAAGGTATTCTTAATGCATGAAAATTGTGTTTTGAGAGTATCCCCGTGCTCTGTTGACTCATCCTGGAAGGTCCCCAGTGTTCAATTATATCCAGGATCAAAGCCATTCCACATAAATTGTCACGGATTGCAAACAGCAACGAAGCCCTCATCTTTTAAGTTGCTTTGGGTTTGCCTCAAATCTATTAAAATAGTGCAAATGCACATCAAACAAGTAACCCAAATATCATCTACAAAGTGCACAATTTAAATAATACAGGCAAGTCTGCACTGATGTATGTTGTTGCTACTATCAGTTGCAGGCTTTCTTCAAGAAATGTTACTTGTTTTTTGCCACATTTGGGGATACATACAAAATAAAGCCAATACACAGCTTACACTCTCTGAGAGAAAGGACCATTAGCTTGAGAAGTATCAAATATGACAAATGTAGTTCTCTCTCTGGTATCATTGGTTTCGTAGCTATGGAGAAATCTTTCAGTGCCTCAGAGAATTAATCTGACCAGAGCCCACTGAACACTGTATTGACATGTTGAGTAACTTAAAATTCTGATCAAATTAAATTATACAAAATTACACAAAAAATCTTTCAATTCGCACACCTTTTCCCAACCCAAGTAAATACCTATTATGGTAGCTTTATATTAAAGTGCTAATTTGCTCATTTTTTAACTGGGGTTCTGTGGAAAGGTTATTTAGAATTATTGACCTTGTTGTATACAGCTCTCAGGCTCCGTTTGGAAAAATTGAGTTTACATCCAAAATACTGATGATCTAATATAGGTCTAAAATAGGTTAAGTCTCCAAAACTTCATAGCAGTTTATGCAAATGCTAATTCATAGACCTTTCCACCACAGTCAGTTTTGCAATACATTATTTAAATGGTGCTCTATGGTAATTTGCAAGTGTAATAAGCAGTAGCAGTAAGCTGTAGCACTCCTGTGGTCAAATCTGGCTGGAATTCTGTAATATGTCTGCCAAAGTAAACATGCAAAGCAAAACTGACTGATGTAAAGGGTAAAATATTAGCTTTTGCACAAGCTGCTATAAAATTGTGAAAACTGGAGTTGGGTCCACTTTGAGAAACTATTATTAGTTTGTCATTATGATCCAAGCAGACCCACTTCCAAACTGATTTTGCCAGCTTTTAACAACTTCTGTAGCAGTTCATGCAAACACTATTATTTAAACTTGGCCATAGATGTCAGTTTGGAATTTCATTATTTTAAGAAAAAATATTATGAAACTTCTAATGGATTTGACCACAGTCTACAAAGAAAGTGCTACAGCTTCCTGCCACTCGCTTCAATTTTGCTTGCAAATAACTGTAGAGTTTAATAACTGTGGAATGCAAATCTGACATAGTTATAAAAGGCCTATGAAATAGTGTTTGAATGAACCGCTGAAACGTTTGAGATCAAAGCTGTTTTAAGATTGGCAGCCATCCACTGTGCTCATATTAGCCATTAACTTGTCAGTCCTGTCAAATGTAAACTATTTCCTCAAACTGAGGTCATTAAGTGAGGTACCTACAACAGGTAAAGCATTAATTGTTCATTACTTTTACACAGAACCCAACTTAAAATGGCTGGTGTATCCCTTTATCCTCCTGTTGTACTTTAACACATTAAACAATGTACATTTTGTGGGGTTTCAGCAGCAAAGGGTCTTGGAGTTGAAAATATGAGAACCTGTCTCAACATTTTATGTCAGTTTTCTAGTTCATTCTACTACTGTGAAGCTGTAATTTTTAAAATGCATAGAGATCATAAGAACAAGCACCCAATCAAAACCAAAGCCCTTACATCAGGTCATCTCTACAGCTAAATCAGCTCATGAGTACAAGCCGAAGATTCAACACTTCAGGAGATTTCTCATCTTTCTAATCTTGTTTGAGTATTTGGTGTTCACTGGATTGAATTATATTCTCAGGGTACACAGGCAGAGAGAGCACGCAGTGCCGTCTCAGTATGTGGAGCACTTTATGAATTTCAGAGAATTAGATAGGCAACTGAAATAAAAAATGACCGAGAAAAAGAGTAAAGAGAGTGTAGGCGTCGGATTGAAAGAGAGAGCTTCATCTGTGCTGCGAAAAGATGGCAGCGAGGAAAAAAAAAAAACAGGGAAAAAAAAAAAAGAGCGTGGGGAAAGAGGGGGAGGGGGACAGGGCAAAGGATGAAGGGCGTCCTGGGATGTGTGAGTGAATGCCAAGCGGACAGTTTTTGTTAATATACTCTACTACCAGAGGCTGCCAAAAGCACCACCTACATACAGACAGACACATATAACCTCACAGAGAAAAACACACAAGCACAATTTTGTGCTCTGAGAATGAAGCAGGAAAAGACAGAATTGTATAAAAAACGACGGGAGAGAAGGAATGAACACAAGAATGCCAGTTTGCAGGAACACCTTGAGGAGCATAACTCAGTTCAATGCCTGTTGTGTTGACAATGCAAACTCCCTTAATTTATTTTTCTTTTTTGTCAAACCCACTTTGATGTAGAAGATTATGGACCAGCAATGGGGCAGTGAAGCTAGGACGATTTATTAGTTATTGCACAACAAAAATACTGGAAGGTATGAAGATAATTAAAGACTTCCTGGGATTCGGCATCAAAAAAAGCTAAGAATTTCACTAGGACCTTTTCACAAGTTGCAATTTATGACTGTTGCCTGGCCAGTCAGTATGATCCCATTTCACCTCTTTCCCTAAAGCTTGTATCTCACTAGGCTGTGACTATTTTCATCAAATTGTGTATGGCATTTGCGAGAGAGTTTCCAAAATGTCTCGAAACATTGGAGGGGTTTCCTAAATTCCTCAGGAGTCACAGGACTTCGCTGCTGGTTGGATTTTTTAAAAATCCCTGTGATAACTCTCAAAATAGAGTCATCATGGGTGTCATCTCCATTAGTGTCCTTGAGTCAAAGTGTGAGTCATGTGGGACAACTTTGGGAGAGTTTGACAACCTATGAAACCAAATTGTGACTGACTGGAGAAATAGCAATCAGACACACATATATATAAGATACTGTGACTAAACAAATTTGCACACCATTTGAGACCGTCTCCATCCATCCATTTTCTTTAACCGCTTCTCCATTCTGGGTCGCGGGGAGCCGGTGCCTATCTCCAGCAGTCACTGTGGGAGAGGGGAGGGACACCCTGGACAGGTCGCAAGTCCATCGCAGGGACACATAGAGACAAACAACCATTCACTCTCTCACTCACACCTAGGGACAATTTTAAGAGTTACCAATGAACCTAACATGCATGTTTGTGGTGTGTGGGAGGAAACCGGAGTACCCGGAGTAAACCCACGTGTGCACAGGGAGAACATGTAAACTCCACTGCGATAGCTCTAACCACTATGCCACTGTTCCACCTTGAGACAATGTGTGAATGTTTATTCAATTTATTTGCAAATACGTAAATACACAAACATGTCGTAATTACCAATATAGTGCAAAAACAAGTCAAATTTTCTAGCAAATTTGTGTCTCCAACTAGTGGCCATCAGTCATAGCCCAGTGAGATACAAGCCTTACTCCTACATCTGGCTGGGGGGGGGCCTTTTCCACTGAAACAACACTATACATCTGCAAGGTTGATGTCCTTGTGTTACTAGTGTTTGATAGACATTGTGACATGATTTCAAAATTATTTAAAACAATTAAAAACTGCAAAGCAGAGTTTGACCTGTCTCGCTTACGGTTTTGCCACAATATGACCAATGTTGAAACTTGCTCATGAATTGGTATTTAAAAATAATGTTAGAATTTCAAATCTATATTAGCTTTACTTCCTTATAAGAACTTCTTTCTGATTTTCCAAACTTGATTTGTTTTGACTATCAAGAAAAATAGTGACTACACATATGTATATATCAAACAGTCCATACTCAAAAAGGATTTAGTCTTTGTTCATATTTTGCCATTTTGGCTTCGAAAACTTAGCCAGCATGCTTCCATCTTGCGAACATGGCAGGAGGAACCATGGCAAAGTTACAATTAAATGTTTTAAACCTTGACCTCAACAGCAGTGTGAATCCAAAAAGATTAGTTTCATTACATTGAAGAATTTATATCTCCTTCACTTGAAAAGTATGAGGACCAAAATTCTACAGCTGAACTCTTAATACCATAACATAAAGGGAACAGACCAGAGGCAAAGTACAATGTAGATTAAATCAATTTAATTAAACAGGGGCTCAGTCAAGTAAATGTAAGTTGTAGAGATACAACTAAGTTCTGAGGCAAACTCTGGTGTTCTGGAAAGTCGAGACTCAAAGTTCACTTTTTAAATCACACAAATGTGTTTTATACTGTCTCACCAGTTTAAGAAAATTAAATGATAAATATATGGAAAATGGGAAAAAAAAATGAAGACTTTGAAGAAGAAATTTTTGTGGCATTGTCTGGGCCGAACCCTCAGACCATGAAAAGAAATGAGCGTTTAGATAGATCACTCAGTAGGGAAGTATTCGAGCCAACGAGTGTTCTCTTAATCGTTGTGCTGTTCATGTAGTGCACATCTTTTTTGAATACACAATTTAGCAAGTTTATAGAAAAACAAAGTTATTAAAAAAAAACATTTTTATTCATCTCCCATACAGAATAGGCATTCATTTGCAAACAGCTGTCTTCTGACTAATCTTTGCACACATTAAAAGGTACAATAATTCCCTTCAGGTTCTCACAATGCTGCTCACAATTGCCTGAAATCACTATTCCTGTTTTCCGTCAAGAAAAACGTGTATTAGAAAAAGCCTCAGCTGCCCATGAGATTTTCCTTTGGTGTCAACACAACATGCTGCTACTGTGTTAGATAAATGGTTAGAGTTGTTTGGCAGCCTGCAGATTTGGCAAAGAAAATCTCATGGTTTAAAATAAAAATAAAAAAAGAAGAAGAAATATAGGCTGCTGTGCAACGACACAGGCTCTGGAGACTGGAAGGGAAAATATGACCCAGGGGAAAGGAAAGTGAGCAATATACTGCAGGCCCCCAGAGCCTGCTGTTAAAGCCACAACCTTTACACCGTCTTCCCATGAGACGGGTCAGGTGCTGCTTGGCATCAATATTTAACATACTACATCCTGACTGAATGTATCAGCACATCAGAGGGGGAAATGCAGGCAAAAGGAGACTCAAAGGCACATTTAAATAAGTTTTATTGCAATGATGCAACCGTCAAATCAAAATAAGCAGACATCCATTCACATTTATCTTTTTATAAAATAAAAAATAAGTTGTTTTTTTGGTTAAGCTTTATAAAACATAGCCAACACAAAAAGCCTGCATATCACCTGCCTCGTTTCATGCAAGAGTTTTAGACTAAGATCATTTTGTTAAGATAACGCTGAGAGCAATTTCAAGTTTTATTGCTCATGCTCTGAGTATGTGGTGTAAATAACACTCAGCTACAACCACATCAAATTTTAGCTTAATGTCTAATATCTCTGAAATTGATGGACTTACAGCTATCTTTGAATTTTAAGGTCAATTTGTTGTGGCTGCTTTCTTGAATTAGGTTGACTCTGTAGATATCAGTTGGAGATGTACATCAAATGATTACTTTGGCAGTTTCTTTAAAATGCCCAGTGGTTTATGAGATTTATTTTGCTAACAGACAGACACACATGCACCGACATTATATAATCACCCTCCTTTCATGCTACTACTGAAAACATCCATCATAGTTTCTAAACTATAACTGTCACCCAGTTTTCTAGGCGAGTCCTGCGTTGGAACATCCTGCCCCTCTTGCCTCTAGATACAAACTTTAGTGTGACTATTTACCTCTAACAAACCTGTTGTGTCCTCAAAGCTACTTGAAAAGCCAAAGGAGTGAGGAAGACGTTTATCATTTCTTAGTTTTATTGGTACTTTTTAAGCTTTATTAAGTGCAAGACATAAAATGGCACAGCAAGAAATATCACAGTAATGCTGGTGCAATGGTGACTTGTTTCAGACCAGCACACCAGGTCATGTGACCAATATTTATAACTGGTACAACCTAATTTGGTTCAGTCAATTCAGAGGAGCGAGAATTGTCCAAGAGTCTTTCTTTGCCAAGTTACAACGTTTTTCTGTTTTGTCCGTTTTCCTCAAACTTTTCTTCCTATACATGAACAAATAAACTCTAGTAATGTGAATACTCCATCCATGCATTTTTTTTCCTCTTCATTCCTCAATGTCTGACTTCAAACAGCAATAAGGTTGGGAGATGATGGTTGCTAAATCTGACAAAAGGATATGGGCCGACTTCTCCTTAATTGGAGATACTGAAAACAGGTTTGTTATGCCTTAATAAATAATGTTAAAAACTAGTTATAAATCTGGGGGGAAAGAAAAAATACAGTAAAGTCCTATCCGAGTATACAGTGTCTGACTAACTTTTTCTTTGTTCCCTCCATCTTGGCGTGGAGCCATGAGGTGGTGCCTGTCCAATCAGCACATCACGCTCAGCTGCACATTACCATCCTGTTGGACTGTTTGCTCAGTTAGAGCGGGACTTTGAAGGCTTCCTTCTAAGTTAATGGCCCAGTTAAGGAAGCGATGCCGGCTGTTTTTAGAAGCTGTCCAGAAAACGATGCTGGCAGGAGCCTTGTTTTACCTCATTTCATCTCATTTGAAACTCATGTCCTCATTATGTCAGCGCTGCGATGGAGCTGTAAATAAAATTGGGAACGCTAGACAGAGGTAAAAAGAAAAGTGCTGGAGAATTCATGGCTTGTGGCTTTCAGAATACAAAGGCTTCAATCAGAATATGAGCTCTAATTTGCCAGGACCCATCGAGCTGGTGCAATCATCCACACTATCTGTAAAAATACAAGAAGCACAAACACAAAACCAAATACGCAAACACCTCAGGGTGCTGTGGTATGTATATGTGTGTACATACATACATACACACACACATATATATGTATATA
>JAOXNZ010000074.1:5531123-5553220 GCA_028566095.1 Kryptolebias brasiliensis
TTTTTAAGATTCTGCCAAATCTTAAAAAAAAAAAAATCTCGTGCCTAGTTCACAAATATTTTAAAGGCAGAAAATAAAATCAAAAGTAAATGGTGTTAGAACAGGTCATATTGTTCCCATTTATAATATCCATGGGAATGTTTACAGCATGCTCACCCTAAGCCAAGCTGTTATACACTACCGTTTTGAAAGGACTAAGGGATTTTCTAAAATGTTTTTTATGAAAGTGGAACTGAATGACTGGTTTTGTAATCCATCTGTGAGGGCATTAGATGATTGTCCAACATGAAGAGCAGTTTGTTCTCCAACTTACTTCACCTTTGACTCTTCCCAACACACTCCACAGTGTGGCAGTGAATATGCTGTCGCTGTCAGGAATTTTTAATAGAAACACAGACTAAAACCTCTTATCTGACAAACCTTGACCACTCAAGCATAAACTAAATTCACACTTCATGCCTGCATTGATTTTTATTGTGCTCACAATATTAACAGCAAGCAATCAAAGTAGCCAGCCCTGCATCCAAAAGTGCTGCTGTCAGCAGCCTAAAAAAAAGAGACTGTGCCGGTACACCATGTACAAAATACTAAATTTAATAAGATAGTGGTACACACTGTCATTCAGTATTGCCTGATGCTATCATGGATTACAATGACAGGAGCTGAGAGTGAGAACATCAAGCTATGGTGTCGTCTGAGGCACATGAATTGAAGTAAACCTCACAACAGCATGACATTAAATGGCCAATTTTATACACCCAAACAAAATAAAAAGTTTCTAAAAAAAGGATCTCAATTTTTGAGGGTTTCAAACTTAAATCTGATAGTTGTATTCATCTGTTTATACAGAACTTGAAGGGGATATGAAAAGTAATGTTTTGTGAATCGATTGAAAGCACCAACATTTACTGAAGTTGCTGCTTGGACTATTCTATCCTGGTAACAGCAATAACTCGTTGGGGCAGCCAGTGTTTAATCAAAGTCATTTAGTTTGCAGTTTGTTAATGCAGTTCTGCTTTGGTTGAACTTCAAATGTTGCAGAAGCATAATGGGATTTCTAGAGTTTGTGTTGCAAATAACAGATGTAGAATAACAAGCAAAGTGAGGTTTCTGTGGTACCTAATGAGTTCAACACAGTTTAGTCCATTTTCTAAAATACATATCAATCTATGTGAGTCCCTACAGCTGATATACAAGACTATTACTAAAGCCCATATCTCACTGAGCTACCCTCGTCATCGGTGACAAAACGCTAATGCCATTTGTTAGGGAGTTTCTAAAATACCTCAAAACATTTGCAAGAGTTTTCAATTTCCTTGCTTGAGTAAAAGGGCCTTGATTTCGTCTTGCAGGCATTTTGAACATGTTTGCAAATATTTTAGAATAGTCAGAATGGTCACAGATATGTGGGACCATCTCAAACCTCTCATTTTTTTCCATGAGTCAGGTGTGAGAAAAGTAGGACATTTGGGAGGGTTTGGTGAACCATGGAATCAAACAAACATGATTGGAACAAAAGTAAGACATGACTAACCTGTGGCAAAATTAATTATTTATTTATTAACCTTTATTTAACCAGGCACGTCCCATTGAGACCACAGATCTCTTTTTCAAGGGAGGCCTGAAGGCAGCCTAACATGCAGGTTTTTAGACTGTGGAAGGAAACCGGAGCACCCGGGGTAAACCCACGCAAACACGAGGGGAACATGCAAACTCCACACAGAAAGACTTCAGGTCCAACCCGGGGCTTGAATCCAGGACCTTCTTGCTGTGAGGCAACAGTGTTAACCACTAAGTCGTCGTGCTGCCATTGACATTTCTATCATTTACAGAAATGTTGCACAAATGTAGACTTTGGCTGCTGTTTCACTTCTTTTCTGTTCAGTCCCTGTACCTATGCATCATTTTTTAGTATGCCAACTTTTCAGCTTATAGCGGTTTTACAATCACCTTCTCAGGACCAAATTATTGTGTTTTAAGGTTCTTTTAAACCATAGCAAACCACTTCAAAGTCCTTAACATTAGTAGTCCTTAAACCTCTATTTATTGTAATTTTTTTCCCTTCTTTAAAGCTCCTGCTTCAGAGTAGGTACTTTATTAAAACTCTAGAGGGTGACTGGTGCAAGATTGGTATAAGTTGATTGGTCAAGCAAACTGATCACTCTTCCTGAACCCACACAATTACAACTTAATTTACGTTGCTTAAATAAAAGGTACTTAACTGTTGCTGTCTGAATTATAAAGCCAAGTTATTGGGCAGAAATTATGCAGGCCAAAGATGAGGTTGACCTTCATGAGGAGATTTGATCAAGGAATAATGAGCTATAGCTTCTCATTAACACAATGCTAACATGGTTGTGTAAAGAATCTGAAAATTGATCTGTGGGAGGAAACCGGAGTAAACCCACAAGAGCACAGGGAGAACATACAAACTCCACCCAGAAAGGCCCCAGGACGGGAAGAGATCCTGCAACCTTCTTGTTGGGAGGCGACAGCTCTAACCACTGCGCCGCACACACATATATATACACATATACATACACATACACACATATATACACATACACACACACACACACACATATACACATACACACACACACACATATACACATACACACACACACATATACACACACACACACACACACACACACATATACATACATATATACACATATAGGGATGCACATGGTCAGCAACAATAAACTGAGCCTCATTTAGACTTGTCTTGAGGAATATTCACTGACGCTGAATCAGCCTGTCATGTTATTTTCCACTTTCATATTGAGTATGAATCCAAATCCAAATCCAGATCTCCATGGTGTAATAATTTTGATTTACAGTGTTAATTTTTGTGTTATTTTTTTTCTCAATCAATTCCACTGTGTTGTGGAGTGTGGAGTTTTTCAATGAGAATATTTAATTAATTGAGAACTAGGATGTGTTATTTTAGTGTTCCCTTTAATTTTGTGAGCAGTGCATATGTATTTTTTTTTTTCCCCTGATTTGATGGCAAGCACAAAGATGCGTCTCAACTCCAGGGGACACACACAAAGCTCCAGCTGAAATTCCACTCCGGCCTTATCAATTGGAAGCCATCTAATCAGCAGCTGGTTCAATTTAGCTCAATGCACCTCTGGCCAGTCACCGCAAAATACAGCTTAGCACTGAGCATTGAGCCGCAAAAATGGCCCACACCCAGCACTTCACAATGAGCCCCGACAGACACCAACCAGTGAACAGGGTCAGTGTCAGAATGAGCGTGTAAAAACAGGTGAAATGACAGGAAAGAGTGATAGCACATTATTGAACTGAATGTCTGTTTAAAAGCATAAAAAAGAAAAAAAAAATCAGTGCATGGATGGCAATGACTCGCCTTGTGTTCCTTGAGTTTGGGGAATATCACAGCTAAGTGGTTCAGCGGGGTGGCGGCTGATCGCGGTAAAGGGGTGGAGGTGGAGGGTTTGAGGATATCTAAGACAAATTAGAGAGACATGATGAATGATGCAATATTTTCATGCCAGAGGGAAACTATTGCACTTCAAATTAGAGGGGGTGACAGAGAGCGGAAAGAAGTCAAGAGGAGGAATGAAATAAATCCACAGGAATAAAAGGCTAATGATGGAGGGGGAGCAATTTTACTGCTGGTAGGAAAAAACAAAAGGAGCTGGAAGAAGGGAGCTAATACTCAGTTTGTCAATAGATCAATAATAACATTGCTTAAAAAAAGACAAAAATGTAGCTGGAATTACTGCAGGGTTAGAAAATGAATTAGTACTACCTGCAAAACAAACTACCTTAACTCATGTAACGCATATTTCATCCTGTGAATTTTTGTTCGAAACCAAAACTCTCATTCATTTATTCAGTCCACAACTTCGGTGACTCAGAGTTTGGACATATCTACAACTTGGACCATCATGAGACTCTCCTAGTTTAATAGTGGCATAAAGCTTAAATTCTGATATTTTGAAGTACCATCGAGTTGATTGAAGGTAACTGTAGACATGCAAATAAAGAAAAGAAATGAAAATGTAAAGTTGTGTTTCTAGCAAGTTGAACCAAAAGCCCAATTTTTAAAATACTTCAAGCTAGCTTTGAGATGCCTTCTGGCCAGCTTGATGTGAATTTTGATAGGACTGAGGCGACTTGGGTGGTTGAAGTCAATCTGCCATTTTAACACCTCTGAGTCCCCAAGTGAGGAAGTGTCAACGCTGTAATGGACAACATATTAAAGGATAAGTTGGCACCACAGCTTGACGATGTGACGTAGAAATGACAAACTGTGTGACCAGCCAACCACAAGATTTAGAATGGTAGGTGTAAGCTCCATGTCAGTGCCACTGTGTTTCACCCCATGCCCCCATTGGTTCTGCCATGCCAGCTGCATTAATGAAAACTCACATCATCGTGGGACATGGCCGTCTCAACTGCTGATTTAAAAACAGTCAGAGGCAGCTGAAAAAGGGAATCATCCTTGTGGCCATATTGGAATAGTTTTAGGATGAAAAGTGAACTGTCTTCAAGAATCAAAAAAGAAGCAGCGTTGTATTTGTTTCAGCTTGTTAGAATTACTGGATCACTGAGAATCTACAACGGTATTAAGATTAGAAGCATGTGCAAAAACCAAGTAGTTATGCAGCAACCTAAAAAGAGAGTAGCCTTGAATTTTTGATTTTTATTGGAGTGTGACAAATTAGACATAAAATTGTGTTGGCATGCTGCATTTTTGGAAACCAAAGACCATATAGTTATATTTTAAATAATTGGCAACAAAATAATTATATTGAAAAGTGAAAAATACTTCAACTGGCAAAATATATCAAGAAGTCTTTTCATAACCTAAAAATCAAAAGAAAACTTTGGTTAAAAACTGCTAAACCAACAAGGAAAAAAACAAAGAGATAAACACTTCTAACAGATGGAGATGGAAATAAAGATGAAGAAAAAGTTGACTGAGAATGCAAGTCAGACACACATACACACAGAAACACACACTGTGGTCTTCCTCTCACATGCTGAGGTTAAAGCCCTCCTCAAGATGAGCTGTGCTGTGTAATATCCAGGCTTCCGGACCACTGATCAGCCAATCCAGAAGTCCAATCAGACTGACAGCCAGAAGCCCATCTCTCTTGCTTCACTTCACTGGTTTGATCGCACACATATATACATACCTATATACTACACTGTGGGTGAGGTATGGAGTGAGACTTTTCCTTATACCTTTATACAGATACAAATGACTCGGGCAAACCCCAGCTATATTGTTTACACACTCTTCTGTCAGAAACATTGGGTTGAAAAATTGAAATATTGTACAGTGTGTAAAAGACAGAGATAGAATGCTCCCTCTGAAAAATAGGAAAACAATTCACCTCAGTAACTGCAAGAGCTGCAGAGTATACACTTGTCAAAATATATTAAAACATTTTTTTTCCTCTCACCTTACAAAAACCATCCACATTTTGGCTAATTTGTTCCATAAAAGCAGGGTTTTTCTTCAGTGTGAATAAGGTCTTCTATGATGTTTCAAAACAAGCCGAACAGAGTGGACCACCAAAAAAAACAAAAACACAAAAACTAAGCTACTGGAAAATAGTTGATATCCGTCTTTAAAACTGTCTATTAAAATTCTTCTTTACTTTCATAGGTTTGGGTAACACTTTCTTAAAAACATTAACATTTAACCTTATGCCTGACTGGTGTATGTCTTCATGAAACATGACAGCTGATTTGAAGTAGATTCTTCATAGACTTTTTACAGTATAAACATGGACACTATTTCAAGTGAGGTCAATGTGGAAGTCCTTTAAAGTGCAAAATCAATGAATAAATGACACTAGTCAAATTCACAAAACACTTCAAGCTGGGACGGAAATTACTTGTTGCCATCTTAGTGTGATACTTAAACGAATGAAGAAGGCATGGGGAATTGAAGTCAACCTGCCCTTACGCCTCTGAGCCAACAAGTAAGGTAGTGACAGAGCCGTAACTATCAATACACAAAAAATTGGAACTGGACAGCATCGTAGCTTTAGGGTGTGAAGTAGTGAGGACAGATCCACTGTGGAATTAGCCAACCACAGGGTTTACAATGAGAGATTTGTGACGCACAATATTTTATGCACTCCAAGTTAACACCACCAAACACTTCCATTGGTTTCACAATGCCAGCTTAAGTTGTGAAAGCTCATACTGCCACCAAATGTGGTTGGTTTCCATTGGTAATTTATGAACAGCCCCATATTCCTTTATAAAAAAATTACAAAGTAAATTGTTAGATCCGTGAATAAATATATAAATAAGAAAGAGAATAATATATTAAAAAAAGAGTGTTATTTAGCAAAAACTAAAGAAGAAAACTGAGACGAGTTGACAAAAATGTTTAGGTGTATGATAACATTTTATTTTCTCATCTATTTCACTTCTCAGATGGACAGTAAAGCTTAAAGCCATTACCTCTAAAACCATCCCAGAGGAAAAGCTGAAATGGCCCTTGGAGAGCTAAGTTTTCAAGGTTTTGAGATTATAGTTCTAGTAATCATAGATTGAACGTCTGAACAAAGGTTTGTTTACATCTATGCATGGAGGAACTATGGATTGAAATCACACACACACTCATCCATGCTTGTGAACACACATGGCATGACCTGCACTCTCCTGGGGATGGATGGAGTGTTCTCCCATTTTCTAAGGCAATATCGAAATGTCTACCTATGTCTATTCCCCTCTCCTGTGGTATAATAGCTGGGTCAGTATGTTCTCCCTTGGTGAACACCTAGTTTGCTGTGTGGCAGAACAAAGAAAAGATTTGAAGGAATTTTTTATTTTTTTTCATGTGACAAAGAAATGGGAAATAAATGTAAACATGCCAAAAGCCCAAATACCTTTGGGAAATCAGGCCTTCTAAAGACATGTCAGAACACATTCAAACAGCATGTAATGCTTGAGCTGGTTTGCCAGTTTTAAGACAAAGTATAGTAACAAGATAAAAGAAAAAGTAAAAAAAAAAATAGGTATGAGTAGGTGGAGGAGAAAACTTAAGTACTGTGCATTTGTACAACCCAACCAGATGGTTCCAAATTAGAAAAAATAAAATTGTTTCAAGGTCTTTTGCACGAGTAACAATACTTTGAGATTTTATTTTCACACCCATGGCTGTTATGCATGTTGCTTATTTTTGATGTTTGAACAGATTTCCCTCCTTATCTCACACACAAATTATTTATAAAAAATAAAAAACAGAAAAAAAACAAACAAACAAAACAAAAAACCCTGAAAAATATAGATTTGTTTCACAGGAAAATAGCTTCCTACTGTGAAAACAGTTTTGTCCGCTCATGGCATTCTTAGCCAGCTTTATGCGGTCATCAGCTTTTTCAACAATCTTGAAGGACTTCCAACATTGTGCTGAACATTTGTTGGCTGCCATCATTCTGCACTCCAAGTCAAGCCAAACCATGTCAAATGTTCTGGTGTGGAGGCCAGGTCTGATTCATCACTTTGCTTCTTGATCTTACAGAGACTGGAAGTGTGTTACAGATCATTGTCCCATTAAAAAAACTAATAATTGTCCAAGTAATCTCAAACCAGATGGGATGGAGTGTTACAGCAGAGCGGTGTGGGCTGAATAAGAAGCCAACAGTTTCACTCAAAGCCCTTCCTAGACCACCACAGCTGCTTCTCCAGGCTTCAGTATGTACAGTATGTAACATTTTATCTCAACATCTCAAAAAAAGACAATAGCAAGGACCAAATACTTTTAATCTGAACGCTTGGGTACAAATTACAGATTTTTGATTTATGGTCTGGTCCACATGATTATTTTCCAGTCTTATACTGTGGAGAATTAAACAGCAAAGGCTTTAACTTCACAATCTCTTCTCATTGGCTAATGTTTAGATGTGTCTGCTATTTGAACCCAAGGAAGCATTGATGCAAGCTCTGATGTGCTGTTAATTGGCATTTCTGAGGCTGGAAACACTAATGAACTCATCCTCTGCAACTAAGTGAGCTCTTAGTCAATTTGTACAAGTGATAGTGTTTGATGGTTTTTAAAGCTGCACAAAAGTAAACTTTCTAAGTTGTTAAAATTGACTGAGTGAAACTCTTAGCTGAGATGGTCTTGCCATAAAATTAAGACTACATTGCTGTCTATAAACACAACCAGTTACCAGAATAAACTGTTGGGACAAAAGGTTTCTGCAAACCATGCAAGAACATGAGGAGTCTGGCTACTTAGTAAGCTTAACTGGAGATGTGACGTTATATAAAAAAGTCAAACCACATTACTATTTCTAAATCAAAATGGTTCAATATTGCATTCTCTGGTGTTGATAATAGCCATTTAAAATAGGTCCATCTGTACCATCTCAGTACTAAATAAACTTAACTTAAAAAGATAAATATGATACAAAATTCAACAAGATCTTAAAAATTGCATACTATTTTAACAAAACAACAAAAAACAAACATTCCAGCTGACTGACCAAATATCAATGTACAAAACTGTAATCATGGCAACTATTTAGTTTTAAACACATTTTTCTGGAGACTAAATTCAGTCCAGTTCAATACTGGTGTGGTGGTCGGTCTTAAATATTTTGCAATATAACTGAAAATAGTTCTATTATGTTTTTTCTCCACACAAAGCAATATGTCTATTTTATTACACCGCAGACTTATTATAAAGAGAAATTACACTTTTATGAATATGAAGTCAATGAAAATTTTAAAGTGCCACTACATCAGAGAGCACAGGTGACTCATTTAATGAGAAAAGCAAATGTTTAACACACCAACTTTTTCACAAGATGGGGTTTGTCGTAATTCTCTGATTCTGCTCAGCAGGTGACTTTTAGTTTTTGATCACATGGGGAGCAAAAGATTGGAATATTATTCACTCAGGTGGTTAAATGAGACAGCATCGGTGTAACAAGTTGATCAACGGATCTTAGCAGAAAAGTGTGAAAGCTTTATTGTTTCTTCTTGCAGGTAATGATGTATTCATCTGAAAGCCTTGTAGTTTAACTTTTGAAAACATGGTTACGTCATTAGCTTTTTCTAAATTTTTCTTTAGACATGAAGGTAGGACCTTCATAACAGCCAACAGAGGCAACAATCAGTTTTAGTACCCTAATGAGCCAACTTTTTCAGCTACATAGACACTTATTTTAAGCAAACAGGAACTAGAGTTTTCTATTTATTGAGGTTCATTTAGGGTTTGCAGACATCAGGTGTCAAAAACAACCTTGAAATTACAAGAAGTGATGCAAGTCTAAACTGAGAGACCAGATGGATACTGTTTTACTAGCTGCTTAAGGCTTAATCCATGGTTTTGTGTCCGCTCGACTGTACGCTCAGTTGTGAAACCTGAGCAATGTAAATTCCTGCATCTTTACCTGTCTTCTAGGGTACACCTCAGTGTGCAATTTCATGCAGCCAATATTTTGGATACAGTTATTGTACAAGGGGAAAGAAGACAATAAGTCATACCACAAGAAGAGGAAGAAAACCATCAAGGACAAATGCTGTGTGAGGAGTTTTCCTACTATCCACATTTAAATATTTTATCAAACTCATTTGAGAATTTTTTTTCTCTTCTTGACTTTGTAATAAGCCAGTTGACAAAATGGCGCTTTTTAGCTAACTATTAGGCTGGAGGTAAAAGCACAGACCCCTGAACAGAACATTGTGATGTAGTTGACTCAAGAATAGTATGATTACAAGTATGAGCAAGCCATTAAGGTTCCATTGGCTAAAACATGGAGAAGCATGCCAAGCATGTAACTATCAGCCTGTTTAGTTTACTGAACCACCAGAATTATTGAAACACCACCACAAGAAACAAATGAAGTTCACCTTTGATTAAGTATTTACATGCTGTCTTATTACCCCAAGCAACACAAAGCTAATGGCTAAATTCTCCTGGTTAAAGGGCAGAGATACCCATCAAATGATAATACCAAACACAGTTGGTGACAGATGAGGTCGTTTCTCTAAACAACTGCCTGATGATTAATGCAATGAATTTCCATACATAGCAAAGAAGGAAATTATTCTACAGAACGAGGCGGCTGATTGGGGCAATGATTGAGGTGGAGAGAGAAGTAAGTAGAGGGCAGTCTGTGTAGGAGAAACTGGAGGGGGGAGGAGGGGACATGCCAACAACCTAGTCCTGATTTCTTTCTAGCAGGGGGCCTCTGTACCAGTAGACCGGCAGAGAGCCAAACACGCTGGCTTTAGTTTGTTGTTGAGGGAAGGCAAAGCAATCAACATGGAGGCTCAAAGGAACGGAGAGTGAAAAATTATTTTTGATAAGTCGTCTGAGGAAAACAATCACGGCTATGTGGTGTGAGCTTGTGATGGGCATTAACATTTTCTCTCTTTTTGCGATTTCTTTTCTTTTTCCTCTCAGCATGCTGTGTGTATGCAGTGTTCTGGACTTATGTGAAACATAGAAAGGTGTTCCTTCCTCAGCTAGCGACAGATGTGTCAAAGCACGAGATTGCATGAAGCTCTCAAGGGACTTCTTTAAGTGTCACTGGGAAGCTTCAGACACATTTTTTTTCCTTTTTTTGGGAAGAAGTGCTGAATAACAGTGCTGTACTAAGCAGACTGGGCCAATTAGGTCTGTTGGGAATGGGAACAGGCACTAGTGTATGAACATGCATGTCTAAGTCGTTGCGTGCACGTGGACTACCCTTGAGTCATAGGCAGACAGCAGGACTGAACGTCAGATTGCTGTCAGACATCTGTCTGCTTTACACGGCAAACACACACACACACAGACACACACATCTGGAAAGGAAGAGGCAAAAAAATGACAGCAGTGCTGAAAGAACTGACTGCTTAGAATCCATTCATGGACAAGCGGCAGAGAAGAGAAGCTGAAGAAAAAGTGTCCAAAAGTGTTACAAGAGCATTATGGACACAGTGCTAGACATCTCCATCTGATGCTGGCTTAGTTTCTATTTACATTTCCCTTTAAAAATATAATTAAATTCAGTAGAGGTATCTTATCAAGAAAATGTTATAAATAATTCTTTGCAAATTTTCATTTGAGTGCATGGCAATCATTTTTTTAAAGTTCAAAACTACTTTTTATGTTTGCGTTGCAGAGGCAGAATCACCTATCGTTAGAGAAGTACCACATGAGCTTGTAAAACTACTTTTTGTCAAACATATTTGTGTGGCTGAACACTTTTTTTCAAAGGGGGAAAAATTTAAAAGATACACTTCTTTAAAAGGGTAAAACTTTCAATATTTTTTCAACATTTAAAGCAGAAATTATTAGGTTTTAGTAATCAGGAATAAGATGATTTCTGAAATACATCAATGAAAACTAATTTATTTTACTAATAAAGAATTACAGTATTTATATTTGACCTTTTATTTGTTGACTAAAAGTAGATTTAGCACAATAATTTCCACCATTAACTAGAGCTAGCAGGTTAGGTTCCAGAGTTAAGACTTTAATTGCACACATCCTCTGTTGTGAACATGGCATCTCTGTGAAGTTTTTGGAATATTATTTTGTCATTTTTATTCACCCGCAACCATGAAAGGTAGGCACTCATGTAATTGCCTGCATGTGTGTGTTCTATAAAGCAGAGGTTCAAATAGAACATCCACTTTGCAAGAACAACAGACTGCTCCATCAGACTCTGGTTAATAAAAAATTGAGAAAAATAAAACAAAATGTGCAGTTACTTAAAGGACCATAATAAAGTTTAATCTGTGCACAGAAACCCAAGGCATATACATTTATAAGTGTTCAATATTATCACTAATATTGGCTGTAATGAGCATTTTCAGTGTATTATGTTTAAAAAGAACAATCCAGTTTTATCTGTGTTAAAAAAAAAACACAGACAGGTACTTGGCAGAAATATTAGGTACATTTATAAATCAGGGCTTGTGTCATTTTATCACAATATTTGGGACTAAGTGTTCCATCTTCACTGGTAGTAATTTTTAATGTGTTTTTTCTGCAGGGGACATTAAAGTTAAATAATAATAATAATAATAATAATAATAATCATGTGAGTGGCTTACTGATGGTACCAGTGTTTCAATGTGGGTTAGTTTTGTTTTAAACTTCATACCGTCTGCGGACAGCTTCCAGACACACAAACAGGTCTTCTTTCACCTCTGTTAAGGAGGTTATCTTTTCTGTATTGCTGGTTGGTTGGTTGTTTTTTTTGGTCTGTTAGCAAGATTACTAAAAAACTAATGAAGAGATTTTGATGAAATTTTCAGGAAATGTCCGGATTGTCACAAAAAACAAGTGATTCCATTTTGGAGGTGATCCAGGAACACAATCCAGATCCTGCAATATTTTAATGACTCTTTGGCCTTGGTTGAGGGTTGCATTCTCCAAGTGCTATTAGTTTTTAGTCTTACTCTTCACTGCAGGGATGTAGCTATAGGTGGGCCTGGCCTGGCAGGGCCTATACACCCACCCAATGTTTATCAAGACCCACTCTCCACATTGTGGAGCATGCGGTTCATCCATATAATTGCCAGGAACAAAGTCTATTTTTAGAACCAAAAATAAAATAAATAAAAAACTAGGAGCTGTCATGCACCTCGCTGTCATGGCACTGTGGCCCCCTAATTG
Source organism: Kryptolebias brasiliensis (assembly GCA_028566095.1). NCBI lineage: Eukaryota > Metazoa > Chordata > Actinopteri > Cyprinodontiformes > Rivulidae > Kryptolebias > Kryptolebias brasiliensis. Next base: position 5,543,749 of record JAOXNZ010000074.1, read on the forward strand.
AGAACCCTTTCTTTAAGAAGTACTACTACTTAATTTTTAGAATAAACTCCAACTGTAGTCATATTTGTATATTTTTACTGTATTGTGCATACAAATAGACAACGCGTTATGTAAAAGAACAAAATGCCTAAATAGGGCAACCAAAACAAGACTAGAAATAAAGACTAAATTACAGAAAACTAAAAGAATAAGTAACCAAAGATGAGTTAAAGATACAAGAGAGGACAAATAAAAAACATTAAAAAAATGAGATAATGCAATAAAGAAAAGGAGGTTTAACTGGAACTATGTGTGAAGAGGAATAAGCTCAGGGAGGCGCAGAAGTCTGTTGCTACGGCCCTCATATCGTCATCTCTTCGCCTCCTTTGGGTTTTCCTCCAACACTCCAGAAGGTTCCACCTACACAACACACAGCGCCTCACACATCCACTCGGGCCCGTCTGTGAGCGTGCACACAAACACACAAATACAACGGTCTTCAAAGAAACTCTGCAAATCCATTGAAAACAGTCTGTTCTCTCACACATTACCACTCATTCTGAAGTCCTCCTCTGTTGCAAGATGACATATGACTTCCCTAATTTGACTACACCCCCATATTTGTAGTCAATAGCCAGTTAAATAAGCTATAAAGTTAACAGCCTTTAGTGGCAAATGAGAAAGGAGTTGTCAGCTAGTAGAGCACCTAAATTACCTCATATGATCCAGTTGAGAAAATGGATCTACTTTTGGTTATAATTCCTGCCATTTAAAGGCCTTACCATGTGGGATAACAAGACCTTTCTAGCCATTCAATTAGTGTAAAGCTTTCTTTGCAAGTTTTAATTGGTTTTAGGCAATCTCACTTTTTTCTGGCTTTCACAAAACAATGCAATAGCTTTTACATCAACTGGTTTCTTTTCATCTCCCTTTCTTTCCCCTTCACTTTCCATTCTTCGTCAACCAAGCAATCCTGTTCGCCTGTGAATCTAGTGCCACTAGTACAGGAGTTGATGTTGCTCATCTGATACTATTAAGTCTCAGATGGCACATTCGAGCTCAGGTACAATAAGACAGGGGACAGGCCCAGGAGCCCCTGCAGCTCCACTAATGTTTTTTAACACTTTTAGAAGCTGCGGTCCCAGAGTGGATCATTAAACTGGAGAATATAAGCGGCAGATGAACCAAAGACGCAAGAGCTCGCTGGATCACTCCCCAAACAGAGTTGGGGATAAGAAGAAAGTTCTCCCTTTGTCTAAACAGTGCTCATTAGTAGAAACAGGTATGCAGTTGAATGAATGATAGAGTGCACACTGAGTAAAAAAAATGTTATGGAAAGTAGGAAGAAAGACACAGGGACGCTGACAATGAGGGATTGACAGTTCCATGCTGAATAGTCGGGAGTGTCTAATCTACCGTTAGACATCCACATCAAAAAAAGAAAGGAGAAAAAATAGTTTTAACTCCAACAATTGTTCTGCTTCCTGTCAATTAGGTTGCAGGAAATTGCATGCACGTTTTTTTGTCCAAGCAGCGGGCGGGGGTTGGTGGAGGAGAAAACCCACACTTTAATTGTCAAAAGACTACACGCACCCACCCACACATGCAACGCACACCTCATCAAGCTGCAAACGAGTGAGCTGTGATTAGTGTATCCGGAGCCCAGCATGCACTGTGCACGGCTATGCATTTACTTACCAGAAAGTGCGCAAAGCAGTCATTCTCTGTGATTTGTTTGACAAATAGAAAGCAAGAGCAAAGAAACTTTAATTGTGCTACATTTTGAAGAAAAAAAACCCTAAAGGACCAAACAGTCTGGCCTGTAGGAGATACAGACATTGATAAGAGTCCTGAATAGTGATGACGAGCTGAAATTAGCAGGCATACAGAGCTGAATCAGGTGCCATGAGCTGGCAATTATAGCCCCCCACCATGTAAGAAGGAAGCAGACTTTAGAATAAAGCAAGCTGTACTTCCTAACCATTACTCCACAATTTGTCACAAAATGAAAGATTGTGCCACCGGTGTAATTTTTTCTGAATTAAGCCTAATTAAGTTCATTTTGGCTGAGGACAGAAACTTCAGGTACATCTTGCTCACGGATTTTGATGCCAATTATACCATTGTGTATTGGAGATTGTCGCTGCCCTTTGCCACCTCATTGGTCCTAAACAGCAATCAGCCATGTTGCACTTGAACAAAACAAGCTAACTGAGAAGGGCTGTAAGTTTTCTGTCACTTACTTTAATCTGAAACTTTTTTTTTAATGAGATAAAAGGTCAGTCTTGGAGTTTGACCTCAGTGTTAGTTGTAGACATAAGCAATGCTGTAGCATGACGAGCCAAACGGGCAAACTTGAAGAAATGATGTCTGGAGGAGGAAGATGGGAGGTGGGCGGGGGGGTGCAGACTTTCTTCTGCCTGAGCCGACTGGCTGTGGCAGTGTGGAAGTGTAGATGCTGTTTATTTCATTTGGTGCATGTTAAGCGCAATGTGTCGAATAGTCTGTTCTCACCGCCTGGCTGCTCTGATCTCATCCCCTCACAGAGGGGTTTTATATAAGCCTCAACATCAACATGACTCTCAGTTGGCGATTACTTCAGCAAAGAGGAGAAAGAAAATATCAAAGGAAAGGAAAGAAAGCTGACAACAACAGAAAAAAGGCAATGAAGTAAAAACAAGTGAAAAGAACCCGATTTAGAAAAACTAGATGAGTTCAAAAGGGGTGATGTATGAACAGATTGTCATTAGTACAAATAGTAACACACTCTGTAGTGGAATGCATGTCGCCCACTGCCTTTCATATAAGAGTTTTAAACTGAAACCATCTTATGATAAGAGATGGAGTTACAGCTATAGTTATGTAATGCAATACTGCAAAACTGTGATGAGGATGAACCTCTACTGCCACATCAAACTGTATCTCTAAATTTGGCTAGATTAGAGCCAGTTTTGTGTTGGCGAAGGTCAATTAGCTTTGGCAGCCATCTTGAATTAAGTTGACTAAAAGAGTTAATCAGTTGTAAATGTACTTTCAATGATTACTTTCCTGGAGTTTAATTCAATCTGTCCAGTGATTAATTAAATGTTTTGCAGTATGGACTCAACTAGTTGTCGAAGTTTAACAAACATCTCATGCAGTTTGTTAGCACTTTAAGTATGTGTTGGGAACACTCTCAGCTACTACCACAATATATTTTAACTCAATATCTGTAAAATTGACAGAGCCATTTTGTGTTGGCTAATTTTGACTAGCTGTGGTGGCAAAGCAAATCTTGTGTGGCAGCCATCTTAAATGGGGTAGACTCTAAAATTAATCAGTTGTAGATGTGGATCCACTGATTCCTTTGAGAGTTTCATTAAAATCTGTCCACTGGTTCACAAGATATTTTACTACCACTACAGTCAAAACACAGACAAGAGCAAAAACATTATTGCCTATTCACCTTGAGCAATAAGTATAGAAACAGAAAAAAAACAAGAGGAAGAAATTGTGGGCAGGTGTGATGAAAGGGAGAAGAGACGAGAATAAAGACAGGAAAGGGAAATAAGATGAGGTGAGGAGAGAAGCTGAAGAGGAAAGGGAGTGAGAAAAGATGAAAGGTGATGAGAGTGAAAATTAGGAGAACTGGCAAAAGAAGAGAAAGGGAGGAGGGGCGTGGAGAGAAGACTTCAAAAGAAATGTGAGGAAGAAAAAAAAAGAGAAGGGAAAACTGAGAAGCAAAGAAAAAAAACAAGATGAGGAGAAACGGAAAAGGGAGGAGGGGAAGATGAGCCAAGATGAGGAAGACGCTCCAGAACATACTGTACCCTTCGTAAAATGTCAGTCAATCACGGGAAGCGCTCGGTGTTCTGTGTGTTCGCCTTATCTCCCCTGACAGAGTCGACAGTTTGTGTTTGCTCAGACAGCAGATCAGGAGGCCAACATTAAGAGACTATTGACTCCGTCCAAGTGCTTAAATAAACACATATCTGCATCAAACGCCTGTCAGCTCTCTGGAGTCTGAGGATGTGCTGCGAGAATGGTCGAATGAAGTGAGAGAGTTGCTGTTGCTGAAAGAATCAGTCACTGTTTTTCTTTTTCTTTTCCTGTAGTAACTAAGTCAATTAATTGTGATGATATTTAAAAACTCTAAAAGGTGAGAAGGAAAAGTTTGACTACAGTTTAACAAAACGCATTAGGTCAACCCTGGGCTGAGATGCAGAGACTGGAAACTTGTGGCAACATGGCAGTGGGCATCACGGATGAAGATGGAGAGATACAATAGTAGCCAAAATTCGAGAGAATTCTCTATGTACTTTAATACTGACCTAATAGTCCAATATCAGGATATGAGCTACATTAAGTGAACTCTCCAACACATTACTCTTTCCTTGTAAGTTTTAGATTTATTCCTGTTTATTCCATTGTCAATGATGATTGAACCTGAAGTAATTCCTGTTGCCATATTATGACACACATTTTATGAGCATCACTTCATGTCAAAACCAGTTATACTTCATGCCTCTTTTGATTCTGTGATGCCGGCTTCATTAGCAAATGTGCACATCTCCCCGGGACGTGTGCGTTTTTTTTAATTGCCAGAGGCAGCACTTAGTGGGGCTCATGTTTGTGGTCATATTGCAGAACTGTTTTATGAGCCTATAAATACTTAGTGGTTGTCTCAACTCTTGGATTTTTAGTGGCAGGGGTTTAAGCCTTTCTTCCATTTAGTTCTGCAAACCAATGAAATTTAGTCATGAGAAGTAGTGATATGGCTTGACGTGTCATTCATTGCCTTAAAATTGTAATATATTGTGAAAAAGTTTGAGGAAGGCAATGGGAAGTCTAGCAGCAGAATCTTCATTCATATCACATCTAAATAGATTAATGAAAAGACTCCATAAAAAAGCAATTTTACCTTAAAGAACAAATAGGGATCTACCATTGCTTCAATTAGATAATTTCTCAGTCTTATTGTAGGAAGTTGGTGTCTGAACACCATATTTTTGAACATAACTTAAGTACTAAAACACAAAGTTAGACTCGACTCTTACGTTCTGCTAGATAAAATTAGTTGTTTTATTTTTCTTCAAATCATTCTGGTGACACCAAGGTCTGGCTGTTAATATGACACAAATGTATTACTATTTTCTGTACTGTAAATCTGAAAAAGGGTCAAAAACAAAATGACTGAGAATCTACACCAGCATTTCTTTCTGTATTGTATCAGTTATTGCTTTATTCAGAATATTTTGACTTCAAACCTACTCCTTTTTGACGTCTTTCTATTTGCCTGCTAAAAGGAATTACAAGACATGCCAGCATCCTCAGATCATGTGGAGGCATTAATACCAGCATGAAGGGAGTTCTTAAGGACATTAAACTCATCTAGCGTCCTGTTTTCTCTGTGTTCATGACTGTATCTTCTCTTTTCCATCAGCCATTCATTGCTTTTTCCCCATCTTGTGAACAGTATTTAGAACTCTGCATCAAAGTCTGTTTTTTTGGTATCAAAGTTCATAGAAGGGAAGTTTTCCTGGGCTGAATAGAGGCTAAACCCAACCATGATGTTAAAATTCTTTTAGGTATTAAAAACATTGACAAAGCTTTACAAAAATGAACCCCATATCTTATTTCTAGTTGATGTAGCAGTATATCAGGGTATTTATTTTATACAATATAATGGAAGGCAGGTATTGGCCTACTCTAATAGGGTGGTTCCTGTGAATATAAACATTCTCTACATGGGAAGACCAAGAGTCACCTGCAGGACATTGCTATTTTAATTTCTATGAGACCGTAACAAAATTATGGAGTATGAAAAGACAAATTGCACTGCTTATGATTTTGGCAGAAGCAAACAGAGACCCCAAAGGGAATATCTGAAAATTGCATATTTGGTATCTCTTAAGCACTTAAGATAGTATTATAGTTTGTCACGTTAAAATTCATAAAATGCCCTGAAAATCAATTAAAATGAAAAGAAACACAAAGAGAACAGACAGAACGAACAAGCAGTAAATGTGTAGATGCACAAACCAAACTCACACTCTGGTAGTTATTTATCAAGCCACTCTGATCTTGCAATTGATCAGTGTTCAGATCAAAGCAAGGAGCATGGCTGCAGAGCTGTGTCGGCTAATTACCAAGTCCTGTAAAGGATTTTGGTCTTTAAGCGTGGCCTCTGGGCCTCACCCCCACAGAACAGACCCTGTGATCAGTGCCACGGAAGACCTGACGGGCATGGAGATGAAGCCCACGACTGAAAACACTCAGCTGGCATATGTTTGCCATGACTGATTGGCCTCGGCTCTGCCAGACTTCAGTGCCTCCCCACAGCGGAGGCATCTGCGAAGCTCAAACTGATGTTTTGTGTCCTGCACCTCATAAGCACACCATTTCTTTTTCATGCTTCTTTGGTGCTTTTCAACTTGCTAATTCACCAGTGATGGGATTGCAATTATTACTCATAGCAGACACTAAGACTGCTGTTCCTCAGGATATTTTTCTGCAAGTAAAAAAACAATAGCAACAACTCTGCTGTTATTTAACACATTTGCAAGTGTCATAACAGTTTCATTTCAGTTCATTTCCACCCCTCTATCTAGATGTCTACCAGGTTTCTGTCAGTGAGTACATTTGAAACAGATTATGCAACATATTTTTGTTGTCTAAAACCATTCTGACACACAGACAACAGTGTGACAGTTTTAAGCAGTACAACTTAAAATGCCAGCTCCTTTCTGGGCCTTGGCCCTGAATGGACTGGGTCAGGTTAAGCTTACGCGGGGATTTCTTCCCCTTTCAGTTTATGCACTCACTCTAAAATTCCAGTCCAGCTGTTGCGTTTGCTCCGTACTGACCCAGAGGCTGAAAGGATCCGAGCCTCACTCCATGCTGAGGGTCTTTTACTCGGCCGACCTAATCACAGTGCATAAACCTAACACAGAAAGTGCTTCCCCAACAACCTGTCACACATATGCACTCACCACAAGTCACAGAGAGGTTTCCTGTGTGTTTCCTTGTGTGCACTGCCTGGCAGAGGACCAAGTGCACCCCTACCTCTGCTGTCAGTCTTGCTTTCACACTGGAACAACTGGGGCATGTGGCCTCTTCTCTCTTCGCTGGTGCAGCTAACACACAAACACACACGCAGCACTCTTCCACCTGCTGCGCTTGAGTCGCTGATGGACACATGGGTCTGATGCTGTAGCACTCTCCTATTTCAATTACACTGCCTTTCCCTCTTCTCTCCACTCTCCCTGTCCTCATCTTTCTTGGCGACACAAATCTACACCTTACTTTCAACAAAGGTTTATTTTCTACTTTTGCTGAAGTCCTTCACCCACCCATTTCTTTTTCCCACTCCAGTCAAAGCAGCATTTCCTTCATCACCCGTGCACTGAAGCTGCCGCCGTGCTGACAACGAAGGGCCGGAGGTAATATAGAGCAAAATTGAAACCTTACTTCTAACCCTACCAGAAGAAAAAAAGGAAGAACAGGACTGACAGAGGCTCGGATAGCCACTCATCCGTATAATCACATCCAGCTATTAAAATACTGCAGCTATCTGATGCTATTTGTTCTATCAGTGGATAAGCATTAACGCTCATTAGTCACATGCATTAGCTCCTGAATTGGACCTGACAGAGAAGTCAGTGTGCGATTAATATCACAATATAGTGGATGGGTTGAAAAGTGATACATGGAGGAAAGACTACATTGATGGATGGGCAGGTAGAAGTATTGACTGGTGAGATGCCTGACAGATCCATGGAAGAATAGACATGTATGTTTCAAGACAGAACATAAACTGATCTGCAGAGGTGATGGATTGGATAATAGACGCTGGTAGATAGACAGACATGTCCATTGTGTTGGGTAGAAAAAGTTTACCTAAATTGAGGTCTTGAAGTCAGATGCTAATACTTTCAGAATTGAGATCAAATATTGTTCACGCAAAGATAATGGGCAAACATATTTATACATACATACATACATACATACATATATACATATATTATATATATGTAAATTCCCTTTGTTTCCTAAATACAAAGTATCACTAAACAAACCTGAATGTTTGTCGAGTAAGAAACTGAACATATGTTTGAACATATTGTTCATCATTACGCATGTGTTTTAAAGGGTCAGTACATTCTTTGGGTGTACTCACTCCCTGCTTGAACATCCAGGTTTTCGTAGCAGCTCTCATCTATGTTTCTGATAGTTCCTCTTCTCCGGTTTAGCTGTATCATTATTTCATATTAAAAGTATAAAAAATTCATAGGGGAAACATTAATTGTCCAGGTTGAAAAATATCCAGTTTTGCAGCCTATGACCCAAAAGCAAATCATTATTAGGACAATGGCAAAAAAAGCTATGCCCTCTATATGGCAAAATATTGTAACTCATTAAAGTCCACACAAGCAGTGGTATGTGTTTCCTACATGTTTAGTGACCTAATGTATCGACCATCTATATTCCTACCTACCAAATCTACTGAATATTGCATCTATCTATTCTATGTAACTAGCTAGATAACATTAGGTGAGATATACATTGTGACCAAACACAAATAAAAGAGATGTCGTACAATTCTTTATGGCAAACCATATTTGATACACATATCTTAACAAAAAATGACATCTAATTTATCACTTTAAAGTGCAGAGAAAAAAAGAAGCCACATTTCAAAACACAGAAATATATGTAAGCTGAAATAAAAAATAGTCTAAGATAATGCATCAACAATTGTAAGAGGTCATTTTTAGTTTAGGCTATTTATCAAACAAATGCTAAATGATCTCTTGTTTTACCCAATTAACTTCAAAACAAGGATCATTACATCTTGGGAAAAAACAGAATAATAAATAAAAATGTAGAAGTAGATTGAAATTGAGACCAGTCATTCAATCTGTGGTTTATGCTTTAAACCACAACAAGGTGAACTATCAGTGTTTAAAATCTGTCAATTTCTATACTGATATTTTACTTATAGATCAATTTAGTGATTTATTTTTAAAGGTGGCTTCACAGGGCTTGAATAACCCTTAGCCAACTCCTATAACCTGATTAAGTCAACATGTAAATCCATAAACTGCAATACTACTACTACGTTTACTTTATATTTCACTGATTTGTTATGTTATGGTAATTATTTACAATCAGAGGAATGATCTCCATGGAAAAGAAAATTCAAAGAAGCTTGTTCACAAAAACTGCTTTGTTGACTTTCAGCCAAAGTAATGAGGAATGATTTCATAATCTCATCTTGAAATTCTAACCGAACACTTGCAGCTTTTTTTCTGGCACATTTTTCATCCAAATCAGTAATAATCGTGAGCTGTCAGATGGGTTAACAATAAAAACAAGCATCAGATGCTTTACATCACACATGTCAAACTCCGGTCCTCGGGGGCCGCTCTCCTGCTTGTTTTAGACGTGTTCTTGCTTTAAAACACCTGCTTTAAATGAATGACTTGTGGACGTGCTTCTGGAGAACTTGATG
>JAOXNZ010000074.1:5566485-5580673 GCA_028566095.1 Kryptolebias brasiliensis
ATTTTTTAGCTAAAAATTAGACTAATATTTAAAATTGAACTTTTAATGTAGCAAGATATTGACTGAATTCAAAGACTTGTAATCCAACTATAATATTTATTAAAAACTGAACAGTTTTATTTTAAAGTGACAAATAAAAACAGTGACGTTAAAATTGCACATATCTTCTCACTTTGCTCGTGCCCACGAACGTGCGTACATTAATATTTGGATCTTGTTGGGCCACTGCTCCATTCTCCTCACTAACTTGGCCTTTGAGATTGGAAGAATTCTAATGAGTTTCTTCCCTCTCTACACATGCAGTTTGTTCACACACACTCACACATATAGACACAGACTAATGAGTCTGTCTCACTCTTTCCTCATTAGCCACACAGGGTCTTATCGCAGGCATCAAACGCAGTGCACCACCACCCGTGACAGGAAAAGAAAAAGAAGGAAATAGATCCTTCCGCTTCCTTTTCATATCCCTCTTTTTTTGCTCTTTCTTCCCATTTGCTCTGAGGTTAAAACATTTTACTATGTAGCCACATTAGGCTTTGACTGATAGAGAAAAAGGTAGACCCCCACCCCCATTCTAAATGCACTTAAACATCTCATCCAAAGACGTTGACTAACTCAGATCACAGCCAAGATCTTCTATTTCTTCTTTCCGTGGGCTGAAGGAGGCAACTGTTGCTATGGCAGTGATGCATATCTTGCCATGTAGAAATGGAAAGGTGGTAGGAGTAAGTTGACAGAGAATTTGAGTGTGTGGTCACCCGCTCAACCCCTCAGAGTCGGATGAAACTCAATATAGCCTCCTGACGCAGTGCAGAATGTAGGAGTTGAAAAAATTGCAAAGATGGTCTTTAAAAGAACTCTGACTTTAAGTTTCTAGAAGAGTTTCAAGTGTCAGGAATGCCATAATAGTTTGAGCCACATGCTTGTTTTATGACAAAAACATCAACATGACAGGCAGTTGTGATGCACAAAGTGTGTCATTGTAGTCAGGAAGACAGTGGTGAATGGATGAGATGAAGGCAATCTTTTCATTTTGTTTTTCAGAGGACAAGTTTGTCAAAAATGTCTGATAGACTTTCAAAAACAGACTATAGAGAGGGCGGAATAATGTGCGGGAGTGACTGAAGGGTCTGAAGAAAAGGTGGGAAGGGGGTTAGTTTTTCAATGAGAAATGCCTAGAGCCACTGCAGAGTCATTAAAGGAGATTTGTCACATTAACAAAGGAGAAGGAATCAGCCCTTTTTGAGGAGGAAAGATAAAGACAGTTGCTGAAACAAAAACGCAGGGTGGAGACGCAAAGGGAGGAGAGGAAGAGGAAACGATTAAGACTGATGGATGAGGAAAATCTAGTTTAAATGGAACAGTTTCTTTAATCCTGTTTCCAGGTGTTGCGTTTGATAATATGTGCAATGACTGTTTTTGTGTATTTTGGCTGATCTTTGACATGTCCAAGTTCCCTCATGGTGATATTCATTCATCTACCCAACTGTTCTGTAGTTTTAGTCAATAATCTGGAAAGGTGATGTTGCTGATTCTGAGTCATCTAGGACATGGTAATCCAAACAAGAATCTTTTTAGATTCTTGAAGATGATTCGCTTCTCATTGAGGTGCTTTGTCAATTATTTTATTATGAGAAGTGAAACCTCAAGAATAGAAAAAAAAAGTTAAACTTGCTAAGAAATTTTTATTAGACCCTCCATTTGGTTCCTTGTTGAGGTTAAAGAAAAGGAGTGATCTACTGTTGTATTCTAAAAGCAAACAAAACTTTTTTTCAAGTGAAAATTGTGTTAATTACTGATTTTTAGTATTTGGTCTCACTCGTCTACTATTGACAAAATAAATTTCCATTTCCAGACTCCAGTTCTGCTACACCACAAATGTGATGACATCCTGTCATCTTCATCCAGAAATAACTTCAGAAAGGCCGGCTCTAGCATTGTGACAAGCACTATTCAGTATGTTATTTTCAGGTGGGTTTTACTGAGAAATTTATTCCTACCACATGACAATACTCATGTGTCCTCTAGGTTGCTGACAAAGTTGATATGTAACAAATATTTTGCTTTTCACATGTGCCATTAAAATATATCACCTCATCCTTCCTCTTCTTTTCAGTTTGGTTAACACAAGGAAATGGAGGAAAAAAAAAGCTTTTGGTGTCTACAGTGTGTAAAAAAGGCATCCAAATAAAGCTTTTACAGGAAACAATCTGTTAACGTCCATTTAAAGTGATTCTGAGAAAACAGAAAAAATATGACAGTGACCTTTTTTCCATGAATTCCACATTGATGCTTAGAATTTACAAAGTTGAATTCCATCTAGCATAGCTATACGCTGTAGCTCAGCTGGCTTTCAGCTCTCAGAAATCACTGTCTCTTCTGCTTCCTCTCGCTGCCCATCCTATTCTACTTTGCCAGACAAGCCTTACACTGCTCCACACATCCTTTTCTCTAGCTGTTAAGACGTTAAACAGTCCCTGCTTTACTGCTCCATTGGCTCTTTGATCCTCTGATGACCTGGTCATGCTAAAAAAATAAATAAAAAAATGCATATGGGCACTTTTGAAAGGAGAGGATAAGGACTGTGTCTCAAATAATACACCTCGGCAGATGGATTTGATAAATCCTGAAAATGAGAAACGCTTTTCTTCTTACCTGCAACCCTTGGCTCTCTTTAGAGTTGCATTTGTGAAATGAACCTGGTAGCTGAGGAGGAGAGGGGTGAAGCACATTTTAGATTCTGAGGGCTTATCCTGCTGGTGCCTGATTATAGCAGAGGCTGTTGTTTCCCCTGGCTATATTAGGATTGAAGGGTTTGACTTACAGCTAAAATCATAGAGCATTTCTGCCCTTTAGGCAGATTTAGATGAAAACCTAAAGCTAACACCGTATATCACACTGAGTTTCTGCTGCATCTCAGCCAAGGATTTGTGAAAGAAAATACCATAAGCTGCCCGTTTCTCTTCCCCACACACATAGAAAAAGGATGATAATGATGACATAGCTTGTCAAAATCTGGCACCTTTAACCTTGGATATTGACGTTATTGCTATCCGGTGTTACCTTAGCTGGAGATACAGTGGGTTTCGTTAAGAGAGGCGGCTGGAAGCACGGATAAGGCAGCAACAGTATCTTTTCCATCTGTGTCGAGACTTGTGAGAGTCTCTGTTAAACCAGCTTGCCTTAGGAGAAGATATATCATCTCATGAAGCTTCAACAGGCAGCTGCAGGCAGGTTAGCTTTACACTGATGGGGCCCCCTACCCTGCAAATAGATTCATTCATTTCCACTAATAAAAAACAAATCATCTCATAAATGGCACAAAGCAGAGAGTGCAATTTCATACATATAAAAATGTATTTCAACCAAATAAAAAAGTCGTTAAAATAATTTGATGTGACAAGGTAAAATAGCTTTTTTACCCCTCTTAAATGTTTTCTCTTCTCTTGACAATTAAATTGGCAATTATAAGACCGTATGTGTCTGATTTCAGAGTATCAATTAATTTCTGATCACAGCCGTCTCTTGAAAAGAGTAACGCAGATTTTTTTTAAAGTGGGGTTCTGAGGAAGGGTAAAGAATTAATATCTTACCAGTTGTAGACAGCTCTCTGAAGGACATCAGTTTAGAGAAACAGAGTTAAATTGACAGGATTGATGATCTAATGGCTAGTCTAAGCAAGGCCAGGTCTAAAGTGGATTTCTGCCACCTTAAAACAACTCCAATCTCATAAGTTTCATAATGATTCAAACAAACAATGTTTTATAAGCCTACATATTATCTTCAGTTTCACATTACATGGTTATTCCAGCAGAAACATGACATTCCCAGAAGAAGTGGCCCAGGCTGAAAAGCATTACAAGCTAGATGTCGCTGCTTATTGAGCTAGCAAATAACCATACAATTCTATGTAAATAACTCTGTTATGCGATACCGGTGTAAAAGTTTATCAGCTAGTGGTTGAATAAAGCGCTATGAAACATTACAGATTAGAGTTGTCAAAATGGCAGCCATTCTGTTCGGTAATGGCTAGCAGTTAGCTTGTCCATCTGGTTGAATCGAACCATTTCTCCAATTGCAAAGAACTATCTGCAACAATCTTTCCACCTAGCTCCACTTCAAAGGCTTTCAATTAACATCACAGATAAAATTTCAGTGCAAGCTTGCCATTTGTGAAGCCATCATTTTAGAGCAGAGTAAAATCTTTAAATGTTCATGTGACAGTTTTTCTTATTACCTTCGTTTGTCCTGAAGCTACTGTGTTTGGAACACACACACAGACGCACAGAATATTTTTCTCCAAACTCATAATCACTTTGAAACCCAACAGACTTTGTCTCAATTTCCTATTTTTTCTGCTATTGCCACTTTAATTATGAATGAAGACGTTTGATTACAAGAGGAAGAACAGAGCAGAGATTAGTGGATTCTGCTGGATCGTTTGTGTGTGTGTGTGTGTGTGTGTGTGTAATCAGTACCTTGATGGCACATGATAAAATGCTGCCAATTCTCCTGGACAAAAGAAGATATGATAGAAGTGGTGAGATTTGTTGGCATATTAAAATAAACATTAAAACAAGAAAATAGTAAAAGCTTTTGCTAGGATGCAGCTGAAATATGAAATACAACAACCATTCAGCACCAATGCCATATTATGTTTTTGTGACTTAGACAGTCCCAAACTGTTTTCCTGAATAGTGCAATTCAAGGAAATTGGGAATAATAATGCCACAACAAAGGATGCATACAATCTGTGCTCTCCAGACCCAGATTTGAGATACATAGGCTCAATTATGATGCCGTCAAAAGTGTGTGTATATGTGTGGTTTTGCGTGGCTGTGCAGAAAAGAGCTCTTTGAGTGTCGCACTAAAATCACTGTTTTAATTAAAGCATGACACTATGTAAAATGCATGCCCTCTAGGTTCATTAATCCTTTTTCTTACATTATTAAAACATTGCAAGCCAGTAACAAACACTAAACAACAACTATCTGTCCCCTAACTTATGGTTGTGCTCAGCCACAGAGACTATTTTGTACAGATAGTTAACATTTTAAAAGTAGATCATTTCAGACTTTACTGGTTCAATGACAACATCAACAGCAGCTCAAAGCAAGTCCCTTCTAATGGTCAGAGAATTTCTTAGTATTGGTGCTATAAAGCATTGTTCTTCTTGATGTTTCAGACCAGGTTTTGGCCTTGTTAGGTAGCAACAACCTTTGCATGAGGAGGTTTGTGTTTCTTTTGTGTAAGTGAGCTGTCACTTACCAAACTTGAGTTGTTTTGAAATTTAAAATTACATTTTCTGTTGAAATTAATAGGTACCATTCGCATCCGAACGGTAGGGCAATAATTCAACATCAGCATAAATGTGAGCGTTTGTGTCATATTTTGTGTACCAGTGACAACTTTTGAGGAAATCCCAATGAAAGTAATCATTGGATATACATCTACAACTGATTAACTATTAGAGACAATGTGATTCAAGTAGACCACCACAGCTGATCAACCCTAAAGAACAAAAAAAGACTAACTCAGTCAATTTGACAAAGTTTTAGCTAAAATTTCATATGGTAGAGAGCCATGCTTAACACAGCACTGAGCACTAAGGTTTTACCTCACTTGGTTGCAACAAGCTGGCAAACAATGTTCTTGAGGGAGTCTCCTGAATGTCTTGAAATGCAGAGGCTTGCAAACCTGTCAATTGAGTTTTGAACATGTTCAAAAAATTTGTGGGATGCATATTCTCTCAAAATGGAGTCAATGTCAGTGTTTTGAACCCATCTTAATTTTGTTGCGGGCATCTCCAATCCAATCCTGCCAAGGAAGGCACAATGCGGGCCGAGGCAGGTAGCCGAGACGGCCAACAAAATAATGTGCACAGCAAGGAATGCAGTTTTGCAAGCCAAGCACACAAAAAATAGATTGTTAAATAAAAAATAAAAGAAGGCTGTTCAAAACACAGCCACACAGTTCACTGGTCACTTGGTTGTGAACACCCAGAATTCTGTGAAACTACAGTAGGACATCAGCCCTTATTTGTAATTTTACCACAGTTTTAAGTCACCTACTAGTCTCCAAAAGTCACAGCCCAGTACGATAGCAGTTTAACTAATCATGTGAAATTTTTATTTACGTTTTTGGCATTAACTGTTTAAGTTAACTCTGTTCCCAAGACATTTCATGAACCACCTGATGTTTTTTAATGAAACTCTCAGAAAATAAAACATTGTATGACATCCTTAACTGTTGTACTTCTTTGTGGCAGTCCATTTTAAGATGGTGCTTTAGCTAACTGGTAATAGCCAACACAAAAATGGCTATAACTCATACAATTTTGCGAATATTGAGATAAAATCTAATGTGTTTGAATGTAGCTGAGAGTCATTCAGAAACACATTCTCTGAGCACTAACAGGTCTTGCAATATAGCATGATATTTTCAAGATTTAACAAAAACAGCTTTAACTCTGTCATTTCTTAAGATATTATCTTAGTTTGAAACTTTAGCATTAAAGGTGAAGGGCAATATGTGTTCCTTGAAAGAATGACAGATCTTTAATGATAAAAATCATGTTAAAGAATCGAGATAGAATAATTTAGCTTCAAGTTGAACATGAGGTTCAGCTGATTTTCACCTCCTATTGCACAGCTGCTGCAGCAACTCGACTCCTTAAAAAAACACTTACAAATTCAGGAATGATGCATTAGAGCTAGAAAGGTACTCAAAATATAATGCAATTTTATATCAGAGTAACAACGGCACATCATAGTATCCAAACTTGACAGAAGAACGAGCTATGGTTGAATGACACTTGTCAAAGAATGGAAAGAGGAAACATCTGGGAAGAAGATAGTTTCTGAAAGCACTGTCAGCTCCAACACCATGATCCAGAAGTATCGTCAGAGCATTGGCAAGCAATATACATGTACTTGTTAAAGAGAATAAGTAAAAGGTGAGGAAAAAGCATGAAGAGCTAGTATATTTCTGAACAAGTTTTGAAGGGTGCCTGAAATTCCAACATCCATCAAATTTCTATAAAACCCTATAGTAATATGGGCTGCATGAGAAATGTAAAGTGAAAGAAGATCAAAAGAAATGTTAAAGCTTCTGCCAGTGGCTTTTTAGGGTCCCCATGGTAACCACACACGTCTCTTACTCCCTTGAAAGTACTCAAAACAGCCAGACAAAAACACAGTAGAAAGCAAGCCTCATCTTAAAAAAAACTATTATACTGTAAGCAGCGTTAGTGTCTGGTCGTCACACTTCAATTTTTATGAGTCTACAAGAAATGTAGGCGAAATGACAAGTTAAAAAAAAAAAAAAAAACCTTCACTTCCAGGTTTGGAGAGAAAATTCTCAGCTCAATGAATACAATAGAAGTCAATGAGTTTGAAGTGCACTCACTGCACTCTGGGAGGATTTAAAAGAAAACAATGAATTCTACAGCAGTGAAAAACACAATGAAAGAACGGAAATGTGTACGTTTAGATGTAAAAATGTCTAAGGGCCATGTGTGGATTTAAATAAAAAAATTTTGGCATACTAACTTGAGCATTATGTGGTAAAATCTTAAAAAAAAACCTTAATCTTGGACTGCAATTACTTAACACCATTTAAGAATCAAAAAGCAAGTTTAGTCACATGAACTCCAACTTTCCTTGACTGGTTAAACTTTGAATGATGTTTCAAATGTAAAGTAAGTCTAAGCTAATGAGCTCCACTAAGGGCTTGGTTTTCTCACTTTTTTTTTTTTTTAAATTTCATTAGTTTAAATGAAAACTTTTCATTTTTTGGTCAAATTTATTTATGACATATGAGGTTTTTTTAAAGCTGCAGAAAAAAAAATGCAAATCAAAAATCAAGACCGAAAAAAGAATGACGGCGGAATAGTAAAGGTGTTTTAATGCTTTTCTATTGGCACCCCTAATAATCAAGAAGAATGTAAAAAGGCTCAAAAAAGTTGAAGAAAAGGAAAGTAATTTTCCACAGAACCAAGTTACATTATGATGTGCTTTAATCCCAGTTGTTTTTATTTGCCACCTCTCACAAGGGTTTATTATATTGTCGGCAAAGCTGCTCCGGCACATATGGAGGCTGCCACTCAACGCTGCTACCAATAAAGATTATAGTGCTCTGTGTGTAGCTATGAATTCATTCCTCTCCACAAGTAGCTATTCATATTAAAACAAGCAACAATATGAGAGAGAAAGAACATATTAAAGCCCGATGAAGTCTCGCACACCCACCCACCTACTGTACCCATTCATTCGTCCAACCATTCTGTGCTTCTCTTCTCTAACCACGTGTAGCTTTATTAAACAGGAATTCTGCTGCAGCCGTATTTGGATGGAGATAGAGTACATCCCTGATTGGAAAAAAGATGAGAGAAGAAAAAGAACAGGAGCCATGGACAGTCCAGATGGAGACTCACTAGCCTTCTCACTTCATGTTGGGTGTGATGCGTGGGCATGAGTGTGTGTGCGTCTGTGTGTTGTCTCCGATCCATTGCCCAATCTGCCAGCAGAGGCATAGCTCAGCTTCATCTCACACTAAAAACTGGCTCAGAGCTCCTCTAATTGGCTTGAGCGTTTTCTGCCATCTTTCCATAGAGTTTTGTCAGAGAGGGAGCCAGTCAAGCATGATACGTTGGCTTGCTCTCTGCACTCAAACCCTATGTGAACCTCATTGCATAATGTTGATGCGATTGGTCCCACCAGGGGCCAATCATTTGAGGCATGCAGGGAGAATTAAACCTGAGATATTCTTAATTCCTCGAGACTTCACTTTACGTTTTTACTCTGAGCGCTATCTAGGTTTAGCAGGCCTCTTGCATTTCTGCCTCACTTCTTGTGTTGCTTGGTCGCCTCCTCTACCCTCATTTGCTTCTTCCCATCTTCAATCACACATTCTTCATCCCCCACAAACCTTTCTTTCTCTCCTTGATGTTTGCAATCCCTTAATCCTCCTCATCTCACATGCATTGGGGTCCTCTCTTCCTCCACAAGAATTGCTTCCTTCTCCTGCGTTCCCTTCCTGTCCTTCATCACCTTATTTTTCTGCCTCTGCTCTCTGTTGCAACCTGTCATCCATCTGCAGTTTTCCACCACAGTCTGCCATCAGGTTCCCTTTTTTTCCCCTCCACTTGGTTTCTTTCATCCTTCGGTGACCTTTCTTCCCTCTTCAGCTGTTCTCATCACGGCTGCACTCCCTCCCTTTTATCTGTCTGTCAAAAATAATCTGTCCTCTCATTCCTTCATAAATAATCTTCCTTCTCATTCCTACCATCGTCACCATCCTCTGCTCTTTCCCTGATCCTTCCACTCAAATGACACCTGGGAGAGATGCGACAAGACTCGATGTTTACCTTCTTTCAACAGAAAAAGCTGCTTTGTTAATGTTTTAATTAGGTGTCAAAATTAACAGCATGCCTGGATCTCTGCATCAATATTTGCTTAATTATTTCAGCTTATATATAGCAATTTAATAAACTCTGAAACATAATGATTACAGAAGAAAGCAGATATGGTTAATATCCACAAACAATTTAACTGATTATATTTCGTTATTTTTTTCCTGCTCCTGTTTGTGAAGATATCACAGAGTTAAAGAACAATCTATTAAATGCCACTTAATTATAAGATAAGACTAATAAAACACACATACGCACTTGTTCACACAGACATGGATTGATAAAGATATCTATAGTGCACACAACCATACAGACAATGGCAAACATGCATTAACTATTATATACACTTACATCAAGAGCTTAGTGAAGTCCCTGTGGAATAACTTTCCAAAGAAAGGTCCTTTGAGTAATATTATTAGGAATTATAATTAATAACATTCTCATCTCAGCGTGACTCCAAGAATGGCAAAGACCAACAATAAATGAGACAATATTAACTGTTAATAAGAATATATTATTGCTTCTAAACTGCCTGACTGGCAGATATAATTAAATGTGTTTTACACCACTCAACATGCAGTCGAAGGCATTATAATGGAGTAGCAGAAAGTGGGGAGAAAGTTAAACATTTTCCTATAAACCAGGTGTCAGCGTCTCTCCAGACTTAGATGGCTTAGTGTTTAGCACTGATGCCTCACAGCAAGAAGGTCCTGGGTTCAAGCCCCGGCTTGGACCTGGGGTCTTTCTGTGTGGAGTTTACATATGTTCTCGTGGGTTTTCTTCGGGTACTCCGGTTTCCTCCCACAGTATAAAAACATGCATGTTAGCCTGCCTTCAGGCCTCCCTTGAAAAAGAGATCTGTGATCTCAATGGAACTTGCCTGGTTAAATAAAAGGTTAATAAAACTCAAGAGATGCAACAGGCGAGAAAGTGAGCATTCTGAAAATCTTTCATCATCATTTATAACTATACCCAAAACCTGAAAAAGCAGGTAATTTAACATTTAGCATTAAGGTAATTTAACCTGCTTCTAACACTGATCCCAGTAACATATTCAAGGGTCATTTCCTTTAGTTAAGGACCTTTCCAACCACATCAATCCCTCTTTTGGCACCAAATCGAGACCAGCAATTTTGAGTGTGTTTCTAAAATATCTTGAAATGGCAAATAAGTCAAAGTTGTCACAAATGTCTGCAGCCCATTTTAAACCCCTCTCAATTTAGCTTCCATAAGTCTAGAGTGCTAGAGCTGTATCTTTTTGTTAATATGTGTACAAACTCCCAAAAAATTATGCCAAGAGTTTCTTCAACTGTGCTCTTCAGTGTGAGCCCAAGTGAAAATTTGAGCATTTTCTTGCAAATCTGTTCCCAACGAGTCAAAACAGTCACAACCCAGTAAGATATTAACTTAAGGATTATTGCCTTAGGTGTATTATTAGTAAGTCCTGATGGGGGGCAACAAGTATGCCCACTCAATCAATTCCACTGTGTTGATAAAGTTTTTCAATGAGAATATTTAATTAATTGAGATCTAGGATGTGTTATTTTAGTGTTCCCTTTAATTTTGTGAGCAGTGTATAAAACCTTGGCACTTACAAAAACTTAATACAAAAATTGTCATAATGTGTTTTTTGTGTTTGGACATTGTCGAAGTTTACACAAGATGGGATTTAAAAAAGAAAACAAAAAATACAATCGCCTAGCCGATGTTTGGAAATCTTTCATCAGACAGTGCTAGGTCCAGATACTGCCCTCGCAAATCAAGACATCTTCTCATCTGTTCTCTAATAAAGCTTTTATGACCAGTTATGTTTGATCAAAGGGCCAACAAGCTTCTCCGAGCCAATTCTTTCAATTTCTGGTTGGGATTGCTCCTAACAACTTTTGCTGTAAAGTTTAGCTACAAAAACCATTTCCTCTCAGCTACTGTATCATTCAAGGTAAATTCTCTATTAAGCGGTGGCAGACGAGGAGCACACTCAGCAGCCCAAGCAGACAATGGTGTAATCAACAGTGAACCAGTGGGACACTGAATCCTTTCCTGTGAGTGCAGAGGGGGAAAGAGCCTGGGGGAGGTGGGGTGGGGGGAGATGAAGGATGTTACCTGGGTTTTTGTCTGACAGTTCTTTCTCTCTGTGTCCTCACCCCTGCTGGCAGCTCTCATCAACAATATTAATCAAAGTCTGATGCCTGCTCAATTAAACCGAGCAACAACAACCAAATAACACAGCTTCAAATGCACAAATACACTTCTACAATAAATTGTATGCATAAAAAGTCTTTTGATTTCACAGCATAGAATTATTTCACTCCTTTTAGGCCTTATACATGGATGCTTGGTCTATTTGTTGCAGCACAAGGCAACATCTCGTTAGTGGCGTCAAATAGCAGCAACAGGCAGCCTTTAAAATTCAAGGACCTTAACACCCAGAAATCATGCAAGCTAATGTCAGTGTACTACACACAGCACTCCATGATTACTAACCTTGACAGTCTGTACAGATTTCTACCAAAGGGTAAACACTGTTGATTTGAGCTTTCTGTAGAGTTTTGATTTCTTACTTGAGTGCACACAGATAAACACCAGACCTTCACTGGAATAAAGGAATAATCTGTGGTATCTACAGTACATTAGACAGTTTAAACCACTGCAACTTTATTCACTTCACAGATAAGACTGAAAATGATGGATGTATATCAATCAACTACAACTCTGAACACTGGCGACATGTGATATAAATCCTTCTGATTATTTTCTTGAAACAATACTGATCAAAGAAAGCGATAAAAGTGCTTGTGAATTTAGGTTTATCGAGTACTAGTTGTATGTTTAAACTGCTCTAGGAAAAAAAAACTATGATCAAAGCCAGAATCATGGAAAATTTTAAGATACATTGCAATGAGAACAATAATGAATTACTTTTACAGATGTGAAAATTAACCAATTTATGTCAATATACGGACATGAATAACATGAATGCAACAGCAGAGCAGTCATTAGTAAATCCAGTTTCGTAAGAAAATCAAGATGAATTGAATTTTATGCCTTTCTAATGGTAAAATTTAATCAATTTCTTTATAAAATGAAGAGTCTGTAAATAATGCACACATCGGTTTATGCTGCTTCTATATTTCAAAGGCCTTGAATTGTTGGCTGCTTTCATATCTTGAAGGTATCAATTTGTTGGTTGCTGATGTATCTTTAAAGTATTGATTTGTTGGGTGCTTACTTATCTTTAAGTTACTGCATCGTTTGTAGTTTGTCGAAATACACATTGTATCAACCACAATCCAGAGATGCACAATTCGTTTGTATCAGTCAGTCTACAATAGGTTATGATAAATTTCTATTGCCTGGCCTCATTAAGGTTATAATATTGTACATGCACATTAAGTTATGCTCCAATGCATTCAGGCTCCAAGTAAAGTCAGGAGGAAAGGTTGACACACTTTCAATTTTATGTATGTAATGAAAAGCTAGACGTAGATAAGATAGTCAGAAGGTAAAACTTGCCTCGCATGAATAAGTTTCATTGGTAATGCAAGTACTGTGAGGAAGTATGTTAGATGTATCTATCTCAACCTTAAGGAACAGTTTTAAAAATCAGCCAACAATTAAACTAGTGCTGGCAGATTTAATGAGCTCCAAGGAACTACAGTGTTTCTGGCTGTAAAAACAGGTTTGAGTGAGTGCTGAAGACACTGGAGCCCCAGTATCTGCCCACATGACAATTTTAACTGTATTGAAACAATTTTTACAGCTAAACATTACAGACAAAACTATGCTTTGTCAGTGACTTTTAGCATGTACTTGAATTCAGTCATGGTGGAGACCAATTTCAGCTTCACAGATCGTCCTGTGTTAATTTGAAGTCTACATGAAATATTTTAGTAAGTTTTGTGTTTGATAGGTATTGTTAAGAATTTAAAACATTAAATTCATTTAATTCAAATAGCACTTGACAGATTCTATGAATATTGTAATCTGTAAGCGTAAGGAAATTTATGTAAAGCAATCGTTTAGTGAGCCCCAACTTAGAATATTATCAACTCCAAATCTAATGAGTATCAATTTCTACTCCTTCCCTGCAAACTGGCACTTTTTTTTTGTTTTTAATATTTATTTTTCTAACGCTCCAGGAATATATAGCCCCAGAACCTTTAGTCTAACTGAAAACTTAATGAGGCATCGTAGGGAATAAATGGGCAGATGTCAAATCCCAACTGTCGGTCCAGAATATGACTGGTGTTATGAGTCCGGATATTGATGGGTCCATTTTGTAAAGCTCAGGGTCCAGCATGATGGAGGCAGGATGTTCTGTGTGCTCAAGTTATTTATCCACCCTTCATCCCTCTTCCCCTCTGCACATCCCTCTGCACTGGCATGTTATTAAAAACAAACATCTCTATTCTCTTTAGACTATAACAGTCCTTAGAGTTGCCCCCCTCTAGTCCACACACACAAAACCTTGCACACACCAGCAGTCTGGGACACCAAATTTAATCTGGAAACCTCGGTACAGTAACACAACTGGCACATTGGTAATTTGCAATAAAAACAGGTGATTACAAAAGGCTCCATTTAAGTCAATGTGTTTGTGCTGGAGTATTATAAAACTCTGGGATGAAACTATCAAGGCTTAATAAACTTTGAATACTCCTGTAATTATGCCTCTTTTGAATCAATCTGCATAAAGCAAAATGGCATCACTTGACTTTAGTTCGTTCTTTTCAGTACCATGGTTAAGAGGAATTTAACATTCAATAAAAGGTT
>JAOXNZ010000074.1:5591720-5602669 GCA_028566095.1 Kryptolebias brasiliensis
ATATATATAATCCTTTAATACTAAATTTATTTGGCCTAAAAAAGGCAGACTAGAATTTTTGTTAGCTTTAGTTGCATGTTGACTCAGCCAGACATTAATTTAGAGCCCATCTCTACAAATAAATGTGACAAATGCAATGCACAACAGTTTCTGTTTTTACATGTGTTTGAAGGTTCTGAAAAGTTTATTTTGTTCCGCACAACAGATCGGTGTTAAGCCAATGGGCAGACGCAAAGGTGCCACCAAGGAAAGGCCAGAGAAGCAATGATTCTTTGTATATGTGCTGGCCAACCCACTCAGACAGCTTTTATATGCATAATCTGTCTTTCAGCCAAACATCTCATGAACTACTGAACAGATTTTAATGAAACTCTCAGAAGGCTATTATTGGATATACATCTACAACTAATTACATTTGTGGTTAACCTGATTCAAGATGGCTGCCACAGCTGACTGACCTTAGCAAAGACAAAAATGGTATAACTCAGTCATTTTTACAGATATTGACCTAAACTGTGGTGTGGTAGTCTATGTGAGACATTCCCAACATATATTTTAACCTCTAACTTGTTGCATCAAATTTGGCATGCAAGGTGGTGGGTGACATGCATTTCTTTAAAGAATGCTATTTCCAATTTACAGTTATGAATATGAAATTAAAAGGGAAGAGGACAAGCTTTATTTGAGTTTAATAGTGACTGTACTGTTTTAATTAGTCACATTACCTGCAAAATAATAAAAAATACAATAAAGAACCTGAAGCCTGGAAGAGCTGGTCTTTTAAAATACTTTAAAAGATGTATTTATTCTTGTGCTCATTTGTACATATGGTTCTATAAAGCAAAATATAGAAAATACTAATGTCAACTTCTTGACTAAAGCAATGTCTAACATTGAAATTAAACAACACAAAATAGCATATAAGAACCTGAATAAACTTAAGCTAGAAAAACTTAAATAAATGCACAAAACATCCCACAACAACAATAAGCTGGGTAATTTTTGGACTATGAGCCTATTATGACTCAGCAATTACACCCACACAATTAACAGTGAGACATTAGTATGAAACAGAGTTATAGCCTTGTCACTAATGAACTCAATCTTTTAATATGTTATCAAACTGAAATGCAGTGACTAAGCAATGAAGTCAAAAAAAGACAAGCAATAGCATGATAATTAGGATTTAACAACAGTTAGAAGCTAGCATAACAAAAACTATTTTTATTAGCTCATTAACTGGCATGAAACTTATTCGTCCAACAGAAGCAAATATATTTCTTTCAGCACATAGCTGGGGATATAAAGGATTGAAATCAGATAACTACTTACAGCAATCGAAACAACATGAACCGTTCTGGAACAGCCACTGTCCAACTACGGACAGACCTACAGTGGTTTTGGCTGATAATCCTTTTTTCCCAGTAGATGGCACACACATACCAAACATTATGAAAACAATTAACCAATATAATGATATGCCATAATGATGCAATAATTTAAACTAAATATTACAAAGACATGGGTTTCCATCGCACAGTGTTATTGCTGTTCAGCCTTTTTGAAAGTGCGCTTTCTGGCCACTCCTTTGAAAATTGTTTGTGTTGACAGGTGACAAACTATAGGTTAAATTTGCTTCTTAGTTATGTTGCAGCAACTTTTCATTTCATCTCACATGACACATGCAGAGATTTTTATTTGCCTTTTGGTGGCTACCAGTATCAACAATAACACAAATGAGTATTTATTAAAATACTAAGCTGTAGTACCAATTAATATTTCTTAACTTTTTTGACAATAAACAACAAATTGAAGAACTAAAGCTTTATAGTGAACTCTGTATTTTTAGGAGAGGCAAATGTCAACTGAGCCAGAGGATGAGGTGGGGGAAGAGGGCTTTTAGCTCCCCGATGGAGGTCGGGGATGGTGGCTGGAGAGCGGTCATGGTCGGCGGGTGTCTGCTGAGGTCTTTGTTAAGGCCCATTTTCCATGTGACAGCGGGGGGGAGGGGCGTCGGAGGCCAGTCGAGGAGACGGAGAGCAAATCAATGGAGCTGCTGGAGACCATCCTCTCACTCTGCATGGCGCTTACACTCACAGCTCTCATGGCTTTCTCCTGCTCTTTATACCTCAGCTTGACCCCTTCTTTCCCTTTATTTCTTCTCTACATATACCAGTCCGTGTTAGTTTGTCGCCCTGAGAACGTCTCTATCTTGCTTCGACTTTTTCCTTTTCTTTTCCATCAACAAGGCTTTAGGATAATTGAGTTTTTGGCTTAAAAAAATCTGAAACTGTGCCTGAATTTGAGGCAGCGAATAAGGATGCCGATTATTACCAATAATGTCAAACCTTACTATAATAATGCCTGCATACATTTCGTACCTGGCCTCGCAGCTACCTTCTATTGCTTTGAATGTCTAGTTAGAAGCACAAAAAGAGCCCGCACTTCTGCTAATACATCACTTTCGCCAAGCAGAGATCTCACAAAGATACATTTCAAGTATCTAATGCCCCCTCGATCCCCCCCACCCTCACCCCCCATTTGGCCTCCATTTGCCTTCGATGTAAAGGCCTCTGAGCTTGGGGACAAAACACTTTTCTCCTCGATCAACAAGGTGTGGGCCACTGAGCACTGCTCCCTGTTAAACCCTACTGAATGCAACTGACCGCCGCTTATCTGACTGAATATCAATACTACTACATGCTCTGCTTCCTCAAATTTGTAGCTATTAATCTGTCTGGGCTGTTGAGGGAAGAAAGAAAAACATCAAGCAGCCTTAAGGTTTGATACATCTCTGCCTCTATGAATCATAACTGGAGAGAATAATGCACGTAGGTGAAAGGTACAATTAGTCTCAGTGTCTCTGGCAGACCAAACCTCACTTTCTCCGCTTGATATAATATGTGATCACAGTGTGAGAAGGGAGAACCTGGGATCAATGTGTCATTTAGAGAGTAGACCTCAAATTTTCTGTAATGCTCCACACATTTCACCAAGAAATGAACCGTAGTTCCAAAGTTTTGTTCTGTACACTGAAACCTCAGACAAGCAAATTACCTAGGTTGGGGTGGGTTAGACCTAGATGGGTTATAAAAGTTTTCTGTTTACTGCTTTACAATCTGGAATTTTACAAGAATTTGTGGGCCTTTACAACCTAATCTACAAAACTACCGCTTTAAAAATGAAAGATACTCGTTGTGGAAAAAACACACAAATAAGACCAAAAACTAAAAATCTCTTTGGGTACATCTCCATGAGCTTGGCACATCCAGCCTCTGGAATTTGGTGCCCATTCTTTATGGTCAAACTGTTCCAGCTCCTTTAATATGGATCGGTGCTACTTGCGAAAAACAATGTTTAAACCATTTATTATTTAGATAACACCATCACAGTGAAGCTTTTAGTGGTGTCATCATGCTATGAGGGATGTTTTTCCCATCAAAAGTGACTGGGGAAACCAGTCAGAGGAAGGAAAGAAGGATGGAGTAAAATACTGAAAATTTCTTAAGGGAAACCTGTCCAGGACGAAGACGGAGGTTCACCTTCCAGCAGGACAATGACCTTAAACACACTGCTGAAGCAACACTCCAGTGGTTTAAGAGGAAACAGTGAAATGCTGTGAAATGGTCCAGTCAAAACCCAGTCACTGACTTTGGCATCAAAGCAGCTTTGTTTTCTTTATATCAGTCATTTGATCAAAGTGGATGTAAGCTGCACTTGCCACCAGAACACAACGGGTCGTCCGGCTGATGTAGAGATAATAGTGATGCGCACTCAAGGTTTCTGGTTTCAACCCTTTTTCTCACTTGTTTCACAATAACCATTTTTGCATAATCAAAGTTGCTGTTATGCTGTTGCAAAGGGGGGTGAATACTTTTGATACTCACTGGAAACAACATTGAACATCAAAAGAAGGTGATGTGAGTAATATTGATCATCAGGTCACACTTCGAAATTAGTCTGACACTCGTCTACCAAGTAAACGCTGATTATTCACTTTAAAGTTAAATCATGAAAAAAAATCAGTCGTGTTAATTTACTCATTCTTTTTGTTAACTAGTGAATAATTTTCTGTCTAGACACCTCTTTACTTCTCGGCTATGTTAACAATAAGTTGTCGTTTATTTTGTCCATTTAGTTTTGGTGCAAATATAAAGGTTTCACACTACGACTTGTGTAATTTTGGTGGTCATGTTTTCTAATAAATACTTAACATGCATGACATTTTCAAACAGCCAAATTAGCGATACATTTTACCCACAATTACCAAAAAAATGAGGATTTTTGTAGTGTTACAAATAAAACTTACTGACAAAAACCCTTAAATAAAAGCATAACACCTAATGACAATCTCATAAAATGCAGTGTTTCTGTGAACAAAACTTAATTTTAAAGAACGCGACATAAGTGGTGGGTGATTTGATAAAAATATTTTTACTTCAATTTTTAATTCAATTTGTTCTTGTCAGCTGTTAAGAACAGAAAACATAGCTAAGAATAAAGTGCTGGAAATAAAATAAAATCACGAGGATATTTCAAACCAAAGAACTTTGTCACGTCACAGATGAGCTAATTTGCCAAAACTTGCCACAGAAGTCCAAACTTTTTCTTTGCTGTCAAGCAGTAAAACAATGAGAACTGCAGCCTTGAAGAGTTTAAGGTCAAATGTTGTTAAAATGATCAATTAGTAGCATTTTTTGAGTCAACCTGATGCAAGATGGACACTACAGCTAATCAAACACAAAATAGCTATAATTAAGATGACTTTACAAATTTTGAGCTAAAATTTTGATGGTAATAGCGGACAGTCATCCCCAACACATACCAACATGCAGCATGACATCTTTGTGCATATACATTTCAAGGAATTGCTTCTTCCGTTCATCTGCTTCTCAAATATCAGAAACTAGGTTCTTTAAGGAAATAATTGATGGGGGGAAAAGCTGCAAATTTAAAAAAAAACTTTTGTTCTGTTGACAGTTCCAAAACAGTAATTTTTAATACATAATTGTGTATTTTTTATGAAAATGCTGCAACAATGGCATTCTGATAAACAAACAAAATAAAACAACTGCTTTAGGAGGAGTTATAGGGATTAGCTCATTAGCCTAAATCAGCTAATTACATGGAGATTTTGTTACTGTTCCTCCAGCTAATTAATCTGAATGACTTCCACCACTGTGTTCAGGAAATGAGCCTTCCCAGAACAGATGAGGTAAAACAAAATAAAAGAAAATACTACAACAGGCACTTTTGGTGCACCTGAGAGGCTGAAGTGAGATTTTTTTTCTTCCATTATTGCACTGTAGGCAAGAAAAAAAAAAAACTTCTAATTTTCACCTGCTGAGAAAAGCACGACAGAAATAAGAACCTGGGTACATAACAGTCAAGTCTAGGACAGAAAAGCACAACAGATGCAAACTTAAACTTTTGTTGAACTCAACATCAAGGACACTGTAAAACACATGTATAGTTCTTAACCAGCACCAAGATTTAAAGCATTTATCTGTCAAAGCAACAACACTCATTCCATCTGAAGTCACACTGCATATCTGTTAGAGTTTTCCCTTATCACCAAAAGTGTTCACTTAATCTTGCTGAGGTGGATAAGAGCTTAAAAGGGCTTTTTTTTTTTCTTTAAAAAAAAAAAAACATGTTTCAGCTTCTTAAACAGGTAGGAGAATAATGATTCACTGTCATTCTACTCATGGGGATTCTTTCAGAAAACCATATTTTTGTTTGTTGTCCGATCAACCTCCACCCCAGTCTGTCTCGATAACTAGCAGCTTTCTACAGAAAGGCAAAGACAAGGATAGGGCCCTCTGATGTCTGTGATGCCAGAAATACAGAAGGAAATGTTGAATCAAATGAATAAAAATGAAATCCATTTTAAAACATACAATGTTATGGAATACGTGAACGTGATCTAACAAGCTAAGTGGTTTTTGCATGTTCCAATGATGTCCACAATAAACAAAAATACACTTTTTGGCCGCTGCATTCTTTATTCTATTAGGTTAGCTGTGATGAGTGGGCTCAGGTCTCTCCAACATGTCAAAGAGCTGAATCAAGTCTGCAACAGGAATCTAAAATTACATTGAATGCTGTCCAAATTATTTGTAGGAATCAGGAAACAAAAAAAAAACAAAAAAAACTTTGCTGCAAGTTTTGCCAGCACTTGATTTACTGAAACCACAAAATGTTCGTGTAGATCAGTGGTGTGCAATCCTGGCCCATGAGGGCCACCATCCTCCACGTTTTGTATTGTTTCCCTGCTCCAAAACACTCGATTTAACAAGTCTTCAAGTTTTACAGAAGCCTGTTAATCACCCATTAATTCAAATCAGCTGAATTGAAGAAAAAACAAACAAAAACATGCAGGATAGTGGCCCTCGAGGAGCAGGACTGGACATCACTAGTGTAGAATCTTGATCATCCAGGACAATCCTAAGTGGTTCTATAGAGGGCTACTAGATGACTTTTCTTGATTCCTGAAGAGGTTTCACCTTTCATTCAAAAGACTTCTTCATTTCTGTTCGTGGGTTGGGAGTTCCAGGTTTACAAGGCATTTTAACAATCACAATAATAGTGCAGTTAGATCAAATAAGTTGCTGACCCTCCCGTCCATGTGAGTCATTTGGATCGCTGACACTTGTTGAATGCTTCCTCATGAAACCAACACGTGAGGTGTTTTAGTCACATTTCACGGTGTGAATGGTTGTGGAACTCCCTGGAGAGATGAGCCAAGGCTGCACTATAGGTGTTAGAAAGATAGAACCTGAGGCCACCTCCTTAGTTTAATGTTGATTTTTTTCATATGTAACTGGGATGGCTTAGTTTACTCGTCTTTCAAACCACCTGTCTTCCTTGTCAAAATCGTGAACATTACTGTCCTAAAAAGTGTTCCTTATCTTAAAGATGTAGATGAACTCTTCAGTCTGGACCTGATGAGCTGGCGTTTCTGAGTTGTGCCATCCCTTTCTGTAGCTGCTGTTTTGTTTCTCCAATGTTAAGGTCTGAACATCTCTCGCTGCACTGAACTGCATACACCACGCCACTGAGCTTGTTTAGGTGTTTTATTCTTGACGTGAACCAGTCAGAGTGTTCTTAGGTTTGAAATGCATTGGAAATGTGCTTGGAAAAAAATCCTCAGTTTTTCCAGATACTCCAGCCACCAATACAATGACAATGTTCTTTTGCTTGTTTCTATTTTCTCCTTCATTTGACTCAGTTCAGTGTTTTCTTGATTTACTAAATGCCTTAACATAAGCCTACTTAGGGTACCCAGAGGTTTGAAGTGCTTCCTTGATGTGTTTGTGTTCCTTGACCTTCCGTTCTGTCCTTTTTGGCTCGATTATGAAGAGTTCTGATTACTGACAGTTTGTGTTTCAGAGGGTGGTGAGAATGAAAAGCAGATACTGGTCTGTGTTTGTTGGCTTCTTGTATACTTTAGTGTTGAGACTTCCATCTCTTTCAATGTGCACCAAAACAGTCCATAAATCACATCAAAAGTGTTTTATAAGTGGGGCTTTAGTTAAATTTCATTATCAAAATCGGTGCTGTTGAACTTTTTCCATCTTCGACTCAGCAGCAGAAGTTTACAGAATATGCTGCTGTAAAAGTATTTGTTTAGAGTTAGAAAACAATCATAGTTCCATATAAAGCCCAAGTCATTAAATGGCTAAATGAGTTCCAGATTCAGACAAAAACAACATCTTATATGGGGACAAATTGATTAGTTTTCAGATGTACATATATATTTGTACTTGTTTTATTACAGCTACATACATCTGTTTTAAGTGGCACAGCTTTTCTAGCCTTTATGGCAGTTATAGTTTGTCAATTCTGTGATTTATGGCAGGGGTCTGCAGACTGACTGTTCCTGCAGAAAGAATCTTAAGGTGAAAAAAGTTAGGCTGGATGTAGAATGCCCAATCACCAAGGAGCTGCTATATCAAGTTGTTTTCTTTTTTAAAAGTTCTGTCTTAACAGGCTTCTCTACTTAATTTCAAAGTTACTTCTTAAAAAGTAGCTAATTTGCTGATGTTTTAGAGGTCACTCTAACTTTGGTTCTAATTTTTCAAAGTACTATTTTTTTGTCCCTGGAGACCATTTACTGCATTTGATGAGTACCAACTACTGAAAATGAATTTTGGCATATTGTGCCAAACACATCATCTCAATTAGTGGTTGCACCTGTGCTTAGGCCAATTATGCTCATTCACATCAAAAACAAATGACTCATAATGAGAGCGTCGCCATCCTGTTAGGCTAGGAAAAACAATGATTGAATGTGTTCAAAGTTAACTTGGGTCTGCAGCTTAAAAGTGCAGTGTAGGAAATTTGTTCAGGTTAGATTTAAAGCTCAAAAATGGGAAAAAAAACAACACGAAAAACAACTGCAACAAAAAGAAAAAATTGCAATGACATTTCTGTGATACTGTGTTCATTATAGTGCGTTTTTGACCCAGTGTCTTGGTGAGCCAGATGTAACCATACAACTCCCACTCTGGCGGCATTGAAAGTGTCTAACCTTGAAGGCACTCAAGCTGTAAATTGACAGTCAAAACACTGCTGGCTTTTAAGCCGAACCTTGTCGTGGATATTGAGTCTATTCTACTCAGTCATTTAAACTTCTGTGACAAACTCAAGGAGGACAGAGTGAACTCAAGAACTGCACTGGAAATCAGGAGTAAAAGAACAACCGTGTAAAAAAGCTGTAATGAGTGAAAAGAAAAGTGCAGTGAAAGAGCCCGAGCTCGCATGGACACAGGATGAATCAGAGACTTAAAAAGGAAGAGAGAGAAGTGCTTTTGTGGCTCAATAGAGATAATAAAGTAAACTATATGTTCAAAATACATTAAAATCTCAACATTACAATTCACAATACACTCCATTTTTATTGTTTCAGATTTACTGCAAGATTTTCAAATTTGTCTGCAAGGAATAATGAATATTTAAGTTCTTAGCCATCTCAAAAGCAGAGTTTGGGGCAGAGATCAGAGAATCATTCCACACTGAACAAAAACTGCATGGCTGTTTTGTAGAACTGAAAGCATAAAGAGCTCCCCAAAAACTGTTCCTCGAAGAATTACAGGGCTTTGGTCAAAAGTCTAAACACTTGCACGTAAAAAAGCTTTCTTATTTTGAGCCGAATAAAACACAAAAGAAAGTTAAGACACATCTCACATTTGAAGGTACTTCTTTTTTTTTTTAATTTCTGCGATTGTAGTTTTAAAACACCAATGGAAAAAGTCCCTATAGCAAAAGTTGAGGTTTTCATATTTACTTGAGTACTTGTATACTTGTTTAAAACCCCAATGACAAAAATAAAAGCCTGTACACATTTATGTACTCAGCTAAGAGTTATCTGAATGAATAAGTACAAGTTACAGCATTTGGTTTGTAATCCAATACTCTTTTACATCCATCTACAAATAGTGGTGTTTATTTCCAGGAACTGGAAATGGCAAAACCTTTACTCTGTAAATCATTTGGCATTAAATTGTAATCTTTAGGCCAGTAAAGAACATGTCACACTGTGAGAACTTGATATTGCAAAATCTTAATAGTGACCTGTGTCACACTGTATGATTTAAGATTTAATCAGTTCAAGACTGTATGATTTCTTGCCACTGCAGAAATGCATACCTTTAAGATCCAACAAATATCAATCCAACATTGAATGGGGATTAAGTACTGGTAATAACGTTTTTTTGGGATTTTTATTTTTTAAGATTTGGAGTTTTAAAAGTTTGAGGAGGATGAGGAAAGACATGCTCATGAGTGGGGAAGAAGCATCACTGTACATTTTATTTTCAAGAAAAATTTGTTTTGTCATCGTTAGTTACTAAAGTGCTAAATCGGATGCTTGTGATCTCGTCACCCTGAATGACCACAGACCACCAATTCAAGCTCAGTCAGATTTTAGTATGTCGAAGCAAGCTTTTCTTGCAGTTCTTTCCCAATAAAACATTTTGTCTGACAACTGAAAACTGTATAGGCTACATATAGCCTAGCTTTAGAATAAGAACGTCAAGGATGGTTTAAAGTCGATGCCATAACCCTTTCATCTTTTTTTGCCTAAAGATTTTTCAGGTATCTAAAAGAGTCCATCGTTCCCTATAACAGTTCCCCATTCACCACAGTGGTGTTTTTGTGTCACCTTTTTTTGCTTCAGACCATATAGTTCATTTTTCTACAGAACTGCTTTCTTTGTTGAGGCTGAACCTTGTGATGAGGAAATGTTTTCCTCTGATTCCAAGCCGGTTATGTAACTGTGCAGGTGCCGCTGCACAGCAGAACTGTGCACCTTCACTCCAGAGTCAGTCAAATTTTTCTGAAGGTCTTTTGCTGTCAAATGAAGGAGTTTATTTGCTTTTGAGCAGTCTTGTGAGCCTTCAGCCTACATTCCTGTTCACAAACATATACTGATAAAACTGTAAAACTAAAGACAGGGTAAACCGGAAACATTTTGTTTTGTCAGCATTAATCATTGGGGCTTGCAGCAGAATGCATAGGAGCACTGAAGTGCTTGGCGAAGCTGTAAATATTTAGGAATACTGTCTCAGGAACAATTTGGCAGATTTCAATCAAACTCTTAGAAAGTAATCAATGAATGATGTCTACAACTTACTGTAACTGGTAAAAGATTTTCAGTTGTTTAAAAAACTGCTGTAAACTACTGGTGAAAATGTATTTTAGCAAAATATCTCATGAACCACAGAACATATCTCAATGCAACTCAGAAAGTAATCAGTGGATGCATATCTACAACTGATTAACCTTTGGAGTCATTCTGATAAAAGATGGCTACCATAGCTGACTTGGAAAAAAAAAAACTGTGACGCTATCATGTCAATATGGACCAGACTCTGAGGAATGTTCCCAGTACCTTGTTGAATCTATGCCACGAAGGATTAAGGCAGTTCTGAAGGCAAAAGGGGGTC
>JAOXNZ010000074.1:5630810-5645742 GCA_028566095.1 Kryptolebias brasiliensis
GTGTAAAAATGGCATTTAGGAATTATCTAAAACAAAAATCTGCGTATGCACTTAAAAAAGGAAGATAGGGTTAAATTAGATTACAGCTACTCAGAATTGGCCCTGTTTTGAAAAGTAAAGCTGAATTAAAAAAAAAAAACAACAACATTGACATCAGTAAGCTACAACGGCAGACATCTATGGACAGTCTTGAAGCACAAAATTGATTTAAAAAAATAAAAAGTAAAAGTCGGCGTATTTCTTGCATTGTCTCGTGTTTGCTCCAAAGCAAACTGCGATCAATGTCAGTTTCACGCACCACGTTTAAATCCTTTAAATTTGTCTGTAAACGCCTTGTCCCAGTCATTTCATCTCCTGGACCATTTCTAACAATTATGGTACAGTTCCAACAAACTACCACTTGTTGGATTCAATTTTTTTCTTTTTATTTTTTCCTCTCAAGTTCAAGATATTGTTTTTGAGTAGTATGATATAGAAGATGAAGAGAAAAAAAAATCTAATCACAAAGGATGAATAGCGGGACTGATGATGGCTGCCGAACTCCTGTGCCGGACTTAGCGAGCTATTTCAAGCTCCGCCTTTAACCTTTCCATGCAGGTGCTGAGATTCCTGACCTTTATACCGTGCAGTTCCCTGCTGCCTTTGAGTGCTTCTGATAGTTACAGAGTGGAGCTCTCAGCATGGGTACGCTGAAAATGCACTTTGTGTACGAGTGTGCACTTGTACGTTTCAAGTGCACGACCTTCTGTGTGTTGATTCTGTGGATGGTGCAGAGCCACTAGGGCCTCGTGCGGGAAACTCGATTTGACACAAACATAGTGAAGATTACCTGTGTCCAGACAGTTATTGCCTTACAGACAATAAGAACGGCCATCACTCACTTTTAAAGGTCAATGTGCTGAAACAAGGGGCTTCGCCAAGCCAGAAATAACCTTACAAAAGAGCCACAGGAGACAGAGCGGGGGAAGAAAAAGGGAGGTAGAGGTGAGGAGGGGCAGAGATACACAGATAGTGGGTGGCTAACCCCAACACAGCAAGCGTCTATCAGCCTACTGACCCCTGATCTTGGCTTTACCACCCTCAGCTTTAGCCAACATCTCTACATCACTTGGTCACGTCAAAGGGTTTTTCTTCTTTCTCCATGTTGCACCTATTTTGTTCTGATCTACATTGGTTTTGATACTTTAGATTTCCTGATTAGAGGCGTTTTCTTTCACCTGTGCAGCAGTTGTTTGTTATAAATGTTGTGGAAAGTTATCTTTAGAAACTGTTTAAAAAGGATGACACTTTGTCAAGGAACACACAGCAAGTAACTGGATAATCCCTACATCTCAGACCTACGAACTCTGGCAGACTAAATCAACGCACCAGAGACAGCATTGTCGACAGTTCTAACAATCTTAATGGATGTCATTATAGGACAGATCACGATAAAATGGTCTTTAGGGTTACATGAATCACAGACCCACCCACCCAACCTTTCAAAGTGGTTGTGAAACCTCTAAAGCCAATTTGTCACTGGGGTGTGACTGTTGGCAACTAGTTGGTGAATGGCATTTGAGAGGCAGTCTCTCAAAGCAATTTTTGGGTAATCTTGCTGTTCAATGGGCAAGATCTGACATACCTAAATGAAACCATTAAATCCTGTCAAAACACACATTTCAAATGAGTGAAATTAGTTACATGTTGAGATAAATCAATTTCAATTGCCCTATCTAAAATATTGACTGCTAAAATGGTTTGAGGTTAGAGGGCTTTCTTGCTCTCACTTAACCAAATATTAATAATAAAAAAAAAAAAATACTTTTTTGAGTGACTAAAAAATGAATTTTCCACACAAATAAGACAGCATGCATGTTTCACTTTACTAAAGGTGAAAAAGCAGTGAACCTCACAGAAAGACCAGTGATTCATGATAAGATTAGAGGATAGCTCTGGCTTTGATGAAAATCCAGTTGTGGCATGTCATCTACCTTCCTATGATTGGAAAGCAGTCTTGTTTGCATTTTAACAACTTTTCACTCATGAGTTATTGATCTGTGATGTTCACATCTAAAGCCAGTGCAAGACACTGGATGCCTCAGGAAGAAAAGGCTGGGCAGTCGGGCTGCCTACCTATATTTTATTTTGAGACATTACATTCTGTGTTGCTATGAACAGGACATGAAATGCAGAATCACATTCATTGTATCCAAGACTGCTGAACCAGTTGCTGAAATTGGCCAGATTTTTGCATTCAAATACGAAATACTTTTAGAAACACAAATGATTGTTGCACACTTTATAAAGTAAGTGTTTGTGTTGTCCCCCCAAGGCTACACTGGTTATGTGCAACAAAAGCAACAGCAAAATAGCAAGGAGGGTGACTTGAAGCTTCTTTAAACACAGTGCTGGTTATCTGGTAATTAAATTCCAAATCTTATTTTTGGATGCTTCATAAATTGAAATTATAATTAGGATTACACTGTACTTCTGCCAAAGCATTACGTTGCACAAAACAATCTACAGCCCTAAAGAAGAACACTTGTAATATTGGAGTTACTAGTAATATTTCATTTGACTGATGTAAGTCAGATGAAATGCAACATGACCAACTCACTTTAACTGCAATTAGATTTCAATAGGATTGTTTGTTTAGTGGCTTAAGAAACTTTTACAAAAGATTCAGTTTAACATTTTGACCATTAACTACTTAGAAGTAGATTATGATGAATGAGATCTAACCTGGTTTAAAATGTTACTGAAAACTTCAACCTAAGACTCAGCATACAGTATCTGGCTGTTTAGACTTAATAGTACAATAAACCGTAAAGATACAAGACCCAATATATCTTAATATTACAGATGTCCGGAGCTGATCGCAAGTATGAAAACGGTCCTGATCAATACTGGAGTAGCTACTCACCTCTCGATCACAGTTAACGGCTTTTAGGTTATTAATAGTTGAAATACAAATTGTCAAATTGCCAACATCATAACTTATTATAGTGCGCAAAATAACATCCAATAGTCAGGTAATTTATAAAAAAAAAAAGATGTGCGTAATACTTTACAAAATGTCCTTTTTGAACTTATTTGTAATGTACATTCAGTTATTAAATGAGAGAATACTCCACATTTTTTGTGTGAAGTAAATATTCTCCTACAGTTGGCTCGCCTCACATCAGAAGTGGAAGTGTGTACTAAAATACCCAGTTTACTGCACCTCCCACATACATGCACACACAACCATAGAAAATCAATAAGTCTTTCAGCAAGCTGATGTTGTGGCTTGAATGTGAATAAACAGTCGTACATTTTAGTCGAGGATCGATTGGGGTAGACAGATGAATGGCGCACAAAGACACCTCTGAGCGGGACAAAGACCGGTGTGTGTGTGTGCATGTGTGTGACAAAGTGAGCGAGTTCTCCGTCTTTCTGTCTTTTACTGTTGCTCGGCGACTCCCTCCCTCCTGCGTTCAACTGCTCTTTCGCTCTAAAAGGATCAATAGGTGTGATGGATTAGTGGCAGGTACCACACACTGAAGACTCATGCTATCAAACAACAACACTTCCTATTCAGACACATTTCAATCACTCTTTGCCAGTCAAAACTTGTTTTTTCACACTGTTAAGGCCAACTGCTTCACACTCTGCAATCGCCCAGTTGAGTTTTACCTCCTAACAGTTATACACACATAAGTACCTCGCATTGGCTCAAATGTTAAAGACCTGACAGTTGAGGGTGTTTTGTGATGTGCATCTATCAGCAGACAGCACAGACTGTTTAGACACTGGCTCTAATTCTAATCCATCATATTAGCTAATTATTCCCAAGGTTGGTCACTGAAGTCCGGAGGTAAAACCCAAATGTTGTAAGCTTTCTCCAAGTCCACAAAACACACATGAACTGGAAAACCATACTTCCATGACCCACTCAGTTACTCTAAAAGGGTAAAGATGTGGTCCACTGTTCCATAACCAGGATGAAAGCCAGACTGGCCCTCCTCAATTAGAGGATTGACCACAGGGTCTGAGCTTCCTTTCCAACACTGTGGAGCAGATTTTATTTGGAAGGCTAAGCAATGTGATTTCCCGACATTTGGAACAGACTCTCCTGCCTTCTTTAAAAACTCATTCCACTGCTCCAGTCTGCCACTTGACAGACAACATTGAAAAGGTGGGTCAATTATGTATCCACAATGCTGAGATCCTTCTGCATCTCAGGACTAAACTCACCCTTGGTGCCCTGCTGCCACAGAGCCACTTACGTACCTCGGTGACCTGATCTTAGCAATTGCCAGGATAGGCAGATTAACAAGATTCTTTAAGTTTTTACACCATTCCAAATTGTTCCCAGTCCAGGGCCACAGTACACTGCTAAAACCAAACAGCCTGGAATTTTCATTTTCTCAGCTGTCAAATGGTTTGCCATAACTTCCTTCAGACAAACTGACAATTCCTCTACAAGTTTCCTTCAACACCAGAGTTTTTGCTTCCGGATCAGTTAACACCAGGCCCTCTGGCCACTCGATACTCGT
Organism: Kryptolebias brasiliensis; assembly: GCA_028566095.1. NCBI lineage: Eukaryota > Metazoa > Chordata > Actinopteri > Cyprinodontiformes > Rivulidae > Kryptolebias > Kryptolebias brasiliensis. Next base: position 5,635,331 of record JAOXNZ010000074.1, read on the forward strand.
CAGCTCTGTTAGAAGATCCCTGGTACAGAACAGTCTTGAAGGTAGCCTTCTTCAGCTTGATGGCTTTTCTCACTGTTGACATCACCTAGCAGGTCCTTTGTCTGCTGCCATGACAGGTACCAAGAAACCTGGACAGTGCTTCTGCAAGCTGCATCTGTAGAGGAGGTTTTGTACATGGCTCATTCAGATTTTATGTCCTCAACCTCCCACAGGAGCCATGAAAATCTAAGCGCAACATTAAAATGCCACAGCCTTTTTACAGTTTACTAATTAAGATGGTTTATTTCTATACTTGCATTCTATATTGTTGTGATCATGTAAAACTAAAGCGACAATAGAGCTGAAGTAACATTTAACAAGCCACTGAATAAATCAAATTTAATACCATTATGAAATTGGAGTACTTTTAAGATCAGTACAATTTAAGAGTGTAGACTTTGCTTTTGTTTTGCATCTAAGATTTTGTTTTGTCAAACTTTAAACTTCGATATAAGAACATCTGTACTTATCTCCCTCTCTTTTCTGACTTTACGTCTGTAATTCTATTCAGCATAGATGTACACTCCAAAAAACAAATCCCTAAACTGAGGAGGAGCAGGGAAGGCATGAGATGCCATTGATTTCTATTTGGATACAATTTTTTGTTTTTTCTTGCTTTTTATTTGCTGTCGTAATTAAACATTTGACAGCAGCAAGGAGCCATTATGTCAGTTTCCAAACCATAAAGCTTAGACACCCCCTTCCCCCTACCAAAAAAAACGATGCTTTAAAATTAAAATTTTACTTATTTTTTATTGAATGAATATTTTGGTTTTGCTTTTCACAACCCAAAATAAACACACAATGAGCAGAAAGGACATAACTGACTGCAATTAGTTGCTTATCTTTGTCAATATGTATCTGCCTCATGTCTGCCTCGCTCACAGCACAGCACATTAGAATACTACTTACTGCAAAAAAGACCAATGATTTAAAAAAAACAAAATCATGTACATACAGTTTTTACAAGCAACTTCTTTCTACTGAAATATATTTATCTACCCACACACGCAGTGAGCTGCTGATATTCGTATGGCTCACAGCAGGTGCTGGTGTTGCTGCTTATTGCCTGTTTAAGGCCGTCACTTTGATCCTGGCAGCTCAGGGCTCCTGTGGCTCAGTCGCACTAAAACCTTTATTAGCCATACATCAGGGACATCAGAAAGGAGTCAATCAGCATATACATCAGCAGGAAAAGAAAAATCAAATTACCACAGTATCAAAGTAAACAGATGACCAAAAAATATTCAATTAAATACAAATCTGCAAGCATTTTTCTTCCCAAGGTCCTACCTAAAGGAAGCATTTTGTTTTCTAGTACATATAAATATTGCTTCATAAAGCATATCCGAGTCAAAAATAAGAGAAAATACAAACAACTATGCGGTGAGAGTTCATGGCTAAAAGCAAACCCCACACCAACCAAGGAAGTCTTCAAAAGAAGTGTCACCTGTTAGTTCTTAAAGTATATTTAGCCTTTTTTTAAACTTACTTTGTTTCATAATAAACCATATTTTTAAAAAGTCTTCAAGATAAACATAAATAAGGAGCAGCAAAAGAATGGAGATGTGCTGCCCAAATGCATAGCTCTACAAAAACTGTTTTTCCACAGAAATTAAAAAGGAATATTAAAAAAAAAAAAAAATTATATATATTTAAATATCCCTATGTGTAATGGAGTTGTGTTAAAAGCTTAAGAACAATTAAATCCAGCATGGGTAGCTCTTTTAGATACCCCCCAAGTACTACCATTTGGAGGAAGTGCCTAATTCTGACCAGACTTATGAGCTAATGGCTAGTCAATGTGAGACCAAATTGGACTGCTGCCATCTTAAAACAGCTTCAGTCTCCAAGAATTAATAGCAGTTCATGCAAACGCTATTTTATAAACTTTACAAGCCAATAAGTTTTGTTTTACATGGTTATTCTAGCAGAAATATAATACAGGAAACACACCGGGCTGCACCAGAATGATATAGCTTGCTGCTGGTAATAGTCATAGAATAATTTATAAGTAATCGCCTAATGAAAAACTGACGACAATGTAAAGGTTTTTAAAACCTTTGCCCAGTAAAAAAATTGAGACTTTAGTTGTTGCAAGTCAGCAGCAATTTGGTGTTGGTGCCACTCGAGCTAACCATTAGCTTATCCATCTGGTCAGAACTTAACTCTAAAAGACCTCAGTTTGGAGTAATAAAGAGTTACTGTAGGTCCCCGGAAAACGCAAATTTTACTGAAGTGGGATTTTGTTCGAATAACATTTTTATTATCTAATGCCACACTGTTCCAGAAAAACATTGCTTAGTCAGAAAGTATACCAATGTTATGAAAAAAAGGCTCTTCTGTGAAGACAATGTTTGTCGGAGAGTGTTATATTTCTTTTTACGACTGCCCTAAAGATAAAGTAATGCAAGTACTGTTGTTAGTCCCAGACACAAAACCAGATTATAGGACTGTCTGAACCATGTAAAACTGTACTGATTGTTCAAATGAATCCCCCACTTACCAATCTTTAATTCCTTTGTGTTAGGGGCATTTTATTTCATAATTAAACAATCTACAACAGGTAGGAAATTAATTGTTCGAATCTTTTCCACAGAACACCTCTTCAAAAGATATGAACTCTCTTTAAGTGAAGGTTTGTCCTCACAAGGATGATATGTACAAAGCACTCCAGATTGCATGAATATTGGCTCATTATCATGTGCGTTAGACTATAATAGAGAAGAACACACACAACCGTGAGAATGCACTGAACGATGGAGAAATGCCAAACAGAAATCGAAAAGAAAAAGACATGGAAGAACAAAAGGCGATAAGAGAAGTCCCTCACTGCTGCTAATGGGCAGCTGATTAGAGAGCAGAAGCTCGAAAACAGGTAATTTTTCTTCCTATCGTCAGCTCCAATAGTCGAGCTCACACTTATCTCCATAATGGCTCCAACTATAATTAATGAGCCTTTGGAGAGTACAGTGACTTGAACTACACACAAGCAGGTGCGCGCACACACACACACAAACATCAATTAGACTCCATCTATTCGCAGGGGAGCGATGGCAGACTGGATGCTGCTGGAGAAACTTCGCTGCTGCTTCATTTCCTTTACTTCCCTCTTTCAATAGCACAAAAAAAGTCCATCCAAGGACAGGCAGCAGCTTGGACAGAACAGACCTCTGACTTCTGATCTGGCAACAGATGGATGGAGCACATTAGGTCTTCTCAGACGTCAGTCAGTCTGAGTGTGGCGGCGGGTTTTAAGCAGCGGCGTGCCTTGACAATGCCACCATGTTGTGTGAGAAAGGGTGAGACGGTTTCCAAGCATCCTTTGAATTTCCTTCGTAGTGGATATCAAAGGCCAGAGGCATCAAGCATCTCGCTATGTAATGACAGGTTTTATACTGAAAGCTTTAATGAAAGCGAAGGAAGTGGAGGGGAGCTGTGCAACAGGAACAGTTGAGTTCAAGAGTGCTAGACTTGCACTAAAGGCCCATGTGAGAGAATGATTTCTTTCAAGGGCATGCTTGATATCCCACAAAGAAAAAAAAAATATTTGCTCACATTAGTTGAGCTAAATACAAAAAACCAACCCTCAACTAATGTGCATTCTTAACTAAAATCAGCTCCTTTTAAATCCCCTGCCACCAAAAGGTGTCTAAAACTAATTAGCTTTTGGAGTCAACCCAACTCAAGATGGCCACCACAGCTAATCAAAATTAGCAAACACAAAAAATACCTATAACTGTCATTTTTAAATATAGTGCTCAAACTCTTTGTGGTAGTAGCTGAGACTTTCCAACATACACTTCAAGAACAAACATTTCAGGCAAGATCTTTGTTCAAAACTTGACAATTAATGGAGTCAACTCTGTTAAAATATTTCATGAATCAGTGGATGGATTTTAATGAAGTTTTCAGAAAGTAATCACTGAATGCACAAATACAGCTGTTCAATTTTTGGAGACAATCCAGTTTAAGATGGTCATCACAACCAACTGACGTTGGAAAAAGTGGCTACAGTTTCATTCAATTTTATAAATACTATGCTAAAATTTGGTGTGGTAGTAGCTGAGAATGATCTCAAACACATGCTTGAAGCACTAATAATTGTGCAAGCTCTTTTCTTAAAACTTTGGCATGTATTGTTGAGTCAAACCTGTTTGTTCACAAAATATGTCAAGCAACTGCATGGATTTTAATGAAACTTTCACAAATTTATCAGTGGATGTACATCTACAGCTAATTAACTTTTGGAGTCAATCCATTCCACTTTAAGATGCCTGCCACAACTAATTAGCCTACAGAAAATGGCTTTAAGGCGGTTCATTTTAAAGATATCAAGATAAAATTTGATTAGGTAGTACCTGAGAGTCATTCACAACAGAGTGAAATCTCAAAATATTGCATAACAAAATGGCTATAACTCAGTCATTTCTTAACTTACAATCTTAGTTCAAAACTCTAAAATGAAAGGTAGCAAGCAATATGCATTGCTTCAAGAAATGCTAACCCTTTATTTCAAGTCCGCATTTAGAAAAAGTACTTCTATTCCATCAGCAGTCTTGCTAGAAGCATGCTTAAACCTGAAAACTTGGGAATAGTGATAAAAAAATAGAAAGTTTTGCCTCACAGAAAGAGAAGACAAAGTTAGCACATCTAGAACAAAACTTGACATTACATGTTCAGTACCGAGCCAAATAATTTCAGAAACAAATTTAAAAAGAATCACGCAAATATTAGGAGGTGACTGAAACAAATTGCTCCATATAGGAAGGTGTAACAGCAGGCCCCCCACACATTTCCTCATGTATTTTCAGCTACCAGAACTAATGTAGCATCCCTTCAGATCGAGGGCTCCGCGAGTACGTTGATGAGTAAACCTTTGCAACGACGGGTGCACTGCTGTGCGCAAGATTGGAAAGGATAGGGAGGACAGAGTTCTTGTTCAAACATGGAGCCTCATACTGTTACACTTTGTTACACTCACTAGAGCAAACCTGTGGCTTTGACACTTGGCTTAGTGTTTATAGCAGAGACCCCACAGTTCCTCTGTATCCAGCGATGGGGAAGTTTGGAAGAGAAAAGGCGACACGTAGGAGGTGATCAAGTCTGCTTTCTGACTCAAAATGAAATGGCTTGTGGAGCTCTTTTCCTCTGCAGGTGTAATTGATTGTGTGTGTGCGGTGTGTGTGTCAATTGAAAAATGTGTCGCTGGAAAAAGTTATTCCTTTCATAAGTCTGATACAGTTTTCTCTGCAAGAAGAACATGGCCATTTAGAATCAAGAAACTTGCATTTATGTGGAAATGGACTCCATGAAAGCCACTTGTCCAGCACACTGCACCTATAGGACTGTTCAATATGAGCAGATTTATTGGTCTTGTCAAAAAAATTGACAGAATAAATGGACAAACTATAAAACGTTGCATATACCTCAAATATATACACCATAATAACAAATGTTATGTAGCTGTTGCCGAACAATAAAATTATTCAATTTCATGTAACGCAAACGCTCTCTGCATTGCCACAGTGTTGTAGTGTACGTGTGGCACTTTTATTTTTAACAGGCATTGCCATCAACTGTCTTTCCTAAACGTCTTAATAGAGCTGTGTATCAATAGTACATTCATCAAGAATTTTGGTACATTTATTGCATAACTAAAATATTTACAATGTCACGTGGTTGCAGCTGCGTACATATTGGAGCCTATCTAAACATTCATTCCACAAACTGATGTGGGTTTGATTTGGACTTTACCTGAAGATGAGGAAAACAAAAGTCAAGTTTCCGGACCGAGATCTACCAGAGTAGAGCAAAAACAGCACCAACAAGAAGAAAATCCAGAAAATGGTGGGTGAGACCATGACTAGAGTCTAACATTCGGGCATCATCACAGGTTTATGGAAGAACTTTGACAGGAAAATGCTGATGTACTCACAGATACCCTGCACATGTAAAAAAAACAAAACACGACACCAACAAAAACAATGAACCCATTATATCACAGCAACATAGTGTATGCCTTTCTTAAACTGTAGTATGCTGCAACGTCTCCCCTCCTTCCACCTAATTAATTTAGCTAATGGAAGCACATCAGGAACGTTACACATATGTCCTATACATCACAGGATTTGATTCTCCACCAACACACACCAATACAAGTGTGACAGTAGCATGAAAACCCAAACTAAGCTGCTAAGGTTTTCACAGTTCCCTCATTTATGTTCTTATTAGTAACTTTCTTTTGTTTTGGAGTAATTTATTTACTACCCACTGTTGTAGAGAATGTGTTGTTAAACCGAGGACATTCACTTGGCTCTGCTTCACTGTGATGTTTCTTAACTGACCTTGGACCAACTCATGGCTTACAACATAGTTGTACTTTAAACTTTTCTATTGTACAAAACAACCTGAACACAGATGTCTAGACTGTGCAATTAGAGTTCTTGTAAAAGGAGGCTTAATGATGTTTCAGGCTGCAATGCAAAAGTCCTCAGATTTAAATTTCTATGGCATTATTTATGGTGGGAGTACTGCTTTATTCAAGTATTATCGATAAACAATAATCAGTTTTACAGTAGCAGACTGTGCTTTGGTCCCAGGTGGAGGGGGAGTAAAAAGGTTTGGTCAGATGAGGAGAAGATGAAGGCAAAAGAATGAGATTCCGTCTTTACATTCTGTTTGAACCCGGGATTCTTTAATTCAATAAGTCATATTGTTAAGACATAAAATGTTTTATTTTTGCTTTTCGAGCATGATCAAAAGCTGAAAGGCTGAAGTCTAGAACCCTCATGCATGAAATCATCTGTGCCTCTGTAATCAACCACCTGTCTGATCTTGAAAATTCAGATGATGGGAACCCTTTTCTTTAGTCTCAGCAGGAGTTGGTTGCTGGTCGAGTTAGTCACAGCTCAGGTGCGAAGTACACCAAATATGAAACAGATGCTTCCACTTTAATTACCTCACAAAAAGCTAACTTTACATTTATAGAGGAGACGCTGACACAGCTGGGTCCTGACGGATGCCTGGGCACAAACAACATGTCCACAAACATATAATCACATTTCACGTGCACGCCACGATACATTCAAATGTATTCAAAGTTAGATCTGTCAAATGTCGAATGAGTTAATGTGGAAGATGAAGTTTGTGGCACATAGAATAAAAAAAACAATAGATAAATCTGGAATAAATAATTTTCAGGACTTTTATTTGCCCAGATGGGAGAGGGCTAGATAAGGCAAAAAAAGCCCAGCCGCCAATTAGAAAGTCAGAAGAAAAAGGTACAGGTCAAAGCAGAAATATCAAGTATAAGTCAGTTTTTTTATGTTATTTCAATGATTTTCCTAACCAATACAAAAATGATCTAAAAACAAACATTCAGTTTATGGTTATCTGAATGATTAAGAATGATCAAAAGTGATTATTGATATTAAGTTCTGAAACTTGTGGAATCTGTTTTAAAGATTGCCATCCTTTTTTCACTGACAGCAGACTTTGGCACTTTGACAAACTCAGTCATTTTATAATTTAAATAAAATTTTGAATCAAATGTAAGGCTTGGCAAATAGATTTTTTTTTTAAGAAAAGAAAGATTTTGACTGCTCAAGTTTTTTGGATTCCCATCTAATCATTAATGAAAGCAAACAAATTAGATATGTCACTGTATGTACACAGTTTTGCAGCACAGAAACATTGCTGAATGTAATAGTTCAGTGCTTTTAACGTAGGGTTCTGTGGAAAGGTCATAAACAATGTTTTACCTGTTGTAGACAGCTCTTTGAACAACATCAGTTTAGAGAAATACTGATTAATTCTGACCAGACTGACAAGCGAACAACTAGTCTGACGCAGGTAAAAACGAAAGTGGATTGCTGCCATTTTAAACCACCTCCAATGTTTAAAAAAAAAAAAAAAAAAGTTCATAAGACAGCATTTGCATGAACCGTTATGAAACTTTCGAGATTGGAGTCGTTTTAAGACAGCAGCAATACAACACTCTTACATGGCGTTTGATCAAAATCACAAGACTGAATGGGTTAAAATATTATACTCATGTCAGCAATCTGCTGACCTGAGAGCATTAATCAAAACCAGGAAATCAAATAATTACTGGTTAAAAAAGTACATATTGCACAGCTACGATACTCACAGCAGTGTTGAGATCTGGGAATAATTATACTCATCATGCATCAAAGTATGTTTTTAAAAAAAGGGTCAAAAATAACTGTTTCACATGGAACATATCCTCAAGGACAAACACGGAAATGTTTGTTTCCCTCAGAATCATATTTAAATAAAAATAATTGCAATAAATGTCTCCACCTTCTGCACCATTGTTATGAGAAACCATATGTAAGCTAATAATAAAATTTACAAAGACAGTAGAGGAAATGATCAAATATATGATGTAGGGCCTTTCCGTTTTCTCATTACTGGACCGGAACAACAAACTTCCCGCTGTGGCACAATCAGAAATAAACTTCACCACTTCTTTGTCAAATACATCATTATCCTAAATATAATGCGTCAAGCAAACAATGCTTGTGTTTATCTCGTTTCTGTCTCTAACGATGCCTCCTGTTTTGCAACAAGGAGCTTTCCAAAGCTTCCCCTGTAGGTTTGCTTTTTGAGGCTGAGGTTGGGCAAGACAGCTCTGGACTGAAAGTTTACATAAATGAGCCAATTTAGCTGCGTTTCAGAGAACTGGTCCGTCTGCCAGGCTAACTGGCTGCTTTTACCACACACTGACATGGATGGACGCTGACAGAAACAATAAATCCCATAACAAAGTACAGAATCTAACAGTCCAGTGGGCCATGATGACATATTACCAAGTGACAACAAACTGACAAAGATGCCAAACAAGACAGATTTGTGAAAAAGGTCAACATTCCCAGATATTTCAAAGATGATGAATCAAAGTTTAAAAACATACAGAGTGCATTGTGGTTAAGAAACCCTTGCCATTCTGGTTGCTAGGTGTCAGCGTCAGCTTGGCCAGGCATGAAAGACGACTGAAAGAGGCAGTGTACCAGCAAACCAAGTCAGGCCATGACAGACCAAAGGCCAAGACAGAAAAAGGGGAAGAAATATTACTAAACAATGGGAGCAAAGTGAGATGAACACAAACGCATCGTGACTGTGCCAGTGCGGTGCCAGTAAATTGCTGTGTGCTGGAGAGCTTAGGGAGGCATCAGAGAGCCTGGGCAGCATCCTGCTCTGAGCTGCAGATCCAAAGCCGACTCAGTGAGGATGCTTGGACCAAGTCAGCTGGATCAGCTGCTAATACGGAACCTGGGGCCAGAGAATTACTGAATAAGCACTGAGCCCTGTGCAACAGCAAGTGCCGTACTTTCATAAATACATGCACAAAAAGAGACAATGAACCTGCATGCTGTCCTTTGCTTTGTTAAAAAGATGATAGCATTCCTTGAAGGAATTTATATCATCGGTTGCCTTGCATATCAAAGTATTAAACAAAGACTTTACATGATTTGTTAGAAGTTGGGGTATATATCGGGGATGACTCAGCTACTACCACAACAAGTTTTACCTTAATACATGTAAAACTACACTACCTATTGTTTGCAAAAGTTTATTAGTTGTAGTGGTTACTGACACAAACAAGGTTGACTCCAGCAGGTAATGCCAAAGTTTTACAAAAATCTTGCACAATCTGTAGAACTCTGAACATGTGTTGGGAATGAATCTCAGCTACTACCTCACTATATTCTAGCTCAAAATCTGTAAAACTGCGTAGGTTTTAGCCATTTTTGTGTTTGCTAATCAAATTAGCTGTGGTGGCCATCTTGAATCAGGTTGACTCTAAAAAATAATCAGATGTACAGTTGAAACCAGAAGTTTACATACACCATATCAAATAACATATGCGTTTTATTTACACTGACGTGAAATCAGAATAAACTTTTCAGGTTTTAAGTCAATTAGGATTTTCAAAACTATTTCTATTTGCTAAATGCCAGAATAATGAGAGAGAGAATGGTTTTAAGGCAATTTTTATTCTTTTCTTCAAAGTCAAAAGTTTAAATACACTAAGATTACTAGGCCTTTAAACAATTTGGGCCATTTGATGTCATGTCTTTGGAAGCTTCTGATTTAGGTTTATTGATAACATCTGAATTAATTAGAGACACACCTGTGGATGTAATTTAAGGAACACCTGAAACACACTGCTTCTTTGTGTAACATCATGGGAAAGTCAAAAGAAATCAACCAAGATATCAGGAAGAGAATTGTGGACTGGCACAAGTCTGGTTCATCCTTGGGAGCAACTTCCAGATGCCTGAAGGTGCCTCGTTCATCTGTACAAACAATTATACTCAAGTACAAACAAGATGGGAATGTCCAGC
>JAOXNZ010000074.1:5645842-5658108 GCA_028566095.1 Kryptolebias brasiliensis
TTTGACCCAAGTCATACAGTTTAAGGGCAGAGGTACCAAAAACTAATGAAGGGTCTTTAAACCTTTGACTTTGAAGAAAGTAATAAAAATTGCCTTAAAAACATTCTGTCTCTCATTATTCTGACATTTAGCAAATAGAAATAATTTTGAAAATCCTAATTGACCTAAAACAGGAAAAGTTTATTCTGATTTCAAATCAGACAGTGAAAAAAATGCATCTGTGTGTTTTTAGATGGTGTATGTAAACTTCTGGTTTCAACTGTAGATGTGCAGGTATTGATTAATTTCAGTGCTTCAATAAACTATCCACTGGTTTATGAGATTTTTTTGCACACTGACAGAAAATGTCTCCATGTTCATCTACACAAAACATGTTTTTTCTATTTGAGGGTATAACAAACATTCTGCCTTCTGAAATTTGATGAAAACTAGGGTTGTAACAGTACGCCTACATCACGGTTCAGTAAACATTTATTTTTATTTTTTTAAAACAGAATATCCTTCTAAATGTAAGTAGAAAAACACGTGCACACACACACACAACCTTACAAAGGTTTTGCCAACTGGTATCTTCTCCAAAACATAATCATCCAGTCCAATTTTAACTGCAAACAGTGTCCCCAGGCCATAGGTCAAACAAGCTTTGATAAACTTCAAAATGAATAGATATCCATACTTTTGCAGATTTTTCCTAAACAAAAGAAAACCAAGAGGTGTTTGTTTCAAATAATCTGATCAAGATTTGATGCAAAATAAAAAGGAATAAAGAACTGAAAAAGAGATCTAAATAACAAAAGAAAAAATAAAATGTTAGACACTTTGCTTCTCAGTGGGATGCTAGTGTTGGAAAATAATGATTGATGTCAGGGAGCTGTGACGTTAAGGATAGATATAGCCATCTCTCTATCTATAGATCAGTGATCACTATGAATGTGAACAGACAGTTCAAGCTTCTATTTGTCATCTGAACAGCCAGTTAGGTTTTGTTTTGGTATAGAGTGCTTTAGATAGTAAAATGCAACCAAAATGTGCAAAGAAGTGGAGAATGTACTAACTGCCACAACAGAAGCCTCTCCTGAGTACCAGTGATTATCACCTGTGAGTAGTGTATTCTTTGTCTAGTTCCCTGTACCTGTCCTAGACATCTGATCCATGACTGTTTGGTACAAGTACTAAACACCCCTAATGAAAACATCATTACAGATATGTAATGACATTAAAATGTTGATATGTGGTCCATCAGTACAGTTTTGGAGTAGGATTGGAGACATGCTGAAATCAAGCCACGACATGTAATCCAGATTCAAATAATGATTACTCTGTACAGTTGCATAAGACCACCTGCAATGTAAACCAAAAAAGATAAGACATTAAAACAAAGTAGGAAGTAAATGTGAGCTTTGGAACCAACTGCTGTGTTTGTTTGCTAAGACTCCTAGGACCTAACTGGAGAGGATTTACAACTTGTATTGTCACAGTTGTGTTAAAATTACTAGTGACTAAAACCTGAGTTGACACCATTTTTCAGATTGGAGCCTGATTTTCTCAAGCAGAACGGTCAGCTTTTCTCTACATGATGGCAGCCTATCAGTCTCATATAAGTAGAATGAAGTGGATGAAGATAAAACCATCCCCCTTCAGGACACTACTTCCAAACGTGCTCATATTTGGCAAAAAAGAAATTCCCACACGGTGCTTTTGGGAATCCAATGCCTTATATATTTATAGTGCTTCTTCTCAACCTCTTGCCTTTTACTCCATGTGTCTCTCCCCCCCCCCCCATCTCTGAGCTGTACGAGAGACTTCTGTGCAAAAGCTTTTTGATTGTGTTCTCTTTATCCATGGTATCCGGCCACAAAGGAGCACACAGATCGATAAGATGTTTAACATACTCCCTCTGCTTTTTAAAGCCTGCAGCGAACAAGCCCCTCACCATCGACCCCCTAACCCCCACCTGCTGGCGTAGATCAAAAGACCCACACCCCCTCATCACATGACTGCTTTACAAAACACTCACAGGAGGTCCACTTCTCAACAGGCCGCCACCCACTTCCTGCTCAGCTGCTGCTTGCTGAGGTGAACCATTGCCATGGGCAACAGAGCAAAAGAGAAGGAGGAGGACCGGGGAGAAAGGAGGTGAGTCGGAGAGGAGTTGTGAATAGATGTGAGAAGAGGGCATGAAATCGATGAGGCCATGCAACAGCTTTGCGGCTCCTGTGCCCACACACTGAGATAAAGATGCAGACGAGAACACACACACAAATAATGTCGAGAGCGAGATGACTTGGCATTTACAATTGCCAACAATCTTGTCCATATTACAAGAACGAACGAGAATGATACGTGCATTCCTCCCGCACAAGTTAAATGTTTCATCTATTTTTAGACGGCACAAATTAATCTTCTCCACCTCCACTGACATGAATATGAGTTTTAACTTTAATTCTCCTATAATTAAAGTAGAGCTTCAGCATTCTGTGCAGGAGATTTCAAGAGTTTCATTTTTCATCATGGCTGTGTTGCAAAAGGTCTTGTGTTTCTTTTAAATGTCACTCTGCTAAAACAGGGTCGCATTTAGGCGGCAGGAGGACTAGTGATATTTAACAGGCAGAGAAATTAGAGTGGCTGCGAGAACACGATGCTTTTCAACCTCACAGCCAAGGATGTATTTATAAAGACCCATCTATGGCGACGGCTAATACCTGACTGAATTAAAATGTCTCGGAAAGTCACTAAACAGGTCCTTGACAGATAAGCTTATCAGGAGTTTCGAGAATCAGTCTTTACCAGTGATGAATTAAAACAGTTTTAATGAAGTTTGAACAACTTTGTTTTACTTTTTTTTTCTTCTGCCACACAAAGTAAAAACGTAGCTACGGTATAGTTAATTTGACAACCTAATTGGTGAAAACCATCAAGTAATGTCCACAAATTTGTTATTATTCAGGGTATAGACAAACTGAAACATTTGACCCAACAGAAAAGTCTTCAACTGTTCAAGTTGCAAATACATTCTTTCAAAGTCTTGGTATTATATTGAAGTATCAAGTCTTCCAAACCTGTTTTAGATTTTTAATTTTCTTTTTCAGTAATTTGTTTTCCCATTATTTGTTTGAAGAAGTGTTAAATTTTGGGTTGTCAGACCACAAGTATCAAATCAGCAGCCCAATCAAGGTATTTTCTATTGATTGGTATCACAATAGTAGACCACACCTTGCTCCCAATCTGTTTGCCTACTATGATTTTGACAGCTGTGCTGTAAAACGTTGATATAATGTACCAACATTCTAGCAAATTCTATCTATATCACCAATTTAATTCAACATTTAAAATCCAAAATCCCAGTTGAGTTCACCCAGCTAACTTCATTCTAGCACAGCTAGCACACTTTAGAGGAAACTAAAGAGAAGAGGAGTTTCCATGGGGCAGTGATGAGGCAAAAAGGATTACAGAACAGGTGACTAAAATTATCACTCTGGATGAGCAAACCATTAGTGTGGTGGAGAAAATTTTGAAACTGTTGGAGCCACAATACATCCTACCCTCCCAATACTACATAAGTGACACGGTGCTACCCAAGCTGTATGACAAAGTCTGCCATTAGCTGTTAAATTTCATTTTATCTCTGTAATGCTGACAAGTCCCTGGTTTGGTAGTTAAGGTTTGTATTATGTGCTGCACTTATGAAAAAAAAACTTTCTGGTCAAACATTGCCAACATCGCCAATTTAGTGGTCCCACTTCAAAAGATCTAAATTATTTTAAAGTATCTGTACAGCACAGTTCAGTGTGTAAGTGTTTGTTCTATATATTTCATATTTGGCAAGTCATTGACCAAAAACAATTGTCTTGTAGCCAAAGAATTCTAGAGTTTGTCAAGTCTTTGAAAATAAGATTAAAACCCAGATGGCTCAGCTTGTGCTCAGGTGTATGCTAGCTTTGCATCAAATACAATTTTTAAATATGAATAGAGCCAATTTATCTCTGATATCTATTGATCTTGTCGAACACGAACGCCAATTGCTACTTGTGTGGCAGCTAGAACTGGAAATAGCGGCATATTCAGGTTCCAAAGCACATCTGCAACATGTTTATTAACAAACTCATTTCTTTATGCAACAATCAAGGATTTAGTCAATATATGCAAAATCATTTAAATTTGCATATATAGGTTCCGGCTGTGTTACATAGCTTTAAATGAATACAAATTTCATATTTTCAATATGATTTACATTTTGTGAAGCTGCATACAAACATGGTTAAGGTAAATCTAAAATCATAGGTAATGATATAAAGATGTCAGCAAAAAAAAAAAAAAAAAAAAATAGACTTCTAACCCCCCACATCCCACTTAGTTTTTCCTCTCCTTTAAAAAACAGACCACTGTTGCAGCCCTGCATGCTGTGACCAGCCTGTCAGAACAACAGCCACACTGTGCTCAGAGCACCCCAGCAGACACTTTGAGGGAGGGGGGGGGGGGGTCACCTCTTCAGCCGTGCAGTTTCAGCTCAAGCTTCTGCAGTGCGGAGGGGAGATCAGCGCAACTGCACAAGAGCCTCCATTATGGCTCCAGCACAAGAGGCGTGCTCCATTATGGCTTTCACATAAGGGCCTTCCTTCAGGCTCTTAGTCATTCCAATGAGCTGTGCTTTGCAGCTCGGCAGAGCCTCTGACTTGGTCGATGCCAGGGCCTCGTGTAACAGCTCCCACGCGACTCCAGGCAGCCCCTAATGCAGAGGAGCGCTCAATGAGGATTGTGATTTTTTTTTTCTTTTTTTCTGTAATTGTAAGCTTCAGAGGGCTCTTATGCAGAGATTTAATGGCATCTAATGGAATCTCATCACAGAACATGAGAGGAAAAGAACAGAGGGAGAACACCGACTAATGTCTCCACATACTTTAGCTTTAATATTTGCCTTTAATTCTGCAAAAGCAGTTACTTCTTTGAATGATATCATATCAAATGCTATAAAGTTATAATATAACATTTTTTTCATTAAATGTGCACAGAGGTCACGGATTCAATGTGTGAATTATATTATTATAAACATTAACTGGATGCAACAATTCCAACAGCACTGCCTCATAGTAAAAAAATTATAATAAAAATAAATAAATAAATTTTAAGGATGCACCAGTTGACTGGCTAGTGGTGAGAATTGGCCAATTTTAAGCTTAACCACTAACCAGGTAATCAGAAATTTCAATTTCCAAGTCAAATTAAGGTTTATATTGTCTCAGCCTCACAGCAGCACAAATGCTTGCATCAGCATAGCATGTCTTGTGAAGAAAATCTTTTTAAACTTGGAAAGATCCAGTAAGAGACTGTGGTATTTATAGAAAAAAAATACAGCAGCAGAGTACAATGACAGTGAAAAAATAAAAACGTTGATTTTCTGTGAAGGTACAGTACGACTGCTACCTGGAGATCTAGAGTTTTTGCTTAGCAGCAATTACAATGACTTTTAATCCAGAAGTTGGCTGAGATTTATAATATTTCCATGTCTAATAGTTGAAATTATTCACCATGTGGGGAATGTAAGTTAAACACATTAGAAATTCACTTATGAAACCATGTCAAACCTGTGGAAATACAAGTTTTGCATCTGTTAACATTTACCACATATAAACATTGCTGTAATTATATCAAAAGGCTTCAGGTCAATTTGTACTTCCGCTACTTCATACCATTGCAATTTTGGTCTTTGTACTCGATTTTTGGGTACAAAAATAACCCATGTACCACAGGTCTCTTCGTACCCACTTTAGCAACCACACCATTATTTCTCCTTAACACACCCATTCATACAGGTCTATGGCATATTACCACTCAATATAGAGCAGTTTTTAGATTCTTACTCGTACACCAAGAAGCATATCAGGGGCAATGGGGGAACAGTGGCTTGCCCAAGAACACTTAAGCAAGCTGCAGGGTGAGGAACCAAAACTCTAGCCTTCTTGAAGCACTTTATTCTTGGATTACAATCAGAAAAGGTTTTGTAACTTTGTGCAATTTATTCTTTTTGACATTTCCTCTAAATGTTTATTGAAAAATACTGTGTCTATGTTGTCACTTTTTTTCTTGCTGCCAGTTTACCTCTGTAAAATTATTCACAAGTGGCAAAATGGAAACTGGCAGTAAAGAACATCACCGTAACTCAAATCAACCCAGAAAATAAGAATTGATGCATCTATATTTGTAAGCTACATTACTTTTTATCTACTTTATCTTGTTAGAATCTATTTCTCAGGAGGTTTTTAACTTTCTTCTTCACTGCTACTTTTCCTGTTATTTCTTTTTAAAGCTATAAACCACACCTCTTTATTTTGAAATCTCTTTATCCCCTCTTCAAGTCTCATATTTCTCCTGCTCTTAACCACGCAAAACTGCATCTCCATTTCTCCCCACCACACACATACACAATTTCTTCCAGTTAGTTCAGGCTAAAGCCTCCCACTCAATTCTCTAAAAATTACCTCTGCAGCAGTTAAAAAAACAGGCAAGTTATTGCAGTGTCAGCGGTCATAACAAAATGCCAGCCAGCTTTTCTGTACAGCAGACGCACACTCTGGAGACCTCATCCAGATTCCTGTCGCTCACTGGTTAGATCTCCAAGTGACCCGGCTGAGTAAGAAAATTCATAGTGGTGTAAATGGCAGCTTTGTACAGCAGATGGTAGTCAGCAGTTACATTATGCTTTTAGGAGCAGATTGTAAAAACAAGCTTAAGTGATTGTAGAGCTTTTATACAACTACCCTGATGTAAAGAAAATACCATCAGTCAACGTCATGTACTGAATGATCAACTAAGTTTTATTCTTAAAAATGTTTTGCTGTAAATCTCAAAAATGTAATTTTTTTTAATGTAAATGTTCTGATAAACAGATGGTCACTGTTTGAGTCTGAGTTTTTAATAGACAGTTTCTCAATTAAGGAAACAAAACCAAATCAGTACAAAGAATAGTTATTTCAGTTTTTTTATTCTGATCTAAGCAAAGTATGATGCTTTATTGCAGGAAGGTTTAAAGGCTATTGAATTTAAATAATTTCAAAGATTAACTCAAAAGAATAATTAAAGGCTTAGAATTACTTTAAAATAAATAAATAAGTAAGTTACCTAGCACCCACTTCCTTTCATGATAGAGTTTCAGATTAAGATCATCTTATGCTGAGAAAAAAGCTGGAGTTGTTTTGGTCAAATCTTGAAAATAATGTTATGTGAAATCTTATTGTATTGCAAGACGTCAACTGAGAGTATGTGTTGTGAATGTCTTTAATATCTGAAAAACTGAGTTATAGCCATTTTTAAGGCTGGTTGGCATTGGCAGCCATCTTGAATTGGGTTGACTTTAAAAAAAAAATAATTATGTTGTAGATGTACAATAAATCATTACTTTGAGTGTTACATTATGAATAATGACATTTCAGTAACAGACATATGAACATATGCACATACACAAATATCAGAAATATTCACCTTTTGGCAGCGGGCAATAATCTATATGATGACAGGTCCCTATACAGTATGAGCAGCTCGTTTTGTTTATTTCATTCTCACATTTACACAATAATGAACATATCTAAGGCAGTGTGGAGTTTTGTGTCATTCCAAGAACTCTTCAACCTGTAGAGTGGCCAGGCATCAATATCCCATGACCTTCTGATTCCTGGAAGAAATCTCCACCAAATGTCCCACAGTTGACAGTTATCACTGTCATTAAAGAAAAAAAGGTGTACGTTTCCAGTTTTAGGTGCCCCTTTCACAAAACAGTTCTACAATATGGCTACAAAGGTGAGTCCATACACACACACACACACACACACACGTATTTATTTATTTTTTTCAGAGTTGGAATATTTGATCAGATCTGCCATCTTTAGTGCAAGTCAAATATACATCCACTATTTCACGAATAGCATCCTTTCACACTTCTTGCTATTACCTTAAAATCCTGAAATATTGCAACTTTGCAAGATTGCCCAAACTTTGTTTACATCCTTTCAGGGTAAATGTCATCTGTAACTACAAAAACATTTGGTTCAATATGTTACACTGAGGTTTATTACAGGAGCAGCATGGCGCATTCAGCAGCAGGTTGACAAAGATCAAATACTGTATACTATTTACTACTTGAAATGAATCTTTTTTTTCTCCTCCCCAATCATGAAGATGCATTCAGGCAAAAAATCTAAAGTAAAACTTGTGTTTTCAATCATGCCTTGAAGTGTTCAGTGTGTGACAGAAAGGGAAAAGCATAGATATGAGCATATTGTGTGGAGAAAAAGAAGACGTCAAGAGGAACCAAAGGTTGACACATTGACAGCTGTCTGTGATTCACCTGTAAGCCCTCTTGAGAATGAAGACACACACACACACACACACACACACACACACACCAGAAAAGCATGCCAGCTTCACACAAACATGCTGTAGGGGGTGGGGGTGGGGGATGACAGCACAGAGCGCTGAATTTACATTAATAAGACTTCTTTTTTTGTAATTTAGACAAGAGATCTTTGAAGCATTTATTAAATTATTAATCTATTTATTCATTTACTCAGTCAGTCATGTTTTTTTTTCCCATGACTGAGAAGCTCAGTGTAATTTCATTGAGCTACCAGATGGTTTAGAGTTTAATTAACAACTTCAAAAGCAATAACTGGTGAGCTAGCCAAATGTACAAATACACACAGAGAAGCACACATTATTAGCTGCTGCAGCAGAATTCCTGTGCAAACAAAAAAAAAAAAATGTCACCCACAGCCAGTTATTTCACAACACAAAATTCTGACAAAAAAAAAAAAAAAAAAGAAGTGGTCATTATGGTCTGTTTATGCACATTTCTATCCTCATTATGGATGTGGTTTCTGAGCTTCCTACACTAAGAAACCAATACAGCGAGGGGGTGGGGGGTCTTTAGGGTGGCAGCAGTGGATTTCCCAGACTGTAAGCCACACCCTGCTGATTGGATCATCCTGGCCCACTGGGGACAATAAGATACCCCATCTCTCCCCACGTTTGAAATTTACTGCTGAACACAACCATTATTTCTCTATAATGACATTATTTTGATTGGTGAAGGAATAGTGGAAATCCGTCACCTCCCATTAGGCATGGTAATCAGATGGCACTGGTTTATGTTAATATGAACGGCAGAGGGCAAAGAGCCTTCAACCCTGATTTGGGGGGGGGGGCAGACACCCCTTACGTCTGATTATTATTAATATTTTAAAGCACCTAGCATCCATTCACAAAATCCTATAACTGGTCATCCAAACGGCTAATGTGCCTTTGTTAATGTTCTTGACATCACCTTTTAAAGATGCTACATAGTCTTCCTTCTGAAAATGAAAAAAAATATAAAACGTCACTTAGCAACAGAATGAACTAAAATTTTTGAATTTTGGTTTGGCTTCAGGATAAAGGCAATTAACGATGCAAATATGCTCTGAGTATTTGCCAAGTATTTTTTTTCCTGTTATTTTCCATGTCCCCTACATGGTCTCCTGTGCCGTCATTATGCTCTACACAATTGCCCTGCCACTATTTTTTTAAACTGCATTAGGATGCATCTACATACTACAAGATCAGCACAAAACTACAGCACAGGTATCATATACATACACACGTATCACTTGTGCACAAAGTTGTTTCCATGACCTTATGACCATGATAGCCTAACATGAAGCCAGAGTGGATTGTCCCATTTCAAATTCTCAATGACTAAGCCAGGCTGGTGTGCATGAGCCCCATGTCATAAATATGCTGTCATTATGATGATAAACCACCTCAACCTCAATACAAAAGTTTTGAGTATGTTCAAATTATCATGAACTAATCACACAATCACATGTAATGAGCTCTGCAGCACTGATGTAGAGCACTATGCATAAAATGTGTGTTGGACATCACCCATTGTAAATCTTGCATTTAGCTGGTTGAAGAAACCATCTGTCATCCCTAAATCACTAAACCATTTCTGTGAATTTCCCCCTTGGGGAACAAATAAAGGCTCATCTCTTACATTGCAACCTCAAGCCATAAAACTGTCTTACCCTTTCATATAAATGACCATTGGGGTTCAGTCACCAACTCATTTGGTGGGTCACAGACGTAACACTGTCTGGTTTACTTCAAGCCCCCCATACTGTCTAAGTTCTTTTAGAAATTGCACTGAACTGGCCATAATGGATTTCAGGCCAGCTTGACATGTTTTGACAGTTTCAACATTTGAAAGTGGAGCTCATCCTTGAAACTACAAAAGAACAACTTAAAGGCAATGGCAAAATGTTTATATCAACATCCACATTAGAACTAGAGCATGAAGTAATGTTAATAAATGCAGAATGGCTTCAAAACATAAATTTGCCAAATTTAAGAGAAATCTTAAAAGTATGCTGAAACTGGCAATGGGCTCTAGACAGCTTTTCTTTACACTATCAAATCAAGTCCCCATTGAACTGAAACAGTTGGTTCATTAAAATCCTTTCAACAAAAGTTTCTTTACTCGTTTTGACTCACGCTGTAGGTTGGGAAAACAAATGGCTTTAAAGTGTTTGATATCTAAAATAAATACTTGAGGTCCCTGCTGTCTTTAGAATGATGCCAACAAATTCTGTCTGTGTGCACCAGTCAATTTTTTTTAAAGAGAACAAATACAAACAAGGATACAAATCTCTTCAGCCAAAGGAACTCTTGATTCATAACAAATATACTTGTTAATCAAAAGTGGCATGCTCAAAATTCCATATACTGCTATATGTGTTTATACAGCCAGTGTGCATACAAAGTGTAGATAACATACCCAATTCCTCCCTGTCGTCCATTGTTTGCAGGGTAAACAGGACAATGAGAATCTTCAGAAAGCCAGTGGATCAATGTCTTTCCTGTTGAAAATGTCACTTCAGTCTGTTCATTAATCTTTCACTGCCAAACAAAACAAAGAGCTTTGTTAGTTATTGGACCATAAACCATTGCTTTGATAAATAATCCCTTGACTCACAACAAAAGGAAAATTGCTTACTGTACAATTTTACCACCTGAAATAGATCCCCTTGCGTCTACCATTACATTCACATTAAGCTGTATGGAGACCAAGCCATACAGGAAGTTTCCAGGGTCCATTTTTGTGTTGATAATAATGAATGTCTAAGTTTTCACAACCTCTGCAATTGATCTAACTAAACTTCAACAAAGGTCACCTTTAAATTTGCCACTTAGTCACCTCAACATAATAAACACACTCTTTCAGTTTTTTCTTTTTCAAGATAGACAGCAAAAACAAAAACAAAAGGTTTTTAGTTGAAGGGATACATGAATTTTTTGAAGGGAAATTTTATTAGGATGTGAACGATACATGTAGCCACAGGAAATCAAGACTTTGCCAATAACAATCAGAAACCCAAATTTTATGAAGAATGCAATTTTCTGATTGTTATTAGCAACCATACGATATACTCACCATGGCACAAACTCTCTTGAACCTCGTCCACATGCAGATACAGCAGCAATTCTCAAACTGTAGGGCACAACCCATGGGGGTACGGGGTAGCAAAGGCAATTCTTAAGGGTGGGCATGACCACTCCTATGTTAATTGTAATTAAATTTTGGGGCTTTAGAAAAATTCAAACAGAACTAATGTTCAGACATCATTGCCGCTCAAATTTGTTTGTGTGACAGGCCATAGGAGGCAAGCTAAATACCTGGCAATGTGGAAAGTGGATCCACTCCTTACTGGTCTGCCAGCGGATGACCTGGATAGAAATAAAGAGGAGTAAAGGGGGAAAGAGTTTTGTCTCATTATCTAAAAATCAGAGACGAACTGTCAAAGCGATAACGACTGAGGTGGGAAAACGCGGCTCTCACAGCTGGATCTGACCAGGACTGTTAGCATATGGGCAGGCTGATATGCTGGTAGGTGCTCTAAATCTTTTTACCCATGATGTGCACCAGCATGTGAATGTGGATGAAAAAAAAAAAAAAAGCTGTTGGAATTAGTGAATGGTAAGACAAAAAAAAAAAAACCTTTGTGTACCTGAAAACTCTTGACAGTTGACCATACAAAGTTTAATAAACATTACATTTATGTCATGTAAGCCACACAGGTTTAAGAAAATGTGATTATCACAAAGAGGAAAAATGATTTGACAAAAAAATCAAAAAAATTATCCATCCATCCATCTTCTTCTGCTTATCCGGGGTCGGGTCGCGGGGGCAGCAGCCTAAGCAGTGAGACCCAGACTTCCCTCTCCCCAGCCACTTGGGC
>JAOXNZ010000074.1:5670503-5694316 GCA_028566095.1 Kryptolebias brasiliensis
AAGCCTTATCTGACAAAGAGTCAAGACATCACAGAGATCCGATTATAAAGGCAAAGGACACGAGCACACTCACACAAGTGTATTCACAGGATAATGAACCCACGAGGAATTGCTCTACTGCATATCTGAAAAGGTTCAAAACTACACACCTACTGCACAAAGACGGCAACGTTAACGCTAATCTGTGCATGGGATTTTCTAAACTGAGGGAAAGGATTTTTACAACTTCTGTTTCAATTTCAAACCACGGGGTCTTGTGGGCTCCGTACAAACAAAGACAGTTATGATGGTTTAATTATTGTGGCTGTATGTTGGAGGCCAGCCACTATTAGGATGGCATATTGAAGTCAAGCCTTCCTTGTGTGGGTTTACGATGGACGGGAAGGCTTGATTATCTTGTAACCTCTCCACCCTTCTCCCCGCACTTCGGTCCCTCTTAGCTAACAATGCTAATGTATAAATGAATGTTTGTGTGCAGACTAACAGCTCCTCTCACACGTTCACACTAAAGCCTCCAACAGACCATCTCACAGCTGCATCTAGGCGCTGGTCTCCCTCTTATCCTTTGCTTACAGAAAATAAAACTTTGAAGGGCGTTTGTGTTGCTCCCCCATGTCTGCTGCTTCTGTCCTTGTTCTAAACTCCGAGATTCAAGTTACACAGCAGCAGAGACGCAGCAAGAGAAAAGAAGGATGATGAGCTAGGAGATCTATGCACAACAGAGAAAGAAAACAGTGGGATGTAAAGGAGTTAAAAGAAATAGTTTCTAAAAGTCAGACATGCATACAGGCAGATCACAAAGGGAGAGCTGTAGTTAGATCTACAGACAACTCCCACGACCAGGAAGAGAGAGCAACAGAAAAGAAGAAAATGAATGAGCGGAATGTAAGAGATGACAGGCATTTTGCACTTTTATCACAGTCGGTGCCTTTTCTTTCTGCTGTTATTTCTGTCTGTATGGGAATGTACAAGACGTTATTAAGAACGCAGAACAAAGAAATGCATTCAAGTTTATAAATGAAGAGCTTAGCAAATTAATTTCTTTTGAGATGTCAATTCAAATCATTTTAAAACTTGTGATGTACCAGACTGCAATTTACATGACTCCAAAGCTTCTATAGAAATCTACCTACTGAGGAAATACTGTGAAGCTATTCTAAACTACAAATTATTGCATCCAACCACCTGATGTTTCAGCCTGTAATTACCAAGTAGTAGCAGTTCTTATTCCCATAGAGAGAGTGCCCTTCTCCACCTACACACAAGCTAAATAGGCCTGTCTCACCCACTAGCATGGTGAGAAGTCCCTTGTTTTAGGAGGTTTAATCTCCCTTCAGACAGGGGCAGCTGGGGCTCAGGCTGGTTCAACCCAAGCTTCCTCCAACAAGATGTAGACAAGTTCTTGGACAAAACATCAAACCCCATTGCCTATTCAAACCACCTTCCCAGTGAGTAGCACATAAGGGAAACTGTAAGCTCTTGGCTAAGATATATGCTGGGGGAAACTAGGGAAATATGCAGCTGATCCTTCATCCTCCCAGCTGATAGACTAGTCCTCTACCTCCTGAGTCACAAAGCAGCTGCAGTTTTTAGCATGGAGCAATAAAATGTCCAAGAAATCTGGCATCAGGCAGAGACAATTTTAGATGCACATTAGGTCCAGTTTCAAGTGTGGCATTTAAAAAAAGCAAAGAGGAACTGCTGGCTGATATCAGTGCCTTTTTCTTTATCCTCCACTGCATCACAACAGATTATCCTCAGTAAAACTTTTACCAGGTTGATAACATACAGTCGTCCTCCTTTTACACGTGTAATGTTATGTTCACTAATTCATCAGGTTTAAGTGGAAGTTGGGCAGGGCAGATCACCGTGGAACCATTTTTTTTAGCATTACAGTTTCCTAAGATTAAAACAGTTTGATTCTTTAGATGAGGTGAAGGTTTTAAAAAGAAGAAAAGCCTTTTAAGATTTGAGAAGTTTTTTTAACTACTTCATATAATCTGAGCACACAGAGCTACTGAGGAGCTACTAGAAAAAAAAAAAAAATCTTCAAGCTTTTTACTGCAAATGCCAAAGTTGAAAAATATGAACTAATAAAATTGTGGATTATGAGATTTAGAGGAAAACTAGTCATTTAGATTTACCAATTAACCATTAATCGATAGATGATAATGGCAGCCCTAATAAACTAATACTTCATGTTTGAAAGTACTAATATACCAAATATCAACAGATGCTTCTTTAATCCCAGAGAAACTTGGTGACCATGTAGAAATTGTCTCTCAACGGAGATGCAGTAAGAAACTCAGTTGTTTGACTTAATAAATGTAAAAACTAACTGACATATTTATCAAAAGCACTGAATAACATACCACATTCATTAAACATCTGCTGAAAGTGTCACTGAAACATCTCAAAGATACAACTTTCCCCCATTTTAAATGCTTTCATTTGTTTAAATCAAGATGCATGATTTTTTTTTCCTTTCTCTCCAGCTATATTAGATCATTTGTTTTGAAATAAACCTTGTGAAAATGTGTTTCTGCCACTGGTTTGTGGCTCAGAAGCTGAATAGTTTAGGTCTTAGTTTGTATGTATTTTACCAGCTGTAGTCAGTTTGGTGTTGGTCACCCACCCTCTTGCGAACATTACCGACCAGAGAAAAGAAAAAACATTACAATTTGAGAGACAAATAACCTATAATCTATAATAGCCGCACAGATAAATGCGTCCGGAAGTTTCCACATTCTTAGGATGCAAATATATCACCTTAGCAGCAAAACACACCACTTTAATTACACACATTTTAAATACAAATTATATCAATTAGCTTAAAACCTTATCTGCAATCTATGCTAACAAAAAACGTTTAGCCAAAAGGAAAACAAATAAAATAAAAAGAAAGACAACCAAAGAAGCCAGCAGCGCACAAATGGTAACCATAAAGTTTAGGCTACATTTAGACAGTTTTATATGTGCTAATATCGCCAAAGACACAAAGTAAACAAAAACAAACCAACTCTTACCTTAATGAAGTGGGAAAATGTGTCAGAGGGGTAAAAAGCTACTTCTGGGTTTGTCCTGGTTAGCTGGAGATAGCTCGGGTTGATGCAGGTGAAAACAATTAAGCAAAATGAAAGGTTCTCCAATCGTTGCCTTCAAAAACATCTAAAATTTCAAAAATTGAATCATATATCCAATTCTTTAATTGTCTGTTTGAAAGTATAATGTGCTTTCTTGAAGCATCTGATAGTATTTATCTAAACCTAACCTACATATATATTACTTACATATAAAAGATTTTAAATTAGGTTAAACTAAAACAAAATGGAATTTCATTAACTGCTTTTCATTGGTTGTCTTAATTTGGACTTTTGAGGGGCACTGATTTGTGTCTTCATGAGCCTTCTGTGGTAATGGTGGTTCCCTTTATTTGTCTCGGTTGCATCTTCTTGGCAGAAAACTCCATTATTTATTGCTGTAAAGCTGCAGTAATTGCCACCAGAGCAAATGTTCCTCATTACATGCTATGGAAGCTGTAATTGGCCATCCCAGGCACAGCAATCAATGTCATCGTTATTATAGAGATTCCAGCCACCCGGGCCCCAGACGGCAGGCCCAGCCAGGGCCAAAGGGGAGCTGCAAAGAGGGGAAGGAAGGACGTTTCCACAGCTTGTTATGGCTGCACAAAAGTCTCTGGACAACCGCTTGTTCGGGCGTCTATCGACAGCTAGGTGTTCAACATGGATCCACTCTCTCTCCATCTACCTCATTGACACTTTCCCTCCAAAGAACCCGCCTGTCGGTCTCAGCCCATCTTTCACCCTGCCTCATTAATGGGGCTCCTTTTGCCCCATTTGTCATGCTGCCACAGCTGTGTCAAAGGGTCATTTTGTGTCCAATCTACAGCAGAAATCCAGTGGTACAGCTATTACTCTGGGCACCTTTTGCTTAGGTTTATAGGAAAAGAATTATTGAACTGGTACATGTTCAACTTTGAAAGCATAACTGAGCAACATAACTCTTGAAATAACAATAAAAGGCAAAGTAATTGATAGTGTAAAACTCAAAACTGGTGCTTTAAAGCTAAATGTTATAGCTGGCAGGAGAATGCTGTTAAAAATTACTTTCTCTTATAACCAGAATTGCATAAAAACTTCCTCCAGTCAGATCCACAATGTTAGTTCTTAGGGTTGTTTTTTTAAATGATTATTTAACTGTATGCTTTTGTGGATAAATCTATCACACCAGTAACCAAGAAATGTCTCGTTCTCCATGAAGGACACTTGTTAAATACAGCATATTGTAGT
Organism: Kryptolebias brasiliensis; assembly: GCA_028566095.1. NCBI lineage: Eukaryota > Metazoa > Chordata > Actinopteri > Cyprinodontiformes > Rivulidae > Kryptolebias > Kryptolebias brasiliensis. The sequence goes on from JAOXNZ010000074.1 coordinate 5,674,814, forward strand.
AGATTTTTGTTTTCTGATTGAAAAAGCTTTATTAACTGTTATATCTATTTTAGCCACAGGATGGCAGTGTTGAGTCACAGCAAGATTTTACAAACCGTATTAAAAACGTTTTTAAATATAATTTCCCCAAATTATTTCTTCTTAGATTTAGAAGAGTTATATTTCTTTTGCCATTTTGAAAATTATCTAAACAACTAAACAAAGATTAAATCCTTCTTGTTCAAGTTAATGTATGTTTTGATAGTTTGTGTTGTTACAACAAGTTAAAAAGAGGTGTGAAAACACAGGCAAGAACTGAGGCTGAGAAGCATAATAAGGAGAAAAGTATGATCAGGTCATCTTATGGACACCAAGAAAGGGCTTCTTAAAAGTGGGTGTAAAGTCAATAAAAGACATTTCTGGAGCAGATGAGGTTCAGTTATGTTAATATGATTCTCCCCACAGACCAGAATGAGTTTAGTTACCAGGCTTTTTCACTTACAGCTCACTGGAACTTGAATGCAATTATGTAAACCAATGAAATTTAGAAGTAATTTTCTATCTAAGACTTATCTGAGGTTTGGGTTGAGAAGGTAACGGGACCAGAAGGGACAATGTCCTCAGAGAAACTCTCCAGCTCCTCCTGTGGGATCCCAAGGTGTTACCGGGCAAGATACAATATCCTTTCAGTGAGTTCTGGGTCTGTCCCAGGATCTACTCCCAGTGGGATGTACAGAAAACCTTCAGAGGGAGGCATTCTAATCAGATGCCCAAACACCTCCGCTGGCCACTGAACCCTCTATTAAGAATACTAGACATTGTGTCCCTGCCTTTACTTGTTGGGAATTTAAAACAGCAGAACCTGGTTTACGTTGTACTTTTGGCACCAGAGTCTGCAGTCTGTAGCGATGTGGGCCATTAAATCCATCCTACTCTTCTGCACACAATCATTGTGTTACACGAGCTTTCTTTTAGACATGAATAACTAATTACAGCTAAACATATCAGAATAATGAATATTTGAACATACAGCAGCAAGATAAGAAAAAAACATGAATCAATAAGAGTCAACACCTGAAACAAAGTATTTGAGGTATAGTTTTATTTTTTAATAAAGACAAATTTCCGCTCGGTTACATGTTCAACTTTTGGTGGGACAGGACTTTAAACCTGTACACATACCAGCCTATAGGGTCGCTGTTCACCTTCTGGCTTCAACTTCCAGGTTCTCATTGAGTGTTTCAAATTTTTTAACAGTCAATGTGGCTGACTCCTTTCAGGCTGTAGCAGCAGCAGCTCTACTCCGAGCTATCCCAGATGATGGCACTCTTCATGCTATTTCCAACAGAGGATCCATTCATTCATTTTAGCCTTTCTCAACTGGGATCTTGAGCTTTTGATTATGATCTCATGACCATAGGTGAGGGTTAAAACATAGATGGACCAGTACCTTTAGCCTCAGCTTATTCTTTACCACAACAGAGCAGGGCAACCCCCCCATTAGTGAGGACAAGGCCCCGATGCGTCAGTCCATCCCCTGCTCCAGCTTGCCATCATTTGTGAGCAAGATTCCAGCTAGAGGGAGCACTCCACCTTGTCCTGGTTTATCTTCATCAGCAGAGTATTATTATTCTTCCAACTTTGTAACTCTGTTATGTTGACTTGTATTCTTTACTTTCATGTTCAAATGAATCAGTGCTAAGTTAGTCAAACACACCTAAAACTGATGATGCCTTTCATTCTAAGATGAAATAGTGTTCTTCTGATTGATTCTCATCATAATTTTTTTGTTAGCTTTAAGTTCTGGAGAATGTCCTATCTGATGCAGCACCAGCTTATCCTTGAATCACTGACGAGGTTCTGAAAGCATATTGAACTCTGCAAGCTTCACCACTGCAGTTATTTCAGTGATTGGCCTTTGATGATATGAAAGCTCTGCAGCATTTTTCGTAATTAATAGCATCACCACATGGCAGGGTGCATGAAAGCTGTAATCAAAGGCATCACCGGAACAGTTGGAGTCGATAGACTTCAGCCCTGGAAAATGGCAAAATTGAGACACAAAGGCGCCTGGTTGTTGAGTATGGATACACTGAGTACACTGCTTTCTGAGGGTTTTATGTAAAATTGATTGAAGACCTTGAGGGAGATTTTATAAAAAGTGTGTGTTCGGTTACCTGTCAAACACGCTGAAGGTTAAAGCTTATTTATTCATACAGTGGGTGACACGTTAAAAGAAAACTCTTAACCCCTTACAGTCAGGGGATCTGGAGGCCCCCGACAAATGGTGCAGTTTTTTAGAATAATCACTATCTTATGACAAAACATTCTGTAGGATCAATTCTGATGGAAGATGTCTCTTGGAGGACAGCAGTGCCTCCAACAACGTATGACCTGGGGTCAGTGTAACTGAACACTGATGATTATTAAAGCACAAAACGAGGCAAAAGAAGACCGTTTGATCTGGTATGTGTACTTGTAGAATAAATGCTATTTGCTCTTTGGCTGAAGATGAATGACAGGAAATGTATTTCTTGTGTCACACTGCCCTCTTCAGGATGTAAACATTCAGAACATAAAGCAGGGTGTATCCATATATTACATTTGAGTATTCCCTTGCTTTAGATTGCATAGTCATTAAGAAATGTAAAACTGTGGGAATTCATCAGCGAAATGTTTTTGCCATAAATAGAATGATTGATGGAATAATTTAAATTAAACCATTTTTCCTAATAAGACCTCTTTCAGTGGATTTGTATATTATCTTTTCTTTCTCATTTTATTTTCTATTCTTTCTTTATAAAGTAAAACATGCAGAAATATGCACCCATTCCTTAGTAGTCTGAGTTTTTGCATTATGTTTACAATGCTTGATAATAATAGTGTTAAATGTTTTGATCTGCATCAGGGTCCGTCTGTTTAGCGAAACCCTTTTTAAGTCACTGTTTAAGAGTGTAGTATAGCTGATGTATGCAGCTCATTTGACCTCCCAGTTTTAGCTAAAATGGACCAGTACCAAAAATCCCTTTTTTGAAAAACTATTTTATTTTTAAAGGATCTGTCAAATTGTTTTAGAATAAAGCAGCATTCCTTGGAGGAATGCATATCACCCACCACCATGCATGCAAAAGTTTGAAATAAAAATGACGCTGTTAGTACTCAGAATGTGTGTTAGGAGATGACTCTCTCCCCCATTTTAGCTAAAAAAAATGAAGAACTAGGTCTTCCTCTGTCAGCATCCTTCTTAACTAATTATAAGTAAGTTATAATCAGAAGATGTTATTTCGAATTAAACATCAAGATGCAAAAGTAATGTGTGTTTTTTTTTTTTTTGGAAAACCTCATTTCTCACTCAGGCACAAAGTGCTGCGTCTCCCTGCAATACCACGAATTACCACATGATGTCAGTGCTGTGCTGCTAAACACAGAGTTGCTTCTCCCATCCCAGTTCACCTCCCTGTATTGGACACACTAACTGATAGACAAAAGTAAGGTTATATACACTGCACACATAGAAATACACATAAAAGCTACAAGAAAACAGGAAATAAAAGTTTACTCAGTTTTTGTTTAGATGAGGGTCTAAATCGCATGAAGTTTAATGTTGATTTCCATTGTATTTGTGTGGCCACATTCTAGATGAGTGCTCTGTGACTGTCCCATGCTCAGACCAACCAATCCATCTTCCTCCATTCTGATGCATTATTGGTCTGCTCTGTAGGACCCAGGAAGCATTGAAAGATAAGGAGGAAAAAAGGGCACAGGGCCAGGCTCTGTGATCCCTCAGATAGCAACTAATCACATTCATTACATCAATTAAGGCAGGCCACCACAACACCGGGCTGGAAGTCAGACCTTCATCTCCTGATCGATGCTAAACGCTGAGGACATCCTTTAGTCTTCAGCCTCCAACCTGACAACCGCCATATTGTTCCTGCTCTCAGCTGCCAAAGTGATCCTCAACGGGGAGATTATCACTGTAGAAATGATCATTTTTGTCTCCATTTGAAACCACACGAGCTTATATGATTGTATTTTTGTGATCTGAAATTCTAAAGATAACAAATGAGGAGACTGAGGTCTAATTTAGTTGATTTGTTTGCCCTCATCAGCAGCTTTTAAATTAAAATAGCCCTTCTGATTAAACAACTGGTGGCTATGCTTCTGAACAAATGACGTTTCAAATTAATTTTACAGCCTTTTTGTACACAAACAAGTAGCAGGTGTTGAGTTTATTCCTACCAGATAAATAGTCCATAAATATAAGTCCAACAAATGGTTAAACAGATCTATTTAACAGCCGACCTGTGGCACATTTGTCTGAAACCATTATTAAAAGATTTACAGCAGGCAGTGAATGCACATCCTGAAATCCCCATTGCATATCTGAGCCTATTCTGTTAGCAAAGTACTAACTTTAAGTAGGTAAAATGTAGTATTTTGCATTCATACCTTTCACAATGATGGATGAATGGTACAAAACAACATAAATTATAAAGTAATCTCCCTGGTCATTGGATTTGATTTCAACAATATGTTTAATATGATGACAAAGCTCTGTGAGGCATTCACACCCAACGATCAACAAAGAGAACTCTATTTTCAGGTAGAAAATCCAAAGAAATAAAAATGTTGGGCTCAAATGCTCCACATTTGTGAAATGTATTGGATCAGGGTAATCTCTACAAAGGAATCAGTTTCAGACCAGATTTAAGAAGATGGTCATTTAAACTTTAAGATAATTCTGCTGAGTGTAGATGTGTAGATGTAAACGTTGCATCATTCTATCGTCAGAATAAAATCCATGCAACCCAGTGTCATTTGATCACAGGTTTTAAGGAGAAATGAAAGAGAAGCTCATGGTTAATTATTTACTCTTCTTTGTTCCCAGGTTAGCTTGTAACAATAAGTTGCATATGCAAATAGAAGTACAGCCACGTCCAGTGGGAATATTGCTACATGTCTGTCAGAATAACCATATAATGCAAAATTGATAACAATACAAATATTAAAAAATAACATTTGCTTGAACCTTGAACCCCAGTTGTTTGAAAATGGCAGCAATTCACTTTGACTTTGTTCCTTCTCTAACTAGACATTAACTTGTCAGTCTGGTTCGAAATAAACCTTATTTCTCCAAACTGAGGTTGCTCAAAGAACCATCTACAGCAGGTAAGATATGATTTGCTCATAAACTTACCACCAAAATCCTAAAGATCTGAAGTATCCCTTTAAATAAGAGCTGGGTGAAATCTTAACTCTGAGTTATCTATATTCTAGTTGAACTCATTTTATTGAAAGACCTTCTAGTACATATAACAGTTTTTCTCATGAATTAAACTTTTTTTTCTTTAAAGCATCACAAAAAGAAGATGATAATAAAGAGAACTTGAGTAGGTAATTACATAAACAAAATAAAATAAAACACACCTCTCCCAAAACTTTCACCAACTACTTAAATGCTAAAAAAACTTAACAAAAAAAAAATCTGTATAAAGAATTCAGTATTTGCTTCTCAAAATTATGCATAATAAAACAAAATGGCTTCTTTAACAGTAGTAAATGCACATCACCTGTTCTTTCTAAATACATAACAATTTTGATGGTTTTATCTCTAATAATCTGAATTCTCTAGATATGTACTCCTATTTAGGATTTAGAAATAATTACATTTAAAAGATTTAGAAACATTCTGTCCAGATAATGTCGAACACCTGTAATTATGGTACCTGTTCATCACTTTGTTGATCTGACTGGATTAGTGATGAAATGGGACTTTGAAAGCAGCTGCTTTGCTTCTGTGCCACAAATCATCTGGAATATCAGTTCAACACAGCATACAACTTAAAAACACATTTAATTTAGAGGTTTCAGTTTGCTTTGTCTTGACATAACATCTTCAAATGTTCAGTTTTGACTCCAACTGAATATTTATGAAACTTTATAAAACAAGATCAAACACTTAAGCATGAATGGTCACACAAAGTTTGAGCTCGGGACTCACAGGTTGGAGGTCATAAGGTTTAAAATGACACAGCCACATGGAATACACGTCCTGCAGACATCGCGTGTGGATGACTACCATATGACACACTCGGCTACAGTATGTGTGCCATTTGCGGAGTGATGCCTTTTGCCATCAGATATCTGAGGGGAATCACAGGTGTGATGGACAGGTATGCCTCCGAAACTAAATGACTCGGAACCATCAGGCGCAGCGTATGGCACATTCCTGTGACAACAGTGACCTCCTGAGCGACTTCCTTCTGAAACCTTTCTGCTCTGCTCCTCTGGCGACAGAAAACCTGGTGACATCAGGATGAGCGACAGGCGAAGAGGGGAAGAAATGGCGCCGAAAACTGGAGGGAGATAAAATGGATAGATAAGGATGGGGCATCGGAAGAAAAAAAAAATAGGAAAGTGGATAGATTGTGACTGAAGAGAGAGGGGTGGGGTGAAAAGAGTGATGCTATTGATACACCGAGACAGGGGAGGAAGGTGCACTCCATTCTTTCCACCCTCAAAGTGCTATCGGAAGACATACATTACACTGACAGCACTGTGAGCACATAAAACTCGCAGGCTTTATTTCATCTCTTGCAGATATTAGTTCGAAAAACACAGAACAAGGAAATCCACACAAAAAAATAGACAAACAGAGAAAGAGCAACAGAAAGTCAAACAGGAGAGACGAAGGATCTCACAGAGAGGAAACTTGTCGGCATGACAACGAGAAGTCAGGAGCAACAGGACTCACACCTCGATTTGTCATTGTGATGAAATATGCTGCTGGCCACAATCCCATGCTGCACGACTGATGTGACATCTCATGCATCTCTTTTCCCTATCCTTTCCCTCCTCTCCCCTTCCGAGCATTCATTTATTTCTTTTCCGACTTCCCTCACACGCTCTCTCTTGGCTTTTTCTCTCCGAGTCTTGGTGTTATCAGTATCTGACACACAGTGAATCAGGGAGTATCTAGCGGCCCACTATCAGACCTCTCTTCATCTCCCACTGCCCCTCTGTGCTCAGGCCTATCAATCAGAGAGCCACTGCCAGGACTGAAGCGGCAATTCAACCGTTTCAGCAGCACAGTGATTAAACGGACGCAACAAAATTAACAGAACCAAGAAAAACAAATAAAAAGGTCAATTTTGTATAAAAACTATCAAATACAGAAGAGCTTAGAAGATTGGGATGCATTTAAAGAACTTGGAGGGATACTTATTCAAATGTTGGCAGGTGAGCTAAAGAGAAGAGTGTCCAACGTTTGACCAACACTTGAATTGAACAAACAATTTAAATTGTATGAATCAAACACTAAAGTCTATCAGGGCATTCAAACATGGAAACTAAAAACCTATCAATACATTATTTAAAAGAAACATTTTTGTTCAATTCTAACAAAATGCCGAAACACCCATGCCGTGCCACTAGGTGGTGAGACTGACCTCATCAACAACATATCAAAATACAGAAAAAGAATAGTGCTAGCTTAGCTATAAATTTTGTAGACCATATTTTCTTTTAGATTCTGTTTCAGTTTTCTCTCGGTTCAGCACGTAATCAAAGTTTAACAGTGGCATTATCGATTTAAAGCAAACTGTAGCAAAGCTGGTTAAAAATGGCTCCAATAACAACATTTGCATATTAACGGGAGGCGCAAACGCTGCAGAAACTCTCTTTTTTGATAAAAAAATTCAAAGTAGAGTAGATGAGGCCTAACTTTTTACTTAAAAATGAATAAGATTATTTTGTGTACCAGTTCCATTTGCTAACCCAAACATGGAAATTATGGTAAGAATTTTAGCTACACCTTTGAAAATTTTGATTCATACTCCTTGCTTTTGATAAGAATATCTAAATGACTGCTTTATGTCATCTAAGGTGTGATATCTGACTAAAGATTCAGGACTGACTAAACGGCAGTTTTTCTGCAATATTAAGACATCAGTCAATGAGTGTGTTTGTTTTTTTGTTTTGTTTTTTTTACCTGAAGACTGGAATCTGACTACTAGTACCTTTTAGACACAAGAGTGATACTTGAAACCTGATATCTTTTAAGTGTATTTTAGGGTTGTAGTAAAAATTAGACAAAGTACGTGAACTGAAATAAATAACTTGTGGAAAAATATATTGATTATATCATCAGACAAGCTGATGAAGCCATAAAGGTTGTGGAGAAGTCAGAATACTTAAATGAATTGGAACATTGTGAACATTTACAAGAAAACGGGTGTATCACGTCATATAAGGTTTATCTTGCAGAAGTCTTGAAAACAAATCAAATGAAACATCTAAAGATTTTAGGTGATTAAGAAAATATTGAAACAGTATTTATGAAGGGTGATTTAAAAGCTTGGTACTACTCTAGATGTCTGTCAAACAAGCCAGCTTTAGATGGAAAAAGGTTGCTGCAAACTACAGTCCTAACCCCATGCCATTATAGGGAGTGGTACAACATTACGAATCGTTGTTTTGAAATAGTTGCGTATTATCACAGGCAGTTCAAAAGATAATGAAAAGAACACACAGGTGCAGCATTCCCCATCCCTCACCGTGTAAAGTACCTTTTAAAAATAACAAACCCTTTAGAGGTTTACTCAGTAGAACTGCTGGCACTATGGCGCAGTAGTTCAGAAACAACAAACAACATGAAAAGTAATAATTGAGATCTTTAAAGCAAGGAATTCTTCTTGGTAAAATGTCATTTCCTGTAAACCTGTACAACAAAGGTTAGCGTGTTTCTTTTCACCAGGCTGTTACTATTTTAGTTAAGGAAAAAATAAGGAAGTTGAACGTAGGCCAAGATTTTGGTGATCAGTCAACCAGGTCCTAAATGTTTCAATAAAAGATCTCTTGAGTTTCTTTACTGTTATTATAGGACATATCATTCCAAACTTCAAAGGGTTCTTAAATTTAAATGTATTTAATATTTTTATTGCCAACCGCCAAAAGCAACAGGACGATACTTGCTTTGCTTGTGTCTGTGTACATTATTATTATTATTATTGTTATTTTTAAATCTCTCAGGAAGTAATCATTGGAGCCTCGTCTACAACTGATTAACATTTGGAGTTAACCCATTCAACATGGCTGCCACAGCCAATTGACCATGAAAATGCAAAAATGGCTGTGATTCAGTCAATTTTGCAGATATTGAGTTACAGTTTGGTGTGGTAGTAGATGAGCATCATCACCAAGCGTTCAAGATACTGTTTGTCAGTTTCATAGGGACTTCGACCACTGAAGGGCTATCACCTTTTATATGCTTGAGAGCATACATTTATTAAGGTATCTGAAGAAAGAAACATTTCTGTGCACTGCTCTGAAAATGTCTATTTTTTTTGTTATTGTTTGTTGCAATTTTTTGAAAGCCATGGTAAATATAACACCGAAGGATTAAGATGAGGAAGGAGATGCATTTCTTATATTTCATGTCTGTTTTTAGTTTGTTAATGCTTGTTTTTTCTTCTTGTCTTTGTAATTAACTTTTTATTGCTTTTCAACAGTACAGCAGAACGACCAGCCTACATGAACGTGAAACAGAACAACACAACCTGGGAAAAGAAAAAAAGAAGAAACAACTGATGATGCTTACTTAAAAATTAGATTCAAAACACGATACTGTATAATAAAGAGAGGATAGTGTGTGGCATAGGGCTGTGGCTTTGTCATGAAGTCCGATCTTACAGGTTTTACAATCTCAGACCATTTTGACCAAATTCTATAAAAATAATTTTAAACAGTTTTTGAAACGAAAGAGAAAATGTGATCTTTTCCATTATATAAATTTTGTGTACAATAGCAACCAATTCTTCACTTGTAGGTGGTTCAACTTTCAGCCACCTCATCGTGATAGCCTTTTTACCAGGTGCTGTAAGTAGACCAAACAATTTTCTATCATTTCTATTCAACTTTTGTTGTACATCACCCATTTACATAGAAGTGCATTTAAAAGGAATCTCAACACCAAGAGCATTTTCTGTGTGGTTGTGAATTTCCTCCCAAAAACCTACAATAATATGACATCCATAGAGGACAGATGTTCATGAGTGACTCCTCTAGTCCCTCAAAGTCTTCAGCAGGCATCTTCACTGCCTAGATGTCCCTTCTGATTCGGCGTGATAAAAAGCCTCACAACTCTGGCCCTGCCTTCGACGCTGTAAAGGTCCAGTGAAGTTAGCGTATTCTTTTCCAGGTTTGTGTTGGGATCAGTTTGTTTAGCTCAGCCTCCCATTTCTTTTTTATGTGGTCAGTATTCCCTTGTTTAGGCAGATGAATTCCATTGTGCTTGTTTTTTTTTCTGCTCCAGCCTCCTCATCTTTATTTCACCAGTGTAATTTAGATGTTAAAAACCTATTATGATTAGCATTAGCAGTAGCACTGTTTGACACCACAGTTAAACTTGCTATATGAATATTCAGAATATTTGCTCTGCTCTGCTGAAGTGAGCACTGTTTCTTCATTATAAGATACTTAAATAACCGTTTCTGTTACTACACCACTGACACTGTGTGTTTTTGAGTTAATTGTAGTGTTTGAACCATTATCTCTCCTCTACTGCGTTCTATTGAGTTTTGATCATTAGATGTACAACATGGAGATCTGAATGTTTATTTACAGAAGTATTGAATGGTATAATATAGGTTGGTTTGATCGAAATTGATCTGGCTGGTGGTTTTTGGATCTTTGCACTCTGGTTGCAGTTACTTAGCTCTGTTACTGCGGTTGATTGTGCGTTATGATACTGCAGTATAGGGGGGTATTTTAGCACTTGCATCCTTGCATAGCACTGAAAAAATAAGTCTTTCCTATGTAATAAAACAAAGTTACAGTTCTTTGAGATGCATTTTAATTCTAAACTTTAAATGAGTTAGAATGGCCTCATTGTCAGTTTTGGTCACACTTTGATATTCATAATTATTATTTTCTGTCTGACACTACATATAATATAAGCTCTATTATCTATCATAAAGTGGGAAACTGAAATATGTTTTTTTCATTAAAGGTTGTCATAATAGCTTTAACACATTTAGGGTATTTTTTGTTAGTTATGAGTTTTATCAAGTGTCCCAGAGAACCTTAATAGTAAGCACAACAAGAATAATAAAAAAAAATTCACCATAACAAAATACTATTGCACTATATGCTATTGTTTGGTTGCTGTTCTGATTATATTAATCTATACTAAATTAGTTTTTTGTCAGCATTCACCTTATTGGTTTGCTAATACACAACAAATGACTTAAACATCCACGTTAACTATGGCCTTGAGAGGTTTGTGGTGGTCAGGCCCTTGAATCTTAAATCAAGTTAAATCTAATGCACAAACGTGACAAGCGCAGGGATAAAAGTATGTTTGAGACTCTCATCAATTATTGAAGAGGCCACTAGATTCAGATCAAATCAGGCCTGGGACAGTAGATAGTGTTTCATGGTGGCTTTGTCTTTAAATATTCTCCCAGATTGAAAGCTTCAAAGTAAACTTCAATTACTGCAGTGATTAGATCTGGCCTGCTCCATTAGAGGACATTCTAGCTCAGAGGGACAGACAGAGAGAGAAGGGCGAGGACTCCTAGACCCCCAGCCAAGGAATTACTAACTATTGATCTTGCTGCCACAAGCCTTCTGACAATGACATTATAGTTGTGTAGCTTCAGAAGAATCAGTACAGTTCAGCACTCAGGCTGGTGTAGTCCCTGCAAAGCATTTAGACATGGGGATTAAAACCCATTTCATTTGGGGTGGAAAATGGAGAAAAGGTTTTCTGCTAGCCATAGGTTCACTGGCTCAGAGAGGGAATAATAGTTTTCACCATTGACATTGTGATCTCAAGTCATTTAGCAAAGAGCAATTGTGGATGATAATTTGGACAGGCAAGCAAATTTATTTGAAAAAAGGATTTTCATAAAACTTTATATGGAGAATTTTAAATTTAAATGGAAGAAATAGTCTTGTAAAACAGTAGCATACATCTTTCTGGCAATGGTCGAGCATTGTTACATGAAAGTGCTCAGGTGATGCTTTAAAATCCTGAAAAAAAAACTCAAAACTCAAAAGCACATAATTTAAATGAAATTTGTCGAGCTTCAAGCTCAGTCTTAAGCTTTTTAATTGCTCCGCAAGAACCAAGAAAGTTGTTTGTTTTCTTGAACTGTCAAGGAGATGAACATACTTCATTCTGGCAAGGACATTTCATACTTCACAAGAAACTCAAGTGCAGAAGTCCTTGGGAGTCTTCATGGGACCCTCCCTATGGTGGCTGACAGGTGCAAATGAACAGCAAATGGCTAAACGCACAGCTAATTGTTAAATGTGCTGCAAACAGCAAAACGCACCACAAACACATGAATGATGCAAACTCCAAAACACACAAACACAAAAAACGAATGCAAAGAAAAAATGCTGCGAAACAGAAAGGCTGCAGTCACAGAAAATAGACAGAAGCAAAAGGAAAAATGCTGCAATTTCCAAAACCACTAACAAATGCCCAAAACACCAGCATGTAAGAAAAAAGCTGCAGACTCACTCCACAGAATGGAAGTGCACCAGAACACTAGGGGGACTCCAAGTAGGATATTCTATGGTGTCTTCCTGCTGTTTGACCCGGTGCTGGCAGTGAGATGTCAGTCAGCCTACATTCCATGTGCTCCCCTCTCTGAACCACTGACACTTGAAAAACAAAACATAAATAACCTCCATATCATGTTAACTTCAGACGAAGAATTAATGCTGATTTGTTTCACTAGTCAAATAAAACACACCTAATTGTATCTGATTTTAAAGCATTTTATATTTTTTATTAATTTTATGAAAAATAAAGATTTTTTTTTCTCAATTGCGTCCATATATTGAGACCAGGTGATGAAAAATTAATGATGAATTGTTCCATTAGACTGGAGTAATAAGTAATAATTATTACTGCATTTAGCCATTTGCTGTGGACCTGTCGGCCACACCTGTCGGAGAAGCAGCGGCTCTACTCTGAGTCCCTCCCGGATGACAGAGCTTCTCACCCTATCTCTAAGGGAGAGCCCAGACACCCTGCAGAGAAAACTCATTTCAGCCGCTTGTATCCGTGATCTCGTTCTTTCAGTCATGACCCATAGCTCATGACCATAGATGAGGGTAGGAACGTAGATCGACGGGTAAATCGAGAGCTTCGCCTTTTGGCTCAGCTCTCTCTTCACCACGACAGACCGGTACAGCGCCCGCTTCACTGCAGAAGCTGCACCAATCCGCCTATCGATCTCCCGCTCCATTTTTCCCTCATTCGTGAACAAAATCCCAAGATACTTAAACTCCTCCACTTGGGGCAGGACTCCTTCCCTGACCTGAAGAAGGCACTCTACCCTTTTCCAGCTCAAGACCATGGCCTCGGATTTGGAGGCACTGATCCTCATCTCAGCTGCTTCATACTGGACTGTGAACCGCTCCAGTGAGAGCTGTAGATCACGGCCTGATGAAGCCAATAGGACCACATCATTTGCAAAAAGCAGAGACGCAATCCTAAGGCCAAAACGGATCCCATCGACACCTTGGCTGCGCCTAGAAATTCTGTCCATAAACGTTATGAACAGAAGCGGTGACAAAGGGCAACCTTGGCGGAGTCCAACTCTCACCGGAAACCACACGCTCTTCCTGAATCCGAGGTTAGACTATCCTCACGAACCCTCTTCTCCAGAACCCCTGAATAGACCTTACCAGGGAGGCTTAAGAGTGTGATCCCTCTGTAGTTGGTACACACCCTCCGGTCCCCCTCTTTGAATAAGGGGACCACCACCCCGGTCTGCCAATCCATGGGAACTGCCCCCGATGTCCACGCAATATTGCAGAGTTGCGTTAACCAACACAACCCCACAACATCCAGAGCCTTAAGGAACTCCAGGCGAATCTCATCCACCCCCAGAGCCTTGCCACCGAGGAGCTTTTAAACCACCTCGGTGACCTCAGCACCGGAGATTGGAGAGCCCGAACCAAAGTCCCCAGGCTCCATCCCCTCAATGTAAGACGTGCTGGTGGGATTGAGGAGGTCTTTGAAGTATTCCGCCCACCGACCCACAACGTCCCGAGTTGAGGTCAGAAGCATACCACCTCCACTATAAACAGTGTTGGTGCGTACTACTTTCCCCGCCTGACGCCGTATGGTGGACCAGAATCGTCTCGAAGCCATACGGAAGTCTTTCTCCATGGCCTCTCCGAACTCCTCCCATGCATGAGTTTTTGCATCAGTGACCACCCGAGCTGCATGCCTCTTGGACTGCCGGTACCCATCAGCTGCCTCTGGGGTCCCACAAGCCAAAAAGGCCTGATAGGACTCCTTCTTCAGCCTGACAGCAGCCCTCACTGCCGGTGTTCACCAGTGGGTTCGAGGGTTGACGCCACAACAGGCACCAACTACCTTGCGGCCACAGCTCTGATAAGCCGCCTCGACAATGGAGGCGCGGAACATGGCCCACTCGGACTCAATGTCCCCCACCTCCCCCGGAACATGTTCGAAGTTCTCCCGGAGTTGGGAGTTAAAGCTGTTTAGCCTTTGCGAATTTATCCCAAGCACAACGTCATTTTTTGGGGGACAAATGCTCTTCTCTTTGCACGTTTGGGCTTCCTCGTTTTATGAATAGCTTTTTTGTGAATTGAATTTTTGTACTTTCTCACTGCCTTGGTCAGCTGCTCCTCAAAATTAGCCATTGTAGAAACTTCAGCAGCAGACTGTAAGAATGTAAACATTTCTGCTTTAAATACCCTTGCCCATTTAATAATTCTGATCAATCATGTAATCGTTCCCAGACACCACTTAGAAAAACGTTCTGAACAGATGATGTGATGAGACCAGGCTGCAAGAACTTCCAAACCAGTGCTGTAAGAAAAAAAAATAACATACCATACATAAATTTAACAGACTCTAAGAGTTTTTATGTGGTTTCTTGATCTTTAGTGTTCTGAATAAAAGAGCCGCCGCTTATTATCCTATGCATGTCTGGGGCATTTGATACCTTTGTTCACTTGTTTTTATGATCCAGTTTTGTTTTTAAACAATGCAAGTTTTCATTGTCTTCAACTGAGAAATCTAACCCAAGTGGTTTGCAGTCAATCTTAGTTTATTAACATTAGACATTAACATTAACATTATTAGATTCAGAATTTTTCTGGGCCATTTCTGAAGCTTTATTATAGTAGAATAAAGCGAACTAAAGTCATGCTATATTCTAACTGAGCCTCTTTTTGTTTCAGCTAGTCAAGGGTTTGGATGCAATTGGCCTTGAAAGCAACTGACTGAGTGAAAATGTTAGGCAAATGCATGAGCCTCCTAATGATTATAATGATTCTGATGGTTTTCCTCGTCACAATGCCAATACTGTTAATAAAGACAGTGATGATGATAGATACAATGATGATGATGATGATTATAATAGTGGTTATCCCAGAGATGGTGCTGGCACTGTTGATGCTCTTGATGATTGTGGAAATGAGCATGTTGATAAGGTCAAAACATTTTCTTTGAGCATGAATGGCTCCTGATAACAGGACTGTGAGTCTACACTGATGGTCCTACTGACCGTCTTATCAGTCACATCTCACTGTCAGATGTCTGCTTCCCCTTCCTTTCTTTTCCCAGACCCCTCAGAAAAAAAGCCATCATTACAACCCAATAAACAAATATTTTATCATGAAACCAACAAGATGGCAAATTATAGAAACACGGGAGGCTGGGTGAGATTTAAAATGAAACCAGGCATGCTCTAAAAAAGGTCTTTGGAGAAAGTGAAGTGAAGATGAACACGGGAACTGAAGTAGTAAGAGTGGAAGATGGAGACAGAGAGGGTGAGCGAGGAAAGAAAGAGAGAGCGAAAAGGCAGGGGGAAGATAGATCACGGTCCTGAGCGATTGTGACAAGCATAGACCCTATCAGCTGCTGTTTGTTTGCACACTCCCCTCTCTGCATTAAAGGAGCCGTCCAGGCCGCCGGCAGGCCGCGAGCGCTCCATCTCATCACCTGACATAACATGTAAGGTAATAAAGGTTTCACCTTTCTGAACCATCTCTTTAATGGAATCAGCTGTCATTCACTTTAATCAAATATACATATCATACCATTTAGTTCCAACAAGTAATGTGTTAACTTTAGTGTGGAGAGTTTGTTTTCTGATTTTAGCCTTGATCAATCGCAAGCCTAAAGATCCAAGTCAGGTTTCAGGTTAAGTAAATGACATCTGTAGGGGGGGGGGGTTCTCTAGTGACACAAAATGAAGTCCTCAAGGCAAGTTCTTGCTCTTAACTAGTAATACTCTATTAAGGCAAAGGCACAGTTGGCACAGTTGTTCTGATCTGTAACAGCCAATGCAAGTGAAATGCAAAGGGGGCGAAATGATTAAATAATTAATGTATGGTGGAAAAGGCTTATACACAACATTAGAACCAAATCTTTACAATGTCTACAACCTTTAACCCTCACATGTTTTCAGCTTCGGTCCCAATCACACAGTCCTGATAAATCTTGCACCCCTGCAGGCCACGCTGTGGCACCAGCTTGCCTTCTTCCACAGATCATCTCAACAGAGCCATCGCCATGGTCACTTTGTCATGCTCGCCACAACTAAACAGAGGCGAATGGTGGAGTCAGAGATGGGGAATATGGGCACGGTGAGGGGATGCCTAATTGAAAGCCAGCCACTCCATGGCCCTCTGGGTTTGTCTTTTTTGTACACGGAGCGTGCCTTGTGCTCTGTGTTTATGGAGGAGGGGGGAAAATCAGATTCTACAAATAACGTGGAGTCCCCTCCATCGGCACTGGAGCCTCCTCATGCAGCACGGCGCGTGGAGCTGAATGCAGGAGAAACAGCTTGCCGGTTCCCACAGGAACAGACCTGCCGCTGATGTGCAGCTGTGCTGAGAATTGTCATCTTTAAATATTCAAATATTTAATCAGCTGAAAAGGTTCTCAGACAGCACACACATCAGCTGCAAGTAAAAGATTTGTAGTGGTAGTGTTGGTTAGAAGAAATGTATTTATTGTGAGATCAGGACGTTTTAATGAACAATTAAAAGTGTTGTGACATTAACAGTTTTGCTGATGTTCCTGTAAAAGCACCAAGTGGTGGCTGGTAATGTTTTATCCTGTGTCTGTGAGTGTGTGTGTTGATTTGACTCAAGAACCATTGGATGCATTTTAATGAAACTCTGAAAAAATAAGTATTGGATGCACATCTATAACTGATTTTCATTTGGAGCCAACCCAATTCAAGATGGCTGCCCCAGCCAACTGACCTTCAGAAACATAAAAATGGCTGTAACTCGGTCTATTTTAAAGGTATTGTGCTAAATTTTGGTGTGGTAGTAGCTGTCAGTCATTCACAACTCATAAACTCACTCACTCATTAACTGTTAGAGTCAACCTTGTTTGTCTGTTAGCAAAATATCTCATGACCCACTGGGCAGATTTTAATGAAACTCTCAGATTGGAATCATTGGATGTGCATTTATAACTAAGTCAACTAATAAACTAATTAAACTTTGGAGTCAGCCTAATTTAGGAGGGTCATCACAGCTAATTGACCTCGGTCAACATAAAAATTGCAATAATTCACTCAGTTTTACAGATATTAAGCTAAGGTTTGGTGTGGTAGTAGCTGAGAGTCATCCTCAACACATACTCTGAGTGCTATCCAACCTCACAAGATCTAACAATATTGCATGAAACTGCACAAAACATTATTTACAAGGTTTGACCAAAAGGGTTATAGCTTTGTTCCTTCTCATCATAAAATGATCTTAGTTTAAGACTCTGGCATGAAAGGTGGTGGGCAATATGCATTTCTTCAAGGAATGCTAGACCTTTAATTTATAAAGAAACAACCATTTCCTAAGAGGCCTTTCAACTTCACTGTCTGATAAAACTGATTATGTATTATGTATGATTGATGTATTTAATCCTGTTCTTTTTCTCATCAATAATTCTAAAAAAATCAAACATGATGAAAAAGAAAATTCACGGTCAGAACAGCCGTGATTTTAAACATCTGAGCTTTATTTGGGATCATTTGTTTTCATCATGTTTAATATTTCAATAACTGATTAATAACAGCTAGCAATATTTAAACTTTCTTTCAGTCTGATTATTGTTTGCACTTTAGAGGTACACATTCTGAACAATATTTTATTAGGACAGATCTGTCAGTGATATTAGGAAGATGTCTCTATTTTCCATTTTCTTTCCCCTACTTTTTCCACAGTTCTATATATTTTTTTTTCTGTCTTTAGTGCCTCCCTTGTGTTTAGCTCTGACTCTCTTAGGCTTTGGGTTTCTCACTGTGTTCCTGTTGTGGTATTGTGGCATCTCATTCACTTTACCTGGTGTCACAGTCTTGACTTTTCTTCCCTTTGTTAATCGGCAGTAAACAACACAGCTGTCAGGGGACGTTACTCTGCCTGGTGTAGGGACATATTTTTACCCCAGGAAAAAAAAAAAAACAAGAACAAGAAAAAACAAAAACAAAACAAAGATAACAATACCTGATTAAGGATGATGCCTTTCACACTCACACTCATGTGCACAGTCATAAACAGTACGAAGAGATCCCGGATAAAGCACACTGCTAATTGATGCTGCCTCGGAGGCTCACGGCAATATCAAAAATATTTGGCAGTTTCTCATCATTAGCAAGCAGAGTTATCCTCACAGGTATAAGCCAGAGTTCAATTCTGTTCTTATACTTAAAGTCAAGCAATTGCCTCCATTTACTTTTTTGCCTTAAAACAATAAAAAGAAATTGGGTCTCAGGTAGTCATTTCATCTGGCTTTTGTGTCTTATTCATACCCCTGAACTCAGCAAATATTTTATTTTTCACAAGTCAGTGTGCAGCCTCCACAATCTTACATTCTTTCTTTAAAATTTTGACACTTGTTCTCTTGACTTTTACTCAATTTAAGCAACCTGTAAAATGACTCAATAACAATCTGAAGGTCAAGATTAATCTTAGCATTTGAGATTCAAACGATTGCTCTAATAATGAAAGAGCATGACAAGATCAATATCAACCACTTTGGTAGCATCACTCTAGATCCAATATTGTTTCTTTACTGTAGAAAATATCAACTGGTTGCAATAACATAAACACAAATAATCCTTCTATATCAGCTGTAATGAGATGCATATTTTAAATTAAAGGCCTAGCATTTCTTGAAGGACTGCATATTGCCCGCCACCTTTCATGCCCATTTTAGACTAAGATTGTCTTGTGTTGTGAAATAACATTATGCACAATCTCACATGATATCATGAAAAACACGCTCAGAGGATATATTGTGAATGACTCCTTCCCACTCACATCAGCTCAATATCTGTAAAATATAGCCATTTTTGTGGTGGATAATGTAATGCTATGTGTCACTATGCATGGGTGGTTCCACTTCACTTCAAGCTCAGGTCCTGTAATATATATTCTCAGTGTATCTTTAGTTTATCTTTGGTATGACTTAGTATGACTTATTTTAGATAAGTTTGGTTAGCTTTTTATATG
>JAOXNZ010000074.1:5695648-5708744 GCA_028566095.1 Kryptolebias brasiliensis
GGAGGGGGGAGGGGGAAGGGGGTCATATCACAAGCAGTCATCAATGGAATTTCTAAAGCGCCTTGCCTGCTCTGTGTGTGTGTTTGCGTGGAGGAAGAGCGTGACAAACGCGTCATCTCATGCGCAAGAGAGATAAGCTCTAAATAATTGTGGTCTGACAGGCCTGAATAATGGCCAAATTAGACAGAAGGTGCACATTATTATGAGAGGCAAACATTCAAGGCTGGTTTGAGATGTAACCGGGTTTGATTAAGGCAGCGATGAGGATGATGATTGTGTCATTAGCCTACCCCCCCCACACACACCTCCCACACACAACTAGTCTAATCCCATTTACCATCTTCCAGTATTTCTTCATTTTTTTTTTTGTTGTTGTGGATTAGCAATACAGCCTCCTTCACTGTGTTACCTGCGGATGACCTCCTGTTGAGCAGCAGCCCACACACCGAGAGTAAATGGAGGACGAGCAAAGAGAAAGGCAATGGGGGAGGAGACTGGGGGGGTGTAAAACAGCCACGGTCGCTGATAATCAGTGGATGAAACGAGCGTGGTACAAGGTCGGGAAAAGGACGAGGAAACAGTTGGATGAAGTTGTGGTTGGGGCATGAAAGCAGCGATGGCGGCAAACAGAGAGAAGACAGAAGAGTGCCGGCTTTGATGTTGATCAGTTTTGGATTAGATGTTTTGTCTGTGCCATGCTCAGGTACAAAGATGAGAAAGAGCTTTTAAAAGCTTTTGCTTGCTTCAAGTGTACCGGATGCCCAGCTAAAACAAGTAGCCTGTATGCATAGCACAGATCAGAGCTATGGTCCAACATGACCTACAACATCTCACAGAGAAAAACAGGCTGACAAATGACAGAATCAAGCATGCAGAAGTGCACAAGTGGACCTAAAATCAATGTCTCCAGTTGACACAGACTTTTATGTCATAAATCATGGCTTAAACCAAAATAAATAGCATCATATTGATGCAATTTAACACGAGGCCTTTTAAATTAAAACAAAAAGTTAAGTTTTTGCAAAATGATATGGATTTTCATCAGTTTATTGGTTACTTGTCATTGTTTTCCTTTAGTTCATTATTAATCTTATTCACAGCTTTTGGAACGTTCAAAATGGAGAAGATAGAATGATCGGCTAGCCTTTAGAGAAAGGAGTGTCTAAATATCTTTAGGTGTTGAAGTTTCCCTAAAAGTCTATAAACAATCAGTTTCAAAGAACTGAAAACCTAATTCAAATCAATTCAAGTTTACACATATCATAGGTTTTGTTTGCATCAAATACATATTCAGAATCTAGTTTTAGGTTAATAATAAGCAGTGTTTCAGTATGGCATTTCAGTTTGTTTGTTTTTTCATTTAAAATATCAGTAAATGTGTTTAACCTGAAATTAAACAGGTAAAGGAACATAATGTCATTTGGAATTTCTTCAACCTTTTCAGTGGAATGTTTTTTTAATCAAGTCACTTAACAGCATTGACCTACTGACATTCATACATTTAAATTCCAAGCTCATCACATAAGTAGCTAAGTTTGTGAAACATATTTAAATCACCTTTTCTTGACTCTTCTCTTTACAGGCCACCCGAGCAAATCCTCTGCCTTGGTCTCATCAATCCTCCTCTGTCACTTCAACCTCCACTACATCCATGAACCTCCTCTGTGATCATCCTCTTTTCCTCCTCCCTGGCAGCTCCATATTCAACATTCTTTGTCCAAGACTTCCACTATCCCTCCTCTGCACATGTCCAGGCCATGTCAGCCTTGCCTCTCTAACTCTGTCTCCAAAGTGTTCAACCTGATCTGTCCCTCTGATGACCTCATTTGTAATCCTGTCCAATTTAGTCACTCTCAATGAAAATCATTAACATCTTTAGCTCTGCCAGCTAGTTCCTCTGTCTTTTTGTTAGTGCCACCGTCTCAAAATCTTACATCATAGCAGGCCTCAGTATCATCTTATAAACTTTCCTTTCACTCTTGCAGCTACCCTTCTGTCACAAATCATTCCTGACGCTCATCTCCATCCACTCCAAGCTGCCTGCTCGCTCTTCTTCATCTTTTGTGTGCTCTGCCTGTTGCCTTGGATGGTTGACTCCAGGTTATTAAGCTCATCCACCTTCAGTCTTTCAACTCCTTGGAGCTTCACTATTCACCTGACTCCCTCTTATGAACACACATTTATATTCTGTCTTGCTTCTACTGACTTTCATTACTCTTCTATCCAGAGCATACCTCCAATCCCTCCAAGCTCTCTTTCACCTGTTCCCTAGTCTTATTACAGATCCTGGAGTTGTTAAATCCAGATACAATATTTGGTTACAGAGCAACTCCTTACCTACTTGCAGCCAAACGATTGGTAAAAGTCCAGTAAACAGACAGCACCACAAAGTGTTTTTTTGCCTAAATGGCCTAGTCACTAGTAGGTAAACGTCCAGTATTAGAAAAAAAATTGCACATTCTGTAAAATATCAGGAAATGAGGTAACTGTGAACATCCTTACACCGATCCTTCATGTCTGCAACACAAGCTAACAATATGTTGCTAACAGCAAAAAGCTAATATCAGATTGAGAAATGCAAATGCACAAAAACACAAATGAAAAGTGATGTGATCTCAATAAATCTTAGCCAGGTCAAATTATTGATGTATTTTATCTATTGAAACATTTGTAATAAACTGAAACTGAGCAGACATTGTATCCTAATTTGACCATTTTCAGGTAGTCTTTTTTTTCTTGTTTCAAAAGCTGAATAATTTAATTTTCAGAGCAGAACTTCTTAAATCTATTTCAAACACGTATCTGAGACTGTATCATAAGTTGTGATCAGATCCAGACCACATCTGTAATCTCCATGCTGATCACTGCTCAAGAAGACGGTTATCTGTGGGAGACAGTGATTTGCAGATTAGTGTTTTTAAATGCTTATTTGTGTGGACCTCCCTGAGGTAGTCAGACTCACAGACCCAACATGTTGGCTTCTGTCTGCAGAAGGGAGAGAATGGTGGAGGGGTGGGGGGTTGGGGGTTAGTGGGATTGCTGCAGTGGATCATGAACATAATCACTGGTTTATCACCAGAGCATCTTTCCAAATCATTAACTACTTCTATAATCAAAATAACTAGACCAGACACAGTTTTACTCCTGTTTGTAAATTAAATCTTTTAGAATTAAGATGACATATGAATGATTTAAGATCTGAGTCTCTTTTGTGCAATTATTATTTTTTTCTAAAGTACTTTTTGAAAATAGATCAATCCAGGATGTTTCAGAGAAGAAAATGAAAACTCCTAATTTAGTTTCATCAACAGTAAAAAAGAAAAAGCTTGAACTCAGACCAAAGCATTGGTTTTCTGTGGTCACAATAGTTAATCTTTTACATCAAATGAGCAATTTCATAAAAAAAACTATCATACATTATGGTTAAATGCTGCTGTCATTTGCTAAAGGACCACCAAAATCAGACGTTTTTAGGCATTTTGAAGAAATTTTAAATGCTACGTTTTGCACCTATAACTGTTATAATGCTTTAATGATTGCAAAAGGAGTCAATTCAAGCTCTGTATGTGAAAAGTGCATGTTTCTGCTTTTGACACCAAAATTAGATCAAATGTTTCATAGAGGTGAGAAAAAAAATATAGGAAGTCAGTGGAAGAAAGAGAAAATTTGAAAAAAAGAGAAAAAAATGAATACATGCTGAAATGAAAACAGAAATAAGTAAAATCAAAGGTGTGAATAGCAGCAAATACAAATAAGCCAATGTGGTGTTAGACCCCTTTTAACACATTTTTAAACAATGCCATTCCTCAAACCCACCAACAGAGCAGTCAACCCAGCCTCCACTTAGAAATTAGTGCCTATCTGTGCAGAGAATTGTTTACATTACCCTGGCGAGGTGTGGGGCGAGAGGGTGGCAAATGGGGGGATCTGGGAGTGCTTGACGAGCAGGCCCATGGGGAGAAAAGCCAGTTTGGGAAGCAGCAGTGGAACCACAATCTCTGCAGTCCATTCTGTCTCTGCTACCCTGAGATCCCCATAGCAATTAAAGCTGAGGAGAGATAGGCCACAGTGAAGTCCAACCAATCACGCCCACGTGTAGTTGAACTTGGGCCTGGAAACAAATGCATTACATTCTGTTTGTACAAATAGAAAGGTACCAAGAAAAAGACATAAATCCTGTAAAACGTGAGTTTTATTCTCAGCACCCAGGGAACAGAAGATCAGAGAGGATTCTTTCAAGTTCTCAACAAAATAACGTCTAGTTTGACCTCACTTATTGGCTTATTGAAACTGCTAAATTCCTGTAATTTTCCATCTTCTCATTGATTTACTTTCAGACTCAGTGATTATAATAGACACCAAACAAAAGTGTAGCTGTGACATCAAGATTTTCTATGACAAAACAAGAAATGAATAATGACCAAAAGACAAGACAGCTTGAGAAATATTACAGAATAAGAAAAAAGGTCAAAATTAATACTATGCAGTTGTAGAATTTAAATACATGGAGTGTGAAAGCTGGCAGAAATTGTATAGTGTGAAAATGATGACCTTCCAGTTGGTTGGACTGATAGCGCCATAACTAAGGGATGGTTCAGGTACATTAGCTCAGTTAAAGTGGCACGGGAAGTTTTTTTATGCTGCCAGTGTGACATAAATGTCAGTTAGATACCCATTTACTAATGACACCCTCTGATAAGCTTTATTTCACGGCTCTCTTTTGCTTAAAACCCAGCCTTATATCGTAATGAGAATTGTACATGTGTCAAGATCACAAAACAGTGCCCACAATAAAGGCTCTATAGTTGAGTCATAGAAACATTTTGTGCTGTTTTATATGTTTTTATGCGATGGGATGGCAACCCTCAATGTATTTTTCTTAAATTATAAATCCAAAAAAGGTTAAACAAAAAAACTGGACTTCTATTCTGTAGCTGAAGATGTTTCGCTTCTCATCCAAGGAGATTTCTCAACTAAGAAAGAATTGAGAAAGTTCCTCAGATGAGAAGCGAAACATTTTCAGCTACAGAATAGAAGTCCAGTTTTTTTTTTTGTTTTTGTTTTTAACCTTTTTTGGATTTACCTTTTCCTGGATGACTGAGAATCTACACCAGCTTAAATTATAACAATCCATGCATTTTTGGTACCTAATCAGCAACAATAAAAAATGGAAAGAATTTGTCAGAAAATGGTGCTCCTACTCTTATTTGTTGCTCATTAGTGTTATGAGATGAAATGAGGACCCAGGTGAGGACTTGCTGAAGTGCAAATTCTTTTATTACAAACTAAAACTGTCTCCAATAAGAAGCACTTCATGACAGGTAAGCCATACACTGAAATCCAAGTTGCCCAGCCAAGAGAAGAGCAAGATGCAACATACAAAGCACAATGAATGAGCCGTTAACTGACAAATCAAGAAGTTTACATACTAAGGAATGCTCAACTGAAAAAAACTCAGCTGTGAACAATTAGCAAAAAAACGACTACCAACTGAGAACAACGGAAAGTCATTACTTGACAAATAGGATTTTTCCTGCTATTTTCTATATCCCCAAAACACTCTCCTGCACCCTAACCACAAGCAATACACCCACCCTGGTATAACTCTCTTGTACCACATCAGGATGCAATTATATGCCAGAAGATCACGCCACACTAGCATGGGTATCATGTCTGCACTAGGTTGTTTTCTTGTCCTTTTCAGGATCATTGCTGTAGCCGAGGTAAGGAGAAACAAATTCTTGACAATCAACCCATGCTGGTGTGCACAAGCTCCATGCCCCCAATACACTGCAACCACAATGTTAAACAATTATGTCCTTG
Organism: Kryptolebias brasiliensis; assembly: GCA_028566095.1. Classification (NCBI taxonomy): domain Eukaryota; kingdom Metazoa; phylum Chordata; class Actinopteri; order Cyprinodontiformes; family Rivulidae; genus Kryptolebias; species Kryptolebias brasiliensis. The sequence continues at coordinate 5,701,472 of JAOXNZ010000074.1, forward strand.
TTACAGAAGCTTTTTTTTCATGCTTAGACCTATTGTGGACTGTATCACACTATCATGAGAAGCCCACTGTGTTCTTAATATGCTTTAAGACCTCACCAAGACCCTGCAAAGACCGCCCACATTCTCACTGATCTTTCACATTGTAAAGGGGTCACCTTCCATTGAGAAGGGACTTTAAGTCTGCATATCTGTGTCACCAACAATCTTTACTTAGTCTCCATTCTCACTATCCTGAGCATTCACACCTCTCTGTGCATGCTGAGTCTGAGAACACTAAACCTAAGTGAATATTTGATACAACCATTTGGCTTCCACACTACACAACCTCTTTCCAAATGGGTATTTTGTAATTACAAAATCACTTAATCAGACTGTATAGAATTGGATTATTATTGAAATGGAATTAGACAGTACATAACTGGATACAAATAAATGAATTGCAAAGTTCTCATGCGCATGTGCCAACCACGACTGTGCTATATCAGAGGCAGAAGTCCAGCTCGGCTGCCCACACCCATTCTAAAAACACTAACTGTTAGCATTCCTGTTTATGTCTTTGTCTTTATGTCTTTAGCAAGGAAATGTTTGATAATGACTGGCAGAGAGCCTTTAGGATATTCACGACTCATCAGTGCAAAGACACATCATGGTAAGTAAGGCCTTGTTGGAATATATTTTTTGTTTATTTGTAGTATTTTTGTGTCTCAGAATCAATATTTGAACGTTTTTTTTAAATGAAGACTTTTGAGTTTTGAACATTTCTGTTTGTTACAAATAAATGAGAAATATGCAAAGATCAATGCAATGCAAAGATCCTTTAGGAAATGACAACTCTAAAGCATCGGCATCAGAGTTCAAAGCATCAACAATATATTTCAAGAAACAGTAATTACCACCACCTCTAAATGCACAGATGACTTGTGAATATCATCAAGACTCACTACCACTTGTCAAACACTTCCATGAAATAATGAATAATGAAGAAATAAACAAGAGTGCTAACAGTTACTTCTTTCCCCTATAGAAAAATACAGGGAGAGCAGGACTCTACCTCCTACTTGTGTACATGTGCATAGAAACTCCACAATTCATCTATTGGGCCTAATAATTTTTTCTGGTGAATTCGCACTATACGAATAAGCTAAAGTGGATTGAACAGAATTATATTGAAATAAACTGAATAAATGTTGTCTGACAAGTGCAAACGCAAACTTTGTAACAGTCCAACCCACTGCAAATCTGTTAGTTCAAGTCTTCTTGGTTAATTTCTCAAAAAGTGATATATTAAAAAAGTATTTGTACGGTTTTTGGAGTCAGTTGCAATAACAGCTTCCTGTGGTGTGAATGTTTAGAAAATTAAGGCTTCATATACAACACAAAGAAAGATCTGCACTTGTGAAAACAAAGCATGGCAAATATTTTCTGTCTATTGCTGTTTCAGTCACCACTGCAGAGCTTCTCATTTCATCATAGCTCTTCTCTGCCAGCCTACAAGAACCTGGTCAACCTTACATTTCTGCTGTCACATTTGCAGACAAGCCTGGTATACCTGGCCTGTCAAAGGTGCTCCTTTCTTTAAAAGTATATGCATGATCTATTTTTGATGGAAGCTGCCACTGACCACAGAGCAAAAAAAGTAGAACAGGAAGTCAGATAGTAACACCTGAAAAGTTTCCGATCAGGTTCTGACAATCGTTTTACCAACAGCTTTCTCCATTGATTTACGAAGTCTCTCATGTGTCATTGACACAAATATAAAAGGTACTTTGAGCCTGCCTGCTCTAACATATTATAACTATAAAACACAACATGTAAAACATGTTATAAAGCAAACTGCAACTATAAAATAAAGAGCGAAAAAGAAAAGAAGAGCAATCAAATTATCTTCTCAACCTGTTTTAAAATGGTTGTAAATTTATTAGTTGAACTAGGGCAAGTTATCTCAGATACGTGGTCATACGTGGTATAAGTTGTAACCTACTTTCTAACAGATTGTACATTATTTCTTTTAATATAAGTTAATAAGTTTATTGAAAAGGCCTCAATGAAAATATCTTAACATCTGAAATAGACAAGAGACCAAAGCTCTTTGTTTTCTGAAAATAGCACTGTACAACTTTCATGTAAAAAATTATTTTGAGTGAGGCAAAACAGTCATTAATAATTAATAGAAATATATATATTGGTTTTACATTTTTATCTAAACAAACTGCTTAATTAGCTTTAAAAGCTTGAATGTTCTCAAATTGTTCATTAAATAATGAATGAATCATTATTTGTTTTATAAACTCACTGAATTTTTACTGACAAATCTTCAAACAAAATTGCATCATAATTTTAATTTGATATCTTTAGTAAAATTTTGACTCTTACAAGTTATACTTGTGGTTTGTTACTCCTACTCCAGGTCCAAAAGAGAGAAAAATAGAACAAAATAACACCCTCATATGACCAATTGCAGCAAACGATAGTGAGATTGTCTCGATCCTTCATTGTGGGATGATCCTAAATCCACATCTCATCTCTCCTCACACCCCCAGTTTTCACATTAAGTCCAAGATCACCACTCACTCCTCGCCAAGGCTTTAAAGCAGTGCCAGTGGCCACCCACTCCAGCGCTTATCCCCTCTTCTTCCCCTCTCCTCCAATGTCCATCAGTCATTGTTTCCTTCCCATCCTTCCTCCTCTCCAGTCCTCTCCTCTGCCTCTCGGCTTTGATCTTGATTTCTGACCAGGAAATATCTACCAAAGGGGCCGTCCAGGCACAATAACATTCAATAAAAGAACACAGGGGTGGCTGAGACCGGACCACTGATAGCGCCACGATTTATGTGTTCAGCTCAGTTGTTTTGCTGCAACAACTGGCATTTATGCTACACCTACCGTTTACTTTAAATGAAAAAATTGAGATGAATAATCTAATCCATGCATTAATTGCACTAAACACATTTACTTTGTATTTTGATTTTCTTGTCCAGACTAAAGTGGAAGTTTAATCCTGGTTTGCTTTGATGTTCACACTGACATTTTTCATTAGTTGAACCAGATGTTACCTCAGTGACAACAAAAGTATGAAGCTACACCCTGACTGGACAGCCTCTGTGAAATATCTTCTTTTGTTGGCTGAACTCAGCCTTGTGAAGCAACACTGCATGTTGTGATTTATACATTGTTTGGATTTAAGGTAAGTCCCATTCTGTACTGTGATCTGTTTTTTGTTTTACCAGTCGAAATGTCACAAAAATCTCAAAAACATATAACATATTCAAAATAACCCAAGTCTCTGAATGGAGACCGACCTTTTTAGTGGAACTTGGTTTGCTTTGTCAGATGACAGTGTCAACACTTGGTCATATTGTCCACAAAAACAAAGCAAACATACTTGAATTTGGTTCAATCAAACTAAATCAGTAAAGTATGAGTTCACCCTAAAAAGCTTTGCAGTCTTTTTTTTCCCAGACTACAATTTTGTTTAGTTTCTTTTGCATATTTTGAGGATCTTCTTGAGAAGATGGAACCTATTTTGTTCCTTAGTGTTCAAAATAGTCATGAATGGTTCAAAGTTCAAAATTTAAAATGACTCATGGCCTTTTTAGAGCAAATAACACCTGAAGTCTTTACATGATCATAACTTGGACGTTGTTTTGTTTCTATACATGCAAATGTCCTTTCTGTGAAGGCAAATTTCACATCAAGTGTTTTTTTCCTTCATAGTTATTCAAATGATTTCAAGTTTGGGCAATTGAAATGGTATGAATTTAACATTCTTGGAATAATTTCTACCAGCAGTTGGATGAGGTGAAAGTACCTCTGTAGGTTTTAAGATTTTCAGCAGGAAAACTTCACTTGACATTGACATGCTTTTAAGGTCTTGATGTAAATGTAAAATGACTTATGTTTTAGCCTTAAGTAAACTACATCAAATCAAGCACTGGCCAGGCTGTGGTTGTTCTTAAAACTTGTCTCAATCCCCTTTGTTCCAAAGTCTATATCACCAGCCCACTGCACACGGACGCATGTCCAAACATAACTACAACTCTTTAACATGATGTGGGCCTGTGCTCAGAAATCCTCTGTAACCAATGCCGTCCAACCGGACAAGAAAAGACAGCCTCCTCCTATGCTTCGACCCCCCAGGGCTGGAGCTGAATGTGACGCTACTACCCACAAACCGTTGGGGTATCAGCCCCAATGCACCCACACTCCATTGGCCGAAGCTGAGCATCGCCGTTACGGGACGCACCTCTGGGATTTGTTCCCCATCTCGCTCGCTGTCCCACTGTGGTTATCTGCTCAGGGCCAGGGAGCAGGGACAAGTGTGGGATGGAGGGGTTGGACTGGGGTGGCGGGGGGCAGCACCGATCCATTTTAGAACGGTGACGGATCATCATTGTCTATCGTCTCACCCTGTCACTTACCATTACAAAACCACTGGCTGACATTCGAAGTATTTTTCTTCACAAGCCCTTACCGGATGTGTGGTCTTGGCATGAAACTTGCACACGCGCACTTTACAAGCAAGCACACACTTTTTTTTTGTTGCATAAATACACACTGGATATACAAACACACTGTCATCACTACAGGCACTTCTCAGAAAACCTACACATGAGATTGTGAGAGGTGCTGCTCTTCCTAGCAGACTGTGCGTGGGAGGGACAGAGCCACAGGCGCTAAGTGTCTCTATAGCCCATGTGAAATCAGATGTAGGCTGTGATGAGCCTCCAACCATACCAGGCACAATCACACAGAATTGGAGGGAGCTTTAAAAGACCACCAAGGATAGCAGCATGGCGCCGGATGCCTGGGCTGTGTTCGTGTTAAGGTCTTTTTCTTCACTCTTCCAAAGTATTCACCACTTAAAACAGATTAAGAGCTTGGAGAATAAACAGGCCCAATGATACGAAGTGGGGAAACACAGGAGGAGGGTTTGGGGATTTAGAAAGCAGGACGACATGGAAAGAAGCCTTTCAAGAGATAAAACCTTGAAAAGCAGTTTGACTTGTTGCAATATTAAGGCACTTGTGATGAAACAGATGAATAAATGAACAAAAGAGGGGAAGAGGAGACAATTAGAATGCTTCATGGAAAAAAAAATCTTTAATTTTGCCATTTGAACAGTTCAAAATCTGTATAAATGAAGAGGAAACAATATCTACTGTTATTTTTGTATAGTTGGTCACTCAATAAAATCTCTTAACTCTATTTTAAAACATAAACGATAATTCAAAGTGATACCTCAGATAATATGGTCAGTATGTTAGTGTTTATTTGGGCTTGGTGTGTAGATAGTGGAAGATTCTCTCTGTGTGATGATGCTTTGCCAGCATGTCTCTATATTTTATTATCAAGTGTTGTAATGGTGTTCCTGAGAGTGAAGATAATACATTAAAATCCTACACATCTGACTAGTTTCCTATGAGATTAACATCCATATTGTTGATCATCCTCATTGAATGCACAAATATTTAAGGAAACAAACAAAACAAAACACAAAGCAATACAGCTTTAGTAAAAAAAAACTGTAGAAAAGGTCAAGCTAATAAAAGATAAATGTTTATATTTCATTAATCTTTCAAAACAAATGAATGAACATACACATTGACTATCAATCAGATATCAACAGCAAAATGATCTAAAATGATGTTCCTTGTCAGACGCAACAGTTTAGAAAAGACTTTTATACACAATGAAAAGCTTAGTTTGTTGATTTAAATGACAGTTGAAACATGTACTAAAGCACTTAAATTTATGTGAAATCACCTTGTTCTTTCACAAGAAAGTTTAAAATAAAATTTGTAATACTGCTTCCTCACGGCAAGAACGCCTCTCGTTCAAATCTCAGTTCATCTGGATCTTTCTGAGTGAATGTTCTCTCCATATATACCTGTGTTTTCTCCGGATACTCCCACAGTCTAAAAACATCCATGCTAAGTTAACTCGTGATTCTAAACTGACCTTATGTATGACTGTGCATGTGCATGGTTGTTAGATTTGTGTGTCTCTGTGTTCACCATGAGGCTGATGACTTTTCCAGAGTATATTATTACCTTTGCTCTTTGGATGCTAGAATGGGGACAATATTTTATGATTTTGTCCACAGTCATAAGTGTTTTTGTATCAGTACTTACTTTAGAGTGTTTAAGTGGAAATCTTTGCCACTGCTGGTTCTGTCTTAAGACCAACCTGTGACCATAAGCTGCTATTTTTACTGTTATTTCTCTGCATTTAGGCAATAAAACTAGTGAATTTAATGTATACCTTTACACTAAAAATTGCCCAATATTTGGGAGTTCTCAATTTACCTTGGATTTGCACTTCTAGTTTTAAGTTCTTGACTTGGTTAGAGTGTAATAAATATAAAATAATGTCTTAAATTTAAACTTTTTACAACTTGACATGGTGAGATTCAGGGAACTTAAGAATTTTTTACCTCCTATTATTTACAAAATGTTTAAAGGATGTCATCAGTGTGATATGTTTCTGATTATGTAAGCAAGAGAACATCATGTATTTATTTATGGACTTGACAATGGGATGATGATAACATTCAAAGGGATTTAAATGAATGTATGATCATTTATGTTTAGTGGCGTTAACACTCTTGACATAACATCTTATATTGTAATCAACATACAATAAATCCATCTATTCATTTTCTTTGCTCATTTGATTCAGCGGGGTTATGAGGAGCTAGTGCCTATTTCCAGTAGTCATTAGGTCAGAGGCAATGCTGGACATGTTGCCAGTCCATCCTAGGTCTACGAAAAGACAAACAACTATTCAGTAATATATTCACATCTACGGTCTATTTAGAGTCACTGATTAACCCATCATGCATGTTTTTGGACTGTCATAGAAAACTGGAGTAACTGGAGAAATCTTATGTATACACGGGGAGAACATGCAAATTCTACAAAGAAAGACCCAAGCTAGGAGTCAAATCCAGGACGCTGTTGCTGTGAGACAACAGTGCTCCTCTGTGCAGCCCATGTAAAACATATAATAAACAAAAATGTAACAAAGCTCTAAATGGATCATTGTTCTGTACTAAATGAATAAGGGGATTGCTGAATTGGAAATGTCTGTATATATTGTTCTGCTTCTTAGTATATGTCATACTTTGTTGAAATTGCAGTGGTAGCATCTGCCCTTTTCTATGGAGTGGTCTGCTGGGGGGCTGGATGTAATGAAAAGGACAGGAACAGGATCGACAAACTGGTACGGAGGTCAAGCTCTGTACTGGGATGTCCTATGGATCCTGTGGTAGTGA
>JAOXNZ010000074.1:5765153-5784868 GCA_028566095.1 Kryptolebias brasiliensis
CTAATGCCATTTGGACTCACCAATGCCCCTGCAGTGTTTCAGGCCATGGTTAATGATGTGCTACGGGACATCCTTCATGTTTTGGGAAATTTTTTTTGTCACTCTTGTGAATGCAAAGAAACCAGCTACAGATAAGGGAAAATTGTGCAACAGGAAAGGCAGATCAGATTATTGGCCAGAGGTCTCACACATCGAAACACCTCAAACAAATTCACCAAAGCTGTCTAAAAGACGTTAATCTTGAAGTTGGATTTTTTTTTTTTCAAAGCTTGCCACAGTGAAAAACAAGCAAACCGTTCATAATGCCAGTATCTGCAGCATCTGCACAGATTTCAGGCCGGCCTGCAATATCCTTCAGAGGACAAAGTGTGCAAAATGAATCAATAAACTCGAAAGGCCCAGAAATCTCAAATCCATTAGGGCCACAACGAAGCACATATTACTTCAAAATGGAGTTGCATTAAGTGTCAGATGTCTGTGATAAGGCTGCCTTCATTTGGGTTTTTTTCCCCTGACGGGACGCATGAGTGGTGTCTCCTTATCACTCATGCCATAAAGTGCTATCTGTGTCTCTTATCGCCTGTCTCTGCACGAAAGAGGAAAAGAGTGTAAGACTATGACAGGGAGGGAGAGAATGAAGGACAGAAAGCGGCAGATGATAAAAATCGCTGTTCCTGCTGCTGTGGCCACATGCATGTACACCTGTGAGTGGACACGGGCGGTGTGTAGCTACCTTAACAGGCGCGTATCAAACAAGGCCACGGCTCTGACATGCTCTTATCTCCCTGCAGCCTTTCGCCATGAACAAATGTGCAGCGCAGCCTCACTGAAGTACAGAGGAAATCAAACTGTTGCAGAGAATCTGGAGGTTTTTTCTTTCCTCTCTCTTCTCTTCCGATGGCCCGTTGTGCCTCTGATAAACTTTGCCGCCTTTAACTTTCACTCGTCTAATTTTGCCCCGAACGTGGAGAATTAAAACGTTTTGTACTGCCTCATCACTTTCGGCGTGAGGAATGAAACGATTCTATCAGCGTCAAGGAGAAATGTAAATCCAGGCCTCACCGCTCTGAAGAGTGTCATGGCTTGCAGATTGTGTGTGTGATACGGCACGTTGACCCCGCTTGATTTGGCGTCACGATACATTCCTCTGAATTCCTGTGCTATGCAAAGCACAACCCTAATCTCACTGCTTTTACCCCCTCCATTTCCCCTTCCTCCCCCCTCTCCCTGCACGTTTGTTTACCTAGCACTCTCTTCGCCACCTCTCTGATGAGCGTTTTATCTTGCAGCCCACCTTTTCACACTGCCGCACTCACAATCACGAGTATCACCCGTAATTATCTTGCCGTATTCCCCCTTCCCGCCCCTATCGCCTGCGTTCATCTCGGCACTGGAATTATATGCGTTTCAGCTGGGTGCCATCCCCACAAGAGGAGGGGTGGAGGAGGAAAGCAGACCCAGCAGACCCAGGTTGGGTAAAGACAAATCTAGTGGAGATTGTAAATCCGGGCATCCTGCAGACCCACATCTCAGGTGTAATTACTTTGGTTTGCAGCTTCTTTTGTCTCCCATCGACTTTGCATCTGCCTCCTTTCATACTCCAGCTCTCCTGCGCATGATACAGTTGTGGTTTCAGTCAAAGTCTCCTTGACCTTCTTCCTTTTCTGCCATTGTGCCAATAAGAAAACCAATTAATGACTTATCCTTCCATCTCAATGTCAAGTCTTTCTCTGAAGTGTAGTATTATGTCTGCTTTTCTAGCGCAGTGTTAATTAACTAAACCCTCCTCCATCCGAGCACTCCCACCGCTCACTCGCCGCCCTAACACGCTGGTATTCAAGGCCGGCATAATGGTTCTGCAGGTGCGAGGCGATCAGCAGAGCTTTCACTCATACACAAAACCTGAAACTTCTGAGAGCGGCCAAATGCGGAGCGGGATGGTGGAGAGGCAAAAGGAGGGTGTGAAAAGGTTCAATGAACAAGATGTCTGAAGGAGGATTCAAGGGAGAAGCCCGATAAGACTCTGAAGTCATTTAGGGTGGCCAGAGAGTATTTTTTATGGTGAATACAACTGAGCAGCAAAACCATGAACCTTTCACTTCACAACCTTGGTGTGAAGTGAAGGGGGAGCGTCTGCTTCTTTTTTAATCACATTGAAATTTCTGAATAAAACCTCAAAGATGATACAGGCATATCATTTTTAGCTGTTTCTGTCGGAGCAGGATGATCAGAAACCTCTTTCAGTGGTAGGATTTTAAAGGCAGAAATAGTGATTATTCATGTTGCTTTATGCTAACCTTATTGTGGTTAAGCTTGGCATTCACTTGGCTAATGATTTGTACTTGCACAAAGAAAAATGCACTCCTGCTTTGACTAAATGAGGCCTGAACAAGAAAACCACTGTACATTGTACCTGTGGCAATAATTCAACCAAACATGATGTATATCTGTTTCACTTGTCCTTATTTCCATATTTATTTTAATAAGAATTTGGCAAAGTGTTGTCCTACGGGATAACTATTATAAAAATCATTCCAATATCCTAATGTATAAAATTAGAGCAGGGTTGTGCATGTAGTTTTTTTTCTTCTTTTTGTGAACTTTTTTTGTAATAAATCACACTCACAGCCAAAGTGAGGAGCCAGCCATATCTTTTTAATTTTCTAAATGCAATTCATTGCTCCGAACTCGGATTCAAAACACTAATTAATTTGTATTTGATAATTTGCCCACTTTCACGGCATGACATGAGTGCATTTTTTTCCCTCGTTTTTTAAACTTTGCACTGCATGCACAAGTTTAATTAAGTGAGAACTCTTCACATTATCGACATCATGAATTGTATGAATTTTTTTGCATAGCGAGAAAAAGAAAAAAGAACTGTAGGTCTGCGAGGCCCTTCTCTGTTCCTCGTCTCCACACCCACAATTTCCTGCATAAAAGAAATTTTTCCCAATTGAGCGGAGTGATTGCTGGAGGAGGTATGCATTTCAAGTTAATTTTGCATTGACCTTGTAGACAGGATTGTAAAAGGAGCATGAATAAAGAGTAATGGAAAAAAGTGTTAATGCACCATCATCTGTCTGCACCAAACCATCTCAATAACGGACCAGCCGCTGCTCCTCCTCTCAGCTTTCGTGCAATCAGGCTGCACAGACGCCTTTCATGGACCGAAAGCCAACCTACATTTGTGCTAAATTGTACTTTAAACAAGATTAATGAGATTTTGGTTCCAGGGGTTGAATTTTTAGCTTGTCAGTCGCAAGGCTGCTGGTAAGAATTGTCTTCATTTTTAAAGTTCTGAACTATTATGTAGCTGTAACGTCCATCCTTACAACTCATTTATCTCAAACTGAAGCAGTTTTGATTGTGAGAGTTGTGGTGAAGGAGAGTATGTGTAAACTTAATAAATATTGTGGTCTCAGAGTTAATTAATCTTATATGTTACAACTTCAACCTGTTATTTCCACTCTAGATGATAAATCAAATTTTCACACAGACATGCTGAAGTATGCTAAAATATGCCAAAAAGGATAAGATGGCCCTCTTAACCAGCTAGATGAGTCAGGTGCATCAAATAGTCCACTTGATACCTTAAAATCTAAAATCGTTTTTCTGTGCCTTGCCACGCTCTATGTGCCACGCCTTGGCTCGACTCTCTGAGACCACAACAGGATGCAGCTAAACTCTAGATGATTACACCATGCTAACATGGCGCTACTGCCATGGGTATCACATCTGCACTAAATTGTTTCCAGTTCTGCTTCAGATTCAATGACCAAGCCATGCCAGTGTACATGGACCACACGCCATGATACGGATCCTGCCACCATGAACCCTCATGCTCCACCCCGGACCCCAATAACCTGCCACCATGATGATAAACCACCGCAACTTTGTTAAAGTTTTGTGCATCCTCTAAACCATTGTGTACTTATCAAACTTGCCCACTATGTTCTTAATATCCCTCTTAAGTCCTCACCAAAACTTTGAAAAAGGCAATCTATGTTCTGGCTGATTTATGTATTTATTTATTTATTTATTTTCTCATGTCATAGTAGGGTTGTCATCCAATGTGAAGGGGGCTTAAGATGCAACCATTTGTGTTCAAAACAATTCTAATAACACAACACATTATTACCCCTTTGGAGATTTAAAAATAAAATAAGAGATTCCTGACTAATGTTCCTTTGTACGGCAGTACCAGGAAAGGTTTGACAAAGAAACAGTACTACTATGTTCAATAAATGCATTTAATACAGTAGAGCTTTTAGGACACAAACAGCAGGGTACAGAGCAAAGTAAACCTTTAGTTCAAAATACTCGAGCAGCAACATTTATAATTTACAGGAAAAAAAATCCACCTTTGTTTCCATTTTATAAGGACCTTGTCATTAAACTAACTCCTTGTTGCAATACTAGAATTTTGCACTGTAGCTCTGCTTCTGGTCATCTTCATTTTTTAAATGATCTTTTTTTTTTCTTGCAAAAAAAGGTCCATTGAGTTACTTGAACATCAATCTTTCCTCCTGGTCTTTTTACTGACTGTAAATATCCTCACTGAGGACAGGCCAACCCTCCTGCTGTCGTATCACAAATCCGTATCAACCTCCAACCTGTCCATTTCCCTTTCATTAGCTTTTCTATCTGGACAGCACTTCCTCTTTACTTGTTTTGTTCGTCTGTCACGGGACAAAAACTTGACAAAGTCTCGCCTGGGCCCAGAGCCCAGAAAATCATTTAACAAGTCAATCAGAACAGGAGCCGATCCCAATGCAGCCATTAGAGAAACCCGAGCTCCCACCTCAAACCCCTGTCTCTCACAGCCTCTTTCACATTTTAGACGCTCTACAAATTGAGCATCATCCTCCAACCCTCAGCAGCCATTTTGTAAATGAGGGATCCGGGAAAGAAGAGAGAGTGGGAACAGACATGAAAATGATGTACATCAGGTTTATGGAAGAGATGTGTAGAAAGAGATAGAAATTAAATATCCCCGTTGACTAAAAGGGGGACTTTTAATTCTCCCTCCCTCTTTTTCTCATCTCCTCTCTGAACCCCAACCTTTAGTTCATCGACTTAAAACTGTGATAAAATCCTATTTCTCTTCTTTCATTCTTTCACTTGTCCTCTTTTCCTCTTCGATCCCACCACAAGGGAACACTCAGGTCTTTGTTCGCTGAATTGGTTTTCAGATGTTATTTTTTCTTAAATCTTTCTTTCTTTAAGTCTATGTGATTAAAATCATCTCAGTCTTTTAGCATTGATGCCTTTTGTCTCTCTGGTCCCATTCTGCTGGGAGTCAGGGGGCTTACTACTCTACATCTCACAGGTAGGGTATAATAGGATTTTCTCCTTGACTTTCCCAGCACCGTCCGTCTGCATATTTAGAGCTTAAATACATGCATATGTATAAATTAAGGCTCAAGGCAATAATCTCAGATTTTAATAAGAAGCAGTGTATAATTTCAAATTTAAATCTGGGCGGAGACCAAAAAACTGACAGGAATGTGAATATTTTTGCGTGTCCAAACACGACTCTGTTTGGCCAAATAATAGACTAAAATTCACAAAGGTTGTAGCACTGCACTGAAGATCACACATAATTTATGCAGGAACAGGACTTAGTGCATAAGCTCTGGTAAACATAAGAAAATAAGAGGGAAAATGAATCAACAAATGGCTGTTAACATTTAAAGTAAACATTAACCCTACAAGTTAAATAAGAATGAATGAGGCAAAAGCTATCATTCTTAGAAGCTTTTCTTCTTTAGGTTTAAGTATACCTATGCCTTGCTACATTTTAAATTCAAAATAAATTCCTTTGATTGCTAATTGTTTTATTTTATTTTAAACTTGTATTAGTCATTGGTTACTTTCAATTCACATTGCTATCTGGCCAACTTTAGGTAGCTAAACTAGACAAAAATAATAATAGTGTTAAGATTAATAAAACTTTTTATGCTTTTCCTTGAATTGAAACCTCTTCAAGCTTTCATAACATGTTAAACATACACTTTATTTCATTGTCTTTTAGGTGAAGGATTCTTATCTGCAAATGGTACAAATTTGTTGCAGGAATTGAACCAAAGACAAAACCTTATTAGTTTATAATGTTTACTACTCAAACTTAATGCAATGACAAGTGAAAACAAAAGTGAACTGAAAGTGCAAAAAGTGTTAGAATAACAGGAAAACCTGATCTGGACTGGGAAATTACATAGGTGTCTTAAGAGGACGTTTAAAGCTATTAAAAACTCCTGCTTGTAATTTTCAGCCATATACCCCTAAGTTCTAAAAGCTTTATTTGAAATTGCTTTACCTACTCCTTTTCAATATCACCAGATATTTCTTCTTGAAAGTCCTGGTAATTTTGTTGTTATACCAAAGATTATAATTTGAGAGGTTTGGCATATTTTGTTAAATGAAAATGTCTTTTAAAGTAAAGTACAAAACCTGCAATCAGAAATTAAAAAGCAGTGTTAGGGTAATACTTTTTGATGTGATGGAACCAGTGGAATTACTGGAGGAATAAGAAATGTAATGACAGTACTGCCCTTTACAAATAAATCTTAAGAGTTGTCCCATATTTTTGTATAGAGAACAGTAAGTAATGATATTTGCCATGCTTAGACACTTTTAGACTTTTTACACAGCACATAAACAAGAATTTGCAAGAATTTGATCATTTGGGTAACACTGTTAAACAATTTGAAGTATCAGAGATTTATGTTGGACATTTTGAGTTGTTGAAATTATTATTTCATAACTTTTTAGTTGTAGAACATTTTAGATCCTTTTTTTTACCTTTTAGTAGCTGTAGATGATAAACAGATGTGTTTGTGGTGATGGAAGCAATCTGTTACAAACACTAGCATGAACCATGTTGCCATGTACAACTGTTACCTATAAAATAACCTCATGACCCTTTCAGCCAAACCTCTTTGCCTTCCTCTGTAAAGCATCTAAAAGGTTTCAGATCACACACCAACCTCCACCTCCACACCCACAGAGGAAGTGAAAGAGAAGCTTTACTTGCTCTGAGAAAATCAACTCAATCCCTCCTCCTCGCCGTCTTCCTCACTGTTTGGCTGCCAACAGCCTTGATTAATGGTTTGCTTTAATTAATACTTTTACAGTACTTAAAGCAAAGACCTTGCAATTAGCATTGGCCTAAAGAGTGTAATCACCTGAGCTCATCCAGATCCTTATCCCCAGAATGACTGACTGACTAAATGACTGACTGCTGGGTAGAGACAGAGGAACATGTAGAAGCTTGTACACCTTAGACATTAGTTTATTGTCTCAGACATATTGTGGCCTCACTCTCAGAATCAAATCCAACTTTTTTTATTGAGCTGAAAGCTGACTTTGTGCTTCCACTATGAAGGCCCAAGGTTATTTATTACTTTTCACACCGAGAGAAGTTCCACTTATTAAACTTATTTAAAACCTAAAAGAATTAATATTGTTTGCATCTTAAATTTTTAAATTAAAGAAGAGGGTAATGAATAAAAGCTTGAGCTTTAAAAGGATGATAACTGGTTTGCCTTGTGGTCCTTCTGGCTTAAAAGGCAAACCTCCTAAGCCAGAAAACAAATATATATATACATATATATATATATAATACTAAATTACATATTATACTAAATTAGCTAGAAAAGTTAACAATTTAGTTATAACTATAGACCCAATTTAAGGTTCCTAATGTTGACATATAGAAAGCCTATACCCTAATAAACATAATTTATAATGCCATGATAAACAGCAATTTGAGGTGTATTACATACAGTTACAGGCATTCAGCCTAGCAATAGCACACATAGTTGGTTGTATTTTTCAAGGAAAAGTAAGGGCAAATCCACCACACTGAACTAGAGTTTGAGTTCCAAAGTTTGAGCCAGGACTACGAGTCAATAGAACGCTGCACCTTACACCAAAACCTTCACACAAGGTTTGCCAAGCCATCAGAGAAGGACAACAAGACCTTGTATTTTAGAATGGAGGCAGTCAGGGAAACACGGAAGCATGCTCAGTCCGTAGCCGGGTCCAGACTAGAGTCTGAACAAGGCAATGGAGTGAACCACATAAAAAGTCATTCTGCTGTTAGACAGGAGGCTGAGAGACAAGTAAGGCCAAAAGGAGTGCCCAGCACAGGAACCCCCTGGAGAGCAATAGAAAACTGAGCAACGGTTTGAGGCAAATTTGTAGCAATAATCAGTTAAGGGTTATTGATCTCATCCAAAGAAATGATCTGTATTGATGTCTAGTTTTTCCTTGAAACACCAATTCAGTTCATTCAGGCAGGGTTCTGAGTCTCATTATCAAATTAATTGGCAATCTATCCAATAGATAACAGAAATCTTTATAAAAAAAACCTACAGAAATATCCATTTTGTATCACTCTATCAGTCTTATTTTACTCATGCTACAATAAATTTATTGTTGTATGAAGTGTTGTAAGGTTCTAAGTTTGTCTTTGTTGCAAATTTTCTGTTCATGCTGGGGAAATAGTAAAATATAATCTATATTGTTATTGATAAAGCAGTAAATGTGTAGTTAGTTTTACACAGAATCCACACTGGAACTTTAGCACCTTTAGTAAATAGTATATTTGTTTTAATAGGAAATAGAAACCTCAGGCAGTGAGAAAAATCCCATGGCATTAATTACAAACTGATTAGAAGCTTCTTTTTGCAGGGGGCTGTATCATTTAATTGAGGGGAAAATAATGATCACAATTCCAGCTACTTCTAATTAGAAAAACAGCTCAAATCTTATCAGGGCTGCTTGATGCATGTGGAACACACATTCCTTTCACTTAAACACAAACACACACACACGTATCTAGGAAGAAACACTTTCTATAGTGTTTTTTTTCTTTTATTCTTGGGATACACACTTGTGTAGGCGCCCCACTCTGAAACAGAGTGCCAGTTTAAGCACATCAAATCAACTGCGGATTATGTTTGTAGATATTACCCAAAGAATCAGCCGTGTGCTTTCTCCCAAAAAGACACAAACAATTACAGATCTGATAACCCCTGAGTTGTATCACAGTTGTTGCAGTGTGTTTACACTATCTGACACGGCTGAAACAACAGCACAAATAAGAACAGAGAGAAGATTCTCATCTCAACTTTCCCGACTTGCTGCTTATCTCAAACCACAAAAATCATAGTGTCAAACAGAGCTTGGAACGTCACCAAAAAAGCTGATGCACACTTTGACACACTCATGCAAAAACAAACCACCATTACATCAAATACTTTATGCTGAATCTCTGTATTTATTGGCAACTGCTGGGACTATTTTGTAATTCATAAGAGGATAGTTCCACTCAAACAAACAAGAGCTCGGAGAAACCCTTCCAAAGGGGAACCTGTAATGTTTTCTGTTAAATTGGCAAACAACGGCGGGTTTGTGTGTGTCTGTGTGTGCATCCTCGGGGCGGGAATTGCATTGAGTACATGACTCATGTTATGGCAATGACACAGTCAGAATCTGCAGTTCTGAAGGACGCATTATCTTCCCGCAGGTCATTGCAGCAGTTTCACAACATCCCAGATGGGATTCTTATTCAACAAGAGCAGCTCAGAGTGAGGAGGAAGAAAAAAATGTTTGTTCTCTCTGCCTCTTATGAAATGTATACACACACAACACTATGATTAATAGGCAGTTTTGTCATTGTTTTATTAATGGGAAAAAGGCCTGATTTATGGGCCATGTCTAGACGTTGTAACTGCTTTCTCCACTCCGGCAGCAGATCAACTGATCACCTTAAATATGAGGCTTTGAAACAGGTGACAGTTCTTTTGGCATCAACTGCTGTTGTTGTTCATTTGCTGTCAATTTGAAGTTGAACATTGTGAACGTGTGTGGCCTTTCCAATTCTTTATAAAACACAGTCATGAGAGTATACTAGGAAAAACAGCAGTCAATCAGTGCACTGACAGGCCTGGCAAAGCAGTGCTACTGATGGCACAGAATTAAAAGAAAAGAAGGCAACAGAAACACATTTTAGATAGAGCACTCTGAATTGATTAATTGTATAGTACTCAAATAAGAAATTATAAATATTCTCTTTGTCTTGTACCTTTATTTCACTAAAAAATCAAAGCATAACAGTTGCCTTTAACGACAGAAAAACACCACACCATGTACTTGAGTAAAAAAAAAAATCCCCATTGGATCAGTCAGAGTATTCTTTACTATCTTGGGCATGAATGATTTGCATGGTTTTGAGCGTGGTTATGCGTTTGCCTCAGTCCATGCGTTTGTAACAGTTGGGGGTGGAAGGTGGAAAGCCTGGTGGACAGTCCAGGGAAAGTGTCTGCTTGGCCATCCCCGGCTGAGAGGTAAGCCGTTGCCGGTAGTGTGCTGAAAACTAACCGTGTTGTCGGAGGCTGCAGAGCCAAATAAAAAAATTTTTAAATCACTGATGCATTTATAAAAGCGCCCCTGCTGTTTGAGTGGAAGGAGGTATTAAGCAAACAGACATCCATGGGCATGTGCAATATTGTTACACAAAACACACACACACCTACTCAAACAATGCAAAAACAAAACTGCAGGCATACATCGTAGCCAAAAAGGTACACCCTTGAATACACACACAGACATGGTATACATTTGCACACACTCGGAGCAGCGAGCCGAGTCACTGTGCCAGGTGGCAAGGGGAGGCTCTCGGCTCAGAACGGGAATCGAAGAGGAGGAGAGGCTCTTGGCCGGCCTTGAAAGCAAGATGCACAAGCAACGGCAGCGTTGCCCAGGTTTGGATGTGGCCAGGGGGAACCCTGGAGGGGTTTCCTGAGCATGCGAGCAGGGAGGACGGGAACGTTGCTGGGATGATTTCTGGACAGCTTTTAGGTTATGGTCAGCCCCTTTTTGTAACAGAGAAGTGTGATCCCAGACACAGCTGTCCTGTTCTGAGCCGGACCTTCTTGTCCACAGGCCCAGAGCCGCAGCAGAAACATGGATGCTGTAGTGGCCTAAAACTGGGCTTACATACACACTATATTGTTTCACCAGATACTAAATAAGATGTGCCTTTTTTTCACCTCTAAGCTGAATGTGCAGCATGGTGGGTTTAGGACAAACAGTATGCTAATTATCTCTGGAATAGAAATACAACACCGAGAGATAAGGTGCTGTGGTTCGCACCCGGCCTACTGAGGTGATCAGATAAGAGACTGATGACTGGATACAGTAGCCAGATGGATTGGGTAGCTTCACCTGGCAAAAACAAAACAAAAAAGAATTAAATTACACAAATCCCTGGTCAAAATTGGAGAAAAGGTGAACTAGAATGTGCATAGAACGCACCCTCAGCTATAAATTCACTGGTTATTTATCAGCAGTGGTATATTCCAAACCACATGGGAGCTTCCCATCTCAGAATATCCATTGTCTACGTTGCCCCTGAACCCTCCAACTACCATAAACAGGATCAGGTCCCGGTGGAGGTGAAGTCTACGAAAGGACAACTGTGAAGAAGAGACAGAAGTGGGGGGGAGAAGAGGAAGAAGAGAGAACGAATGGAGGCTGAGACAAGGGAGGGTGAAAGATGTCAGAGTGCCAGAGAGGCAGTCAGGTTGGGGGCTGGCTCCCGTAAAGTGAGCTGCAGGGTGTGTAAAGTGAGCAGGGGGCTATTTGGGTCGTTTTCACATAGAGTCTGGCCACACTCCAGAACTGAGCAGGGGAGGGAGGCTTGGGTGGTGGCAGTGGTGGTGGGGTACTCCTAATGGCTAAGCCTTTCACTATAGGCCACACTGCAGTGAGCCGTAATTGAAGGTAATTGTTGGGAAGAGCCGACACACACAGCTTCCCCACTGTTCCCCGGGCTGAGATGGACAAGCCTGGGATGACAGAGTGGGAGGAAAAAAAAAGGGGGGGGGGGGGTTTGGGGGGAGGGGTGTTGAGGGTGAGGACCATAGGGAGACCAGGTGAAGACAGAGAGAAGGGAAGGGGGAGAAAGACCAGGACCGTGGAGAGATATTGCATTACCCACCTTCACCGTCCCCAACTGTCCTACACAGCATTTGTCTGTTCACACAATTGTGTAATTGTGTCCCTGCTAAATGGTCCGAAGGGTCGCTGCAGCGTCTTGCATGTAGGTGGGCAGGCTCGGATGACAGAGACAGACCGAAAGAAGGCAAAGAAAAGACAGTGAAAGGAAAAACACAGAGCTGGAGGATCATAAGCTCATGCTGGGAAACCAACTTTAAAAACATCCCCAGAATACACGTTGAAATATTTTCCTTTTTGATGAAGCCTGCTCTGCACTTCAGTAAATTTGATCTTTTTTCCCCTTCAATGAATACATTTCACTCTTTGTCACACACATACATTTTCAAATAAATTTCATGAGGTTGTGCTGAGAAGATGATGTTCATGTGTGTGACTCTGAGCGCTCAAGTGTGTGTACGTGTGTGCGGGCAGGAAATGGAGGAAATCACCTTCCCCACTTTGCCTAGCCTCCTCGGTTGGATGGGTTTAGCTCCATGAGCGCACTGGAGCAGGAAATCCAGATTCGCAGCCTATCAGCGAAATAGCACATATATGACTCCCCCAGCATAAGTCGGTCTAATCAGGCCTGCCAACCCACTAACTCCGCCGCCATCATCACCAGGCACCAGATTGACTCCTGAGCCCAAATCGCAGCTCCTGCTTTACGCCATAAAACGATTCCTGTATTGGTTTCCCCCTTAAACCTGGTGAAGCTAATGCAATGTAATGTAAAAATTAGACGCATAGTACTACTGTGCTGCTGGTCAGCAAGTGCAGATTTGACTGGACGAGGATTGGGGAAGGGGGGCGACTAGACCTATTAAAAGACAGAAGGACGGAAAAAATAAAAATCAACCCAATTACCCAGGCGAGTTACTGTTGTCCAGCTTCTTGCAAGTCAGGCTGGTGATTGTAAAAATGTGGTAATTTGCAAGTGCTGATAGTGACAGAAAAATGGTGCCAGATCCTGTAGTATTAGAATTAGAAAAATGAAAGACGGGATTCGATTTTTCCTATCAGCAGTGTGCTTTTTCAGCTAAATAAGCTCATGTTTTATTTCCAACGTAACCTTTTTGCCTTAATTACTCAGTATCTCTGATCCAGGGTCCCTGCTTTGCTTTTGGCATCAGCAGGGGTCAGCTGTGCACACTCACATCAGGACAAGCTTTGATAATTAACCAAGCAAAATGAACTTTTATTCTCTTTCTTTTTCAAAACGCAAGATCTGGCCCATAATTACTGGTGTGTAATTAAAAGTCTCAACCTATCTGTTGGATTGGAGAGTCTCAATGAAAGAACAGGAGAAATTAGGCCTTAATCCTTCAAGCACTGCCTCCCGTTGTGTCCCCCCTCACTTTATGTCCTCTTCGCACATGTTGAAGTTAAGGTTTACATACACACACTTTGTCACACATTTTATATATATCAACCCTGAAAAGACAAACCCCATTTAAACTCGGAAAGGTTTGGTTTTTATCCTCCTCTCCTCTTCTTGCTAAAATGTATAATATAGACCATTATGTCCTTTAAAAACTCATTACAGTATTTGAAATGGGAATCATGGGAAGTCTGTTTAAATACTGCTTCCTCCACATTGTGTGGAGATGGAGGGGGGACACACATCGAGGGATGTGGCATGCAATTAAGAGCAGAATGGATTAATTTTCTTTTTTAAAGTTATTGAGACACAATGATGGGAGAAGCTTTTTCTGTTTTCTCCCCCCACACTCATCATCTGTATTGATGGCTCCCCTGTAAGCCCCACCGCCTGCCCTCTCCCGGTTAATGACAGTTTGCATTTCACACTACAGAGACCAAGGAAAACCCTTTGGCCTTTCCCTGTGAAGAGTGAAGAGATAGACTGAAGAAGAGAAAAGAGGTGTGACAGAGCCGTTTGACTTTGTAGGTCGTGGCTGTCGTGGTGTGGAGAGGAATTAGTCCCAAGACAAACACGTCAGGCAAAGTAAAAGGCATTAATTTGTTCACATGTTGGAACAGCCTATTCATGTCTCCTCTAGAAGTCACAAAATCTAAAAAGTTTGCAGCAATGCAGAAATTACTTGGCAAATGGTACTTAGGAGACCTTGTTTGCAGGAGTTGTGAAATCTTTAAACTAGCTTCCATTGACAGAAACTCACTGCTACTTCTAATACCAGTCTAAAAAAAATTCTGTTTATTGATTTATCAAAAATGGAACAACTTTAGTTTTAGGGACAAAATGAACATCTAGTACAACATTACATGTGCATCTTGTTTTGTCTGAAGTGTAAAGCAACATTGTTGGACAACATAGCTGGCCTGACGCATAAGCAACACAAGCAATACAAGCAACTGCCAGGCCAAGGGCAAGTTTGCACACGGTTTAATCTACAACAGCTGTATTAATATGAAAGAAAATCTACAGTTTGATATTAATGTTACCATAGCCATAATTTAATACTACTAATATTTCAATTTCTGCTGCACAAAAATTAATTTCCTGGGGTTACATAAACACAACATTGAATTTAGCCCCTCCCCCCGAGTCCGCCAAGCCTTTTTTTTCCGCAATCTGGCATTCAGTCAATTTAAGAAATTAATTGTTGGCTCACTGCATTAAACTAGTGTTAAATGAACTAGTCACAAACAATGTAGTATAGACAATACAAACAAATAGAGGTGTTGAGGTGGGGAGTGAGTGATGGGCTTAACTGATGGGCCTCACAACCTTGGGCTGGCACTGTAGGACAACAATTACTTTTTTGTCCCAACAAGTTGTAATATAGAGAAAACCCAAAGGTAGGCACTTTATAAAGGGCAAGAAGATAAAGAATAAATTAATTTACTTAAGAATAAAAATAAACCAAAAGTTCTACTAAGGCAGAAAATAAACTTACGAGACTTGATGCCAAACTGGACAAATGCAGAAAGAAAACAAGTACTGATAAAGATTTATGTAAATACAGATGAACTCAATGACTTGATGCAAAACAGGTGTGATGATTAGCAAATTAGGACCAGGAGGGTCTTAGTTTGCCAGCATGTACCAAATGTACCAAAAACACACCATACATAAACAGGAATAAGGAAAATAGAACCAAAGCAACAAACTAAACAGATAAAAAAAATCCAATCAAGATGCACAAGATGAAATTTCTAAAATAGAACAAACAGAACAAGTCAACACCAACGAATAACAAAAACACAAAACATTCTTACAAAAAACTGTCACCTACGTGTTACTTGGTAAGGCCAAACTCATACTCAATGACAACCCTACTACAACTTAAAAATAGGTTAAGTAGGCACAAAAGTGTGGTGAGAGCATCTTCTGTACATGGAAATTAGTAGTAAAAACCTACTATTTTGTGAGTCCTGAAAGTGTAGAAGTGTCATGATTGTCATATATATATACAAATAGATTCATTTGATGTGTTCATTTAGGTTGAGTGAAAAATTGTTTTTATCTATGTCAAACTTATTCTTTTGCTCAGGGATAAAAAAGTTTTTAGGAAGCAAAACTCAAGAAATTGCAAAGCACTTTGGTGGCCTGTATTACTCTTAAACCAGTAAAATCACTATATAGTCCCTAAAACGCAGAGCTTATGATTAAACATGAGTATATATTAAATTAAACCATTCCTCTCCTTTTTAGCAGAGAATATAAAAAAATGCTTTCATCAATTCAGGTATGAGAAACGACTTTCTAATCAGTCTCGTTTGGAGTCTAGCCTGCTCCCGTAACGTCGACCACTAATCCAAATGCAGCTCTTCTCCTCTCCTGCACCTGAAAACCCTCCTGATCCCGGATGAATTCTTACAATTAAAATGAAAAGGCATCAACATGCCAAATCTCAGAATGGAAAATCCAGAACAAATGCCTACACACCTCGTGGCCTTTCCTTTCATTGCGCCACATCTTATCTCGTCTTTTACTACATCAGTGGAGGTGCAGAACAATGGGAGGACAAAACATTTGAACTCTTTATTTAGAACTGAATACTGTGATTTGAAATTTAATGAATGCACACAAAACTTATAGACTGACAGAGCTATTTGTTAAAACTGTTCTAGTCATACAAAGTCACAAGGTTGATGTAAGGGTATACCCGTCATCATTATGAAAGTTTGCCAAAGTAACTGATGAGTCTGTGATGTTTATGGTCTATTTTGGAGTATTTAACTGCAAAACCTAAATACAAACAATAAAGAACTGAGCTAAAATTAGTCATATATTATATATATATAAGCATATTATATAAGCAAATATATTTGCTTGTGTTCTTATGTTTTAATTTTACGTGACTGATTATATACATCTAGAAAGCACATACAAAAGACTCATTTCGATTACCTAATTCCACAGTTATGTGGAAAATAAATATCACCTCTAGCACAGCAATATGTGGCAATGCCCATGATGTCTTAAGATTACACATTCTAATACCAAAAACAGAAGACATGTACAAAATCAGGTAACTATCAAAATAGATTGCTATTTTCTATGGAATGAGTGAATTAAGAGTAAGACATTTTAAGTTGTGCTTATTGGGTCAACACAACTTTTAACTTTGAAAATCCAGTTTGAGCTGTTTGCCTGTTCTTCAGTGTTACTTAGGCTATCAGTGTTTTTATCGACTACAAACCCCAACTGTTTAAGCACCTTTCCCCCTGGTTGTTGACCTTGCTACGATTTAAAAAAAAAAAAAAATCAGCCATAATATGAATGGTCTTTGCAGGGTCTTGGCAACGTCTTCAGATATGCATTAAGAACACAGTGGGCTCCTTATTGAGCTAATAAAGCGAGATAGGTCTACAATGATTTAGAACTTGCACAAAACTTCCATAGCAAGGTTGTGGTGGTTGCATCTCGGGGTCGTGGGTGGGTGGAGCATGGGGGAGCGTGGCGACAGTGTATCCATGATGTGAGGCCCTTGCACACAGTCAAAGATATAACATTGACAATTTGATGCAGGACTGGCCACACTGGCTTCATGTCTAGGATAAAACCGTGATTGTGACAAGATCATAGAAACAACCTACTGCAGACACGATACCCATGGTGGTAGCGTCAAATTAGCATAGAGTAATTTTCTAGCAAGTTGCTGCTTCCTGACACAGTTTGAGAGGCTTGTGCCAGGGCAGTTGCATAGACAATTGAAGGGCATAGGAGAGTGTCTGAGGTATGCAAAAAAAATAGCAAAAAAATAAATATTTGGCGAGCACTGGGAGCATAGTACCATCATTTATCCATCCATTTTCTTTACCAACTTCTCCTTTCCGAGTCGTGGGGAGCCGGTGCCTATCTCCAGCAGCCACTGTGCAAGAGGCAGGGTACACCCTGGCAAGTCGCAAGCCCATCACAGGGACACAGAGACATACAGGACAACCATTCACACTCTCAATGCAGGAGACACATGTAGAAGGTTTTTCAAATTTACCACAAGCCAGCCAACTTTCAACTTTTAATGGTTTCTTCTATACATTATTTCCTCACAAACGCCAGACTCATACTTTAGCCTGTAACGCACCTTCCTTTCGTAATGATTAGATGAACTTGTTCACTAGAAATCATTTAATAGTAATATGGCTTGTGCAGCTTTAGTGTAATTGGAGTGCAAAATCAAAAAAAGTGACAAATGTTGGAATTTTTTAAGTAAAAATTGACAAACTATAGTGTTGCAACAATAGGAGCTGAAGTCAAATGGTCTGATTTTGGAAGATTTAAACAACAAATGAGTTGATCAGGTATATTTAAAGTTAAGCATGTCTTTACATTAGAACTAATACAAAAAAACATTATTTTGACTAGTACAGAAAAATAAATGAGGCAGAACCAGATCTAAATGTTTTTAACCTGAATAGTACTACCATTTATTATCATTTTTGTTTAACAAAAAAAAATAAAGTGCTTGTAATTTCAATTTTGATATTGCAAAAAATGCCTGAAATTTAAGTCTAAAGCTTTTCTGCTTTTACTATCAAACACACACACACACACCAACTCACACAACTACACTGTGGTGCTCCATCACTCCTGCCATCCCTTCATCACAACAGAGAAGCCTAATCACTCACTCTGTATCCTAACCAAAACAAAATGGTGCCAACCAGTAGCTTTTAGTCGTGTTTACACTCCTAACTCCCCATATCCCTGCTTCCCCACCCGCTCTCGTTCTCCCTTCCTTATGGCTCGTGGCGGCATGGGTGATTAATTTGGGCTGTGCAGACAGGTAAACACAGGCCTATTTACATGGCTTACCCACCACCATATTTATACTCAACAGGACTAAGCTTCAGATAGAATATCGTCAAAGCTCCATCTGTTTATTTTCTCTAACTGCTCCTTGAGCTCCATCCTGACACCCGTCCTCAACTTCTTCTGCACCCCCCTCCCCCCAACTTCTCTGTTTTCCCCTGACCTGCTGCTTTCTCTGGTCAAAGTTTGGGTATTTTCCCATCGAAGGCAATTTAAACTGTTAGAATTTTCTTTTATGGGTAATTTAAAAATCCCGATGATTTACAAAAACATGGAACGGCTTGTTTGTGTGCTACTTCTGACAAAAAAATTCTCTAAGTTTTCTCAGTTAAATTTACCTGGATGTACAGAGACATATGACACAATAAAAAGCCTAATTTTGATATTTAGAAAAATATTCAAACATTTAAACTTTAGTTGTGATTTAGTCTTTAAAATGAGGAAAACAAAAGCCTTTGCGAAGAAGTGCCATTGCCGCTTTAGGCCATATCCCTCCTGTAAAATTAAAAGTGTGTCTGGAATGTATTTTTATGAGTAACACATGAAGTATAGAGGCTAAAATTACAGAACAGACAACAGTCAAATATTTTACCGCATATATCACTTGATCACAATGGGTAGTGAATGTCCTGCTTACATAACTCCAGCTTTAACACGTGTGGTCACAAGTGAGCAGACTGGAGGTGCTGTCATGCCTCACATTCCTGCAGCTGAACACAGACTGGCCAAGCCCTACCTGCCTGACGTACGAGTCAAGTGATTCTTTTGTGCAACCATGCTCGTCTTCACTCAGCTGTGACTGTGGAAGGTAGATGCACAGGTTCAGAGTTGACATTCTGCTTTGTTCAGAACAAGATGTCTCAGCTGTGCAAGAATGACTTGTGCAAATATTTCCTCCTAAAACAATATTTTTTTCTTCAGACTCAAAGCATATCTCTCACATGCCTATTATTGACCTACGGCACCATATTGTTTTTATTCAAATCTATTTTGTTGCAGAGCTTAGCTTTTTTCTCACACATTTACCGACATTTCTTTATTTTTATTTCCAGTGCTATATTTTTCAAATGCCGCTCAGAGTTGAAAGGCAGGCAGTAACATTTTTGCTCATGTTTGTGTGTATGTGTGAGAAAGTGTCTGTTAGCAAAATATTTCATGAACCACTAAATGGATTTTAATAAAACACTTAGAAAGTAATTGTTTGATGTACATCTCCAGTTCATGATGGCCACTACAGCTAATCAACGTTAGACATCTCAAAAATGGCTATAATTCAGTCAATCTTCCCACATATTAAGCTAAAAAATATATTTGATTTATTTATTTAAAACAGAGCCAATATACATTATACATTAACCAAAAGGGTTAGAGCTGTCTCCTCCCAGCAGGAAGGTTGCAGGATCTCCTCCCGGCCTGGGGTCTTTCTGGGTGGAGTTTACATGTTCTCCCTGTGCACACGTGGGTT